>VZRJ01007371.1:0-12641 GCA_013397565.1 Ptilonorhynchus violaceus | reverse complement strand
TGGAGCAGCTCTGCCTACCTTCTCCTTGCTGTCTTGCAGGACTGGGCTTCAGTGCACACTATCCTGGCTGATGGAGACAGCAAACTCCTTCACAAACATGTGGGTGAAGAGAAATTTGGCACCTTGGGTTATGATTGCAGTCACTTTCTTGGTTACTTCGAAGTCCACCTGCAGCCATTCTCTGGGGCTGTTGCTCTGGGGAAGGACAGACTGCCTTTAACCTTCCAGCAGCAATGAGAAAGACATGCTCATTGCAGCTGAAGCCAAGCTGGCCCTGCACTTCCCTGTGCTTCACCTGCCTTACCAGGCATCTGGTTGGAGCTCCTAGGTGCTAAATCAGTGTGGCAGTGAGTGGGCAGCTTGCATGGTGCACGTGGCTGCACACACCTCCCACATAGCCCTGACTAGGAGATCCCTGCTGGGATCTCAGCTGCCTGCCTGGATATCTCCTTGTATCTCCTTGCATGGGCTACCTTTGGCCTCCAGGCGTTGGTCCTCCCCTGAAGGTTCAGGCGAGCCAGGGCGGGTGTCCAGCTGGAGAAGACATTGGTGCTGTAGGAGGACTCAGAGATGCGCTGGTCAGGAATCTCTCTGTTCTCCATTCCTAGGGGCATGAAGCAGCCTGGAAGAGAGGAGCAATGCTTGTCAGGGGGTAGAACAGACCCATCATGGAGATGCCTTCTGCCTGCTTACCACTCCAGCCGCCCCCCATGCACTTTCCCTGGTTACAGTTCCTCCTGTGCCTTGCTGCAGTGTCACGGTCCCTGCACTGCTTAGGGCCCCCATGTGCAGCATAGCTCTGGCCAAACTACCGCTGCCACTAGTCCCACCTTCTTTTCTGCCTGGAGACTTTATCTAGCAGGAATGTGAAGAATTTATGGTGTAAGGAGACACGAAGAGAACCTGTCTCCTGGGAAAGGACAAGAATACCTGGCAGGGAGACACCCTGCACACAGTGTGATCAGGTGTGCCTGTGCACAGCTGCTTCAGAGAGCCAGCTGGCAGGTTTGGAGCATGGGCTGACAGCACAGCCACTGCTGCTTTTAGCTGCTGCAGAGCTTTGCAGGTGATCCCAGGGCACCACTTCCTCCGGCCACACTGTTGACCAGAGCAATCTCGCGTCAAAGTGGCAAAACCAGAGTAAAAGCCAACAGCATCTGTCTCTGCTTGTTCCCTGCTCCCCCAGACTGAGGCAGCAGCTCTCCAGCTATCAGCTTAGCAGCTGCTGGAAGTTTCTGATGTTTCAGAAGAAGTGATGGTGAGAGCTAGCCCCAGGCTCTACCTCTGGTATTGTTATCTCTAAAACCACAATGAGACTTTCCAGCTTTGTTCCCTCAACACCTCAATGCCATCTCCAGCCTCCTCCTTCCCCCTCCATAACCACCTGGGAGTCCTGACACACAGCACCCCACTAGACCAGACCCCAGTTTTGGTGGTTGGTATCTGGGGGTGGGACGCACTGCTGAGGTCGCAGCTGAGGAGCTCCATGCGCAGTGTGGCCTGGATGTCGTAGTGAGCAGGGTGGATGTGGATGTACCGGGCTATGATGGGAGGGTTGAACCGGTTTTCTTTCACTCCAGTTGCATCCACATTTACAAAGAACAGCTGCAGGGCAAGGGAGGAATAGGATTGTTTACCAGTGGAAAGAGAGATAGACTGGATTACTGGGGAGAAGAACATTCCTATCTGGCACTTCTGTCTCTTATGACCATCCTTACAAGAAACAGCAGCTCAGAGGAGTTATTTGCGATGTGATTCAGGCCAAAGAAGTGTGAGTGGGCCAAATGTCGGGGTGAACCACCGAGAAAGAGGAGGAGGATAAAATTAGGGTCTGTGCAAATTAACTTGATTTTGTATTTTCACCAAACAAGGGTGAAAATAAGAAGGAAAAAGTCAGTCCTCAAACATTTGAACCTGGAAAAAGTTTTAGTCACAGCTGGTGCACACAATGGAGGCTTTTTTGGCTACTCTTCTCCCAATGGATTGATCAGCTTATGCATATTTAGGTTGTGGGTTTTTTCTAATGACTATAGATTCTCTAAATCATCTGCATCTGCACAATGTTTTTAGAAAGGCAAATTTGCCTTTGGGGTTAAAAAAGATATTCAGGCAGAATCTTACGCCTAGCTCTAAGTAAAATGCAACATAACACTGAGAGGTGGATCTCACAGCCGCCTGGGATTGTGGAGATAGCTCAGACAATTTAAAATGAGACAGATGGACAGATACAGCAAATCCCTTGCAGATCTGTGATTCAGTCACCTGGCACTGAATGGTCTCGGTTCCTGCCCTTATCTAAGGGGCTCAGAAGATCTCTGCCTTGTGTACAGAGCTCCTCAGCACTCAGCACCCCAGGACACCACATTCTGGGAAGGCACTCTCCTCAAGACCCTTCACCTTACCATCTGGGTGCTCGTGGCATTTCCCTTGTATGTCTTCCACCTTCGCCCATCAAGGCTGTAGAAGACAACAAACTGGGAAATGTAGAAGCTGGAGAACTTTTGTCGGGCCCCTTGGGTTTTTATGCCGTGAATAATCATGGTATGCAAAAGGTCCACCTGAGAATGAAAGTCAAGGATTCACTTCAGATGGATTCACAAGCCATGTTCAGGCAATGGGCTGTAAACCCACGAACTCACTTCCTCCTGACATAACTGGGCACTGGTTATAAAAGTAATTAAAACCGTCTTTCATAAGGACACAAATCAGCCAACAGCTGGGAGAGGGCAGGGGAGAGCTGTTTGGAGAGGTGAGCTGTTCTTACTTGGTCTTTGGGGGACTTTTACACAATGCAGTGCTGCAGCTGGACCACCAAGTGATTCTTCTGCTGCACTGAGAATGGATATGGGGGTCAGGCCAGCAGCAACCTAACCAGAGCAACTGCTATTAGGATCTTAGTGCTCCCTTCTCAGAGGGAAGAGGAAACAGTAGGATGTGGCTGAGGAAGCACTGGCCATCCATAGGAGTCCTTCTGCATGAGCATGACCTTGCAATGCCCCCAGTGGTGCCTCCAGACACAGGGCTCCTCTTACCTGGATCGAGGCATTGCTGCGGTCGGTGCTCCAAGCATTGATGGAGCCAGTGTTGTCCAGACTGGCCAGGTAAGGAGTCCACTGCCCTGCAAGGAGACAGCACAGACACGAGGGTGGTGAAAGGTCCGTCCACAGGACTGGGGCTGAGGATCACTCTGGGGTTTAGCAGCCACACACAGGGTGGAAGAGCACTAACGCGATGGGCCAGCCATGTGGGAAGCCACCTCCAGGTCCTGAGTGGGACACTGACATGGGCATGGATGGAGGAAGGACTCTACCAGGGACTCAGTGTAGCAGAAATTGGGACAGGAAAGCACATGAGTTGTGTTGGTTGAAGGTGCCCTGACCCCACCTGCCACCCAGCTACTCACCATACTGCCCCAAGGCTGTGATCTGAGAGTCTGCAGTGTGGCCTGAGGCCATACCCAGGGCATTCCGGCAGTCTGCAGTGAACAGGGGAGGGCAAAAACCAGGGAGAGTTGATTAAATAACAAAAGTCTAGGCTGGGTAACAGCCTTCAGGCTCACGAAGGTTTTCAAGCCTCCAGGAGCCGCCAGACTTGTTTCTCTCAAACCAAGGGATAGGTTTCAGATGCTTCCACATCCATCCCTGAATTTTAGGGCTGCTGGAAGTTCATGCTCCCACCCCTCATATCAACAGCAAAGAGCTCCCAGCAGCAGACACAGCAGCCTCTTGCCAAACTCCTATCCCTGAGTCCATGACCTCTCATTCCCATGTCCTAACATCCCAGCAGTGCTGACAAGTGTATCTTCCTTATAGCCACATCTTGCTCCTGGGCCTTTTTGTTGCTAGGCAGCATCTTGCAAAAACAAATATCACATTGCTAAAGGGAAGTCTGCCTGACATCCCCATTTCTCTGTGTCTTTCTTCTGGTCTGCTGAGCACAAGGATGTTTGTCTCTTATAATAACTATTATTATTAGTGACTTGTCACACCTTGGCATCTCCACTGTGTGTCAAATGCTCCTGGGGAAAATGTGAATTTGAAATCTTAAGCAGATTTTTAATTTACGGCAACATTTTCTGGCTGACATTTAATACTCTTTTAGAAAAAGGAGAGAGACTGTCACTGTGTGATAAAATACTACTCTCCCACACCACCTCCCCCAGTAATACTTATGGTGAAACGTGTTGTTCTGGGGTAGAGTCAGAGGTTTCCTGTGGATTTTGCAGTTGCTCTTGGAGCTGTTTCTATCAGACCAACCTGTAGTCAGGCAGCATCACTCACTGCCTCCTGTCATTGCTCTGTGCCTCAGTTTACCTCCTGACATGGTTAGGCAGCTGGGCACTGTACCTTACTGACACAGTATGGGCAGGCACCCACCCATGCATGCACTTGCTTGGGTGTAGCCCTGCATTTTGCAGTTCTTCAGTTGTGCAGTGTTTTAAGTTCTGTAAATAGTTTCTCACGCACTTTTCTGTAAACATAGCTCATGTTATTCTAACCGACCTGATGTTTTGAATTCCTGTAGTCTATGTAATAGATAATTCCATTGACCAGTGGACAGTAGGAGGTGGTATTCTCATCCTCCAGTCCACCGTGGTTTCTGAAAACATATAAATAAAGACCGAGGACAGAGGTCGGCCTTTTTTTTTCCTCCTTTCTTCCTTGGCCTCTGCCCTGGCTGGCGGACCCTGATAACTGCGTCTCATGTGCTTATTTCGTGTCCAAGAGCAACACTTGGGTAAGTGTATTTTATTGGAGGTCCAGGGACCCTCAGATTTGGAAAACAAGAGCTCTTGGAGTAAATATTTGCAGGCCAGTGAAGNTGGAGGTCCAGGGACCCTCAGATTTGGAAAACAAGAGCTCTTGGAGTAAATATTTGCAGGCCAGTGAAGCTGGTCTCCCAGCCTTCACCCCAGCTGTGTCCCTGACTCTGTGCTCTCTGCTGGGCTGTGCAGAGTGGCAAGGGCTGAAGTAGTGACTTTCTTTCAGAGTGAAAACCCAGAAGATCCCACTTGAGGGAGAAATGCTGAGAGATCTGGGGGAGGGAGCTCAAATACATGCTGGCCATGGCCATGGAAGCAGTTGGGTCAGGGTGCAAACAGAATCACTCACTGAGATCATACACGAGGAAGAGGGCACTCATCCTGGCCTGCTGGTGCTCTCCTACTTTGTACTCCACTGGCCAGATCCCAGCATGTGAGGGCCACATCTCCACTGTCCCAAAGACATCTGGCCAGGAACGGAGAGCAGAGCAGAGGGGATGATTACTGGCTGTAATGGGATGCCAAGTGCTAGAATATTCCAGATCCATTCCCCCTCCTTGGCATTCCCCCCGCAGGCTTGGGACGTCCTAAGGGCACAGACTTGAAGCCCTGGCAGAGAGGGGTGCACAGTGCCTATGCTGCATCTCACCAGGACAGAGGTTGTAGACTCCCATGTGATACTCCTGGCTAGTCCTGACACTGAACAGCTGCCTGTGGAAGTGGACAGAGTGGATGTCCTCAGTGCTGCCCATGTTCAGGAGGTGCCATTGGACCCGTTGCTGCTGCGCCATCACCGACCTGAGCAGGCTGTCGCTCACATAGCCGTTGATGGCTGGGAAAGGCAGCAGTCAGGAGTGGCTCAAGGCTCCAGGGTATTTCCATCCCAACATAGGTTGTGGGATGGAAAGGGCAAGGGCAAGGGTCCTCACTGTGGAAGGTATGGTTTCTCTTAAAGTCAGGATTGTCCTGCTGGATCCGGCAGGGTGGGCGGCACTTCCTCTCCACGTTCTCTGGGAAGTACCAGCTTTTGGTCTCACCAAAGATGGTGAAGAGCAGGGAGAACTCCTGCACAGCCAGCTGCCACCTGGAAACGAAGCTCAGCACCCCACTGCTGCAGATGATCAGTGGCCTGATGAGGCCTGAGTGAAGGTCCTTCTCCTGCCAGGGAGCTGGGAAACAAGAGTTTGCCTCCAAGCAGGAGGCAGCGCTGACACCAGCAAGAGGAACAGCAGACAGGAAAGCAGTGAACCTGTCTGCATCCCTGGCCTGTCTCCCACTCTGGGGCATGTGCAGGGAGGGAAGGACATGCTGGATTCACTGGGGCATCCCCACTCTGTTCTGAGCTAAGAAAGGCAAGTGTTCGCATGTGCTTTCGAGAAATGTAGTGTCTGTCTGTCCAACTGTCCCTACCATGTTGGACCCAGGGGCCAAGTTCAGGCAGATTTGGCAGAGGGGTAAGGAACTGCAGGATGCTGGTTCCCTACAAGTCTCATAAGCTGGTACAACTGAGGAAAGCGATGAAAATCCAGTTAAGAGAAGGGAAGAGAAAGCACCAGCATGCATTCACCACTGTATTAGACACCTGAGAATCTACATAGCCACAGGCTGCTTTCAGCACAGCACCATAGGAAATTGCTTGACCTCACCGCCAGGACCCAGGCGTGCTGCCCATCTCTCCTTCCTGGGACACCCCATGGAAGCTTCCACCTATCAGGTCCACATTGGAGAAGTAAGCCCAGGCCTTGCAGTCAAACTCCTGCATGGTGGGTGCCATCTCGAGCACAACTTTACAGGAGTATTTCCAGAGGCCGCCGGGCTGCACCACCCCAACCTGCTGCGTTGTTCTCTGCATCTCCGCATAGCCTGTCAGTGTGGAGTGGAAGGATAAGGGCAGAGAGGTCAGATTCTTGAATGTAACCTGCACCAGAGGGAAGGCAAAGTGGTGGGATGTGGGAGAGGGCAGTGCTGAGAGAGCTCTGGAGCCTGGGGTTGTGTCCAGATAGCTGGTGGAAAGAATGTCCCCAGTTCCCAGACCTTCAGCTGGTCCCCATGCAGAACCACATGAGCTGAACCACAAGCTGTAGCTGTGCAGTGTAATCTCCAGTGTAAAGCACATCCTGGTCGTGTCAGCAGGATGAGGCCCTTTTCCTGCTCAATGGGAGCAAGGTCAGCTACACTACTGTCTCTGAAGGTGCTGAATCCACTCTGATGAAGATTTGTCTGAAAACTGGGCAACCTCTCCAGGCACACAAGTCCTGAGCCCGTTGAGGAGCCTTTCACCTCCTTCGTAGGTGGGTGTTAAAGGACCTTCGGTGGTGTGGGAAGCTCAAGCCTGCCATCATATAGAGCACCTAAAAGAGCTGTACTGAGCCCTGCTTAGCTCACTATGAAAGTCTTTTTGCAATCCCTTCACCCAAAAGGCTCCCCATGGAGTCCAGGAGCTGATCAGGCCATGCTGTTGCAGGGGTTGGGTCTGTCTCAGGTCCCAGGCTTTGCATCTGAACACTCTGAGGTTCCTGCTGGCCCATTTCTCCAGCCACTGAGGTCCCTTTGAATGGTGGTTCTGCCTCCCAGGCTGGTGNACCTTCGGTGGTGTGGGAAGCTCAAGCCTGCCATCATATAGAGCACCTAAAAGAGCTGTACTGAGCCCTGCTTAGCTCACTATGAAAGTCTTTTTGCAATCCCTTCACCCAAAAGGCTCCCCATGGAGTCCAGGAGCTGATCAGGCCATGCTGTTGCAGGGGTTGGGTCTGTCTCAGGTCCCAGGCTTTGCATCTGAACACTCTGAGGTTCCTGCTGGCCCATTTCTCCAGCCACTGAGGTCCCTTTGAATGGTGGTTCTGCCTCCCAGGCTGGTGCCATCCACATGCCAACAGGGCAGCTCCTGCCCCCCAGCCGTGAAGTGTAACCCACCTCAGCACTCCCTCTGGCTGAGGTCAGGCAGCAACGCGGAGATTTATGGTCTTATGAGAAATTGGAACTTTCCACTCACCATGATGACATCTTCCACTTCTGCACTGATGTAGGGCCCGAGGATGCCCAGGTGTTCATCCAGCTCTCTCTGCTGTGTGAAGGAATCCTCTAAGTACTGCCAGAAAACCACCTTGAGGTACTGCCAGGAACGCTTCCTCCTGCTGCTCCAGAGGTCCCTGACAGGGAGGCCAGTTAGGTAAGTCAGGTGACACTGTACCATAGTGAGGGCAGCCATGGCAGGGCTGCTACAGGTCAGGGGGATGCAGAGCCAGAGCAGCCCTGACCCACTTGCAAAGAAGCTCAAGGTTTCTGGAGTTACAACCCCTCCCAGGTGGAGAGGAGATACTGAGAGCATCCTTCCCCAGGGCTGCTTGGCTGGGTTGTACTGATCCAAAACTGAGATCTTGCCTGCCAGGACATGCCAACTCATGCATCATGCCATGCCATGCAGTGCAGGAGGAATACATGAGGGACAATCACACTTACATTGCTCTTAGAAATGCTGGGGTCTCTGGTTCTCATATTCCCACATCACCCCCACAGCTGCAATGAAGTATGGCCATATCTCCCCCTGGGAGGAGCGTGGGTTGTGCTCCTCTTCTCTGTAGATGTCAAAATCCTCCATGGTCTGCTCTGTGTCACTGTACTCATCATAATCTGGCTTGGCAGTCTTTGAGGGGCTGGAATGTGTCCCGTTGCTCAGAGCCAGTTCCTCCCTGTGTTCTGGGGCATGGCTCCCCTCCTCAGCTATGCTGTTGCTTTCCCCATCCTCTTTGGGCTGTCCTAGGCCCTGACCCTCTCTCTTACCTATTTCTCTGCTGAGCACCTGACATGCATGAGGACTGTCTTGCACATACTGGGCTGATTTTTTGGTGGTATTGTGGTTGTGAGGGGGACTGCTTGCATACAGTGAACAGTTCTCTCTGATGGCTGATTTCAGAGGCATTTCTCCTGGGCTTTGCCCAGGCATTCTCCCGGGCACATAGTCCTCTGTGGTACTGGCCTTGAGCTGCTGACGACTGAACCAACTCAGCTGCTCCACAGAGTTTGTCTCCTCCTCCATCTGGCTTCTCCCCTGAGCTTGCTTGTTCCCAGGAACCCCTCACACCCCAGCTCGGCCAAAGCTGGGTTCTGCAAGCTTCTGGTGTTCACCACAGTCCCTGGGGAGACTGGGTCCCAGTTTGAGTCCAGGTCTGCAGCCTCAGCAGTGACCTGCCTTTCTGAGCTGCTCACTGCCTCTGCTGCCCCGGTGCCCAGTGCTCCCTGGGCAGGGAGGGAGCGTCTGCTGCACTGAGCCTCGTCACTGCTGCTCTGTACACCCCTGTCTGTACTCGGCCTCCCCTCAGGATACATCTTATCAGCCTGTACAGCACCCCAGCCTGGCTGTAGTCTCCTCTCAACCATGCTGGATTTTTCTTCCCAGCTTTGCTGGGCCACCATCACCTCAGGCAAGGTGTTGCTTGAAACCAAGGACCTCTTTTTGAAGTGAGCACTGCAAAAAGGGGAATGAGGTCCACAAGCCTTTGGGGCTTCCTTATTCACTGTTCTCTCAGAGGTCTGGCTGGCCAGATCCTGCTCTGCTCTCTTACTGTCAACAAGGGGCTTCCTGCTGCTGGGCCAGCTGGTGTTAGGAAGACCCAAACCTCTGCTCTCCAGTGACCTGGTTTGTTTAGGTCTCCAGTCAGGGCCACTCATGCTTCTGGCTGTAACTCTGTGTCTCAGAAACTGCTCAGGGCTCTTTAAGAAACCATTTGGGAATGGCCTGGTGTCATTGGTTACGACATTCGATTCAGAAAAGGAAATAGTGTCCAGTCTGCTAATTCCTTAGCATCCTGAAACACTTCTTCCAAGATTACTTCGTCCCTCTATTCTGTCATTATATGGCTGGATAGTTCAAGGTCATTGGTGCGTGCAAAGCGGTGTCTAGAAGCTTTGTACCTTTGGCAAGTCCACTGGCTTGTTCTGTGCCCCTTTTTGCAGGCAAGGAATTACTCTCATCTGTGAAGACTTCTTGTACAGGCTTGTCTGAGAAAGAAACATTTTGCTCTTCAGAAGTTTCATAAAAGCCTTGTGAAACCTCTTTGTGAAGTCTTTTTTCCAGCCTAGCATCTAGGTAATGCATTTGATGAATAATTGCTTTTTATGGTGTGACTGTGAACCACAGCATGAGAAGTCTTATTATTTCCTGTCTCATCTGGAGATGCAGAGGAATTTGTTCAATGTAGAGGAAGAGTTGTGATCAATACTTAAAGACGGTTCTGTACTGATTGTCTCCTCTGAGTCATATAGGTTAAAGGATATTTTATCACCCCCTTTTAGCAACTTGTCCTCATTACCCTTTGAAGACACATCTTGAAGTCCCAGGTTGTGCTCCAGATCATCCTGGTGAAATGAGCTCCTGTTCTGAAGAGGAGCTTTGCTAGCAGCATAAGCAATGGAGTCCCATAAGCTTGTTGCATGAGTAGTTGTCTTTTGAGGCTTTCCTTCCAGGTTCTCTATCATACCACCAGACCGGACTGTTGTTCTTTTTACTGGCTCCTGCACCTCTGCGATTTTTGTCACCTTCGTTTCTGCCAGAGGATCTTCTGGAGCTGCCATGGCTTGGTGCACCCACTCTTCTGAGCTCAACAGTACTGTGGACCCTTCCACTGATGCTCGCCAAGTATTCTCCAGGTGGGATTGCTCCAAACCCTTCATCCTGGCTGACGATTTTTGACAATTCTTCATCTTCCAAAAAAGATTCATAGGATTCTGGCTCATAGTTTGTCTCTGGCAGAGAAGATATGGAAACATCATGTGGATTTGGCATTGTTCCTAAAAATGTTGATGTGCCCTTGAAAGAGGGATCAGAAATCCTGCCATTGCTCAGGAGGGCACCATGTCTGGGTTCTGTCAGCACAATCTTTTCTTCTCTGTCTCATTTCTGGAAGAGATGATGTTCTTCAGTTGCTCAATCACACATGGCCTGTGCTACCTCTTTCTTTTAGAAAAGCCCCTGGGTTGGAATTCAAAAGCAACCTCCTCCCCATTGGAATATACATAATCATTCCCCATCAGGATATTTCTCATACTGGCACTGTGAGACCGTGAACTTGGCGTGCATCCCTCGGTCTCTGAAATCAGAATTTAGGCACCCTAGCGTCCCAACACCTGTCTCAAGAGAGGGCAAGAGGACACCATCAGCCCACTTCAGTGGGAAATAGGAAGAGATGCTATTCCTCTGCTGCTCCCTTGCTAGTGCAACCTATATTTTCAGGCAGCCTCTGGTTCATGGTAGTGATTTCATGCTTTCATAGTCCCTGGAGTCTCTTACAGCCGGACTCACAGTGTTGCTGGCAACATCAGAGCTAGTCCTGACAAGCACCATCAGCAGAGCTGGTGTTCCCTGCCTGAGCTTAGTGAGCTACACACACCTGTGAGGGGCCAGGTACAGCTTGGTGGGAGTAGTTAAAGCAGTGAGAACCCATGGAGCCTCCAGCAATCACCATAACCCACCCCCAAAGACATATTGGTGCTATGAAACAGACCTCTCTCCCAAATACAGTCACCACATCTCTCCCACTGAAGGAGAAAGAAATGAAAGGCTGCCTCTTGCTCACATCCCCAGCCAGGGTGTTTGCTCCCTGCAGACAGGGTGAGGCGTGTGATATCCAGGCTCTGATGCTGGAGAGAGCTGCCACCTGCTGCTGGCTGAGCTGCTGCTCTGCTTCCGAGCAGCAGGCAGGAATCAGAGCTCAAACGGATGCAAGGCTTGGCTGGGTTTTAGAAAGCTTCCTGGGGTGTCAACAAACCCTGACAGCTTGGCTCAGGGTGCAGTGCTCATGATCATATATCCGTGTTTGCAATCACATGATAAATCCTGTGTCTCCTCTGTGAGTGAGGAAATGGTTTGACAGCACTGCTTTTGCCAGTGCTGAGGAAAAAAATGCTGAGTGGGGACAAATACAACTGAACTCCAAAGGAAATCTTTTCTAGGACTTCTCCATGCTTGCAGTTTCCGTCCTTGCAAAAGTGTGGAGATAAAAGACCAGCATCTGAACCCACAGCAGGGACAGCACTGCCACTCCCCTTAACCTCTGAGCTCGGAGCCAAGATTGCAAATGTCCACCAGGCTCATGTTACTGCAGCCAGCTTACTGGTTTGGCAACATGTGACCTTAACACACCGTACTAATGAAGTAAAATACAGTATCTCAGTTTATTTGATTTAAGCTTTGAAAGATTTAATCACTGCTGTTCCAGC
The DNA here is from genome assembly GCA_013397565.1 of Ptilonorhynchus violaceus. Classification (NCBI taxonomy): domain Eukaryota; kingdom Metazoa; phylum Chordata; class Aves; order Passeriformes; family Ptilonorhynchidae; genus Ptilonorhynchus; species Ptilonorhynchus violaceus. The sequence goes on along the minus strand of VZRJ01007371.1, from coordinate 664 downwards.
AGGTTGTGCCTCCCTTTGCTCTCAGAGCTGTCAAAATGGAATTGGGCATCAGAGAACTGGCTGGAGGTGCTCACTGATGTCTGCTGGGATGCCAAGCCCATGGTTTACAGAATATCCCATATTACTAACCTGGCTTTTCCAAACTCATGAAGACTGTTTCTCCAGAAAATGGGAAAAGGGTAAGCACATCCTCAAAGACCATGTTGCGCTTGAAGGTGTTTCCAGAGAAGAAGATGGAGAGGAAATCTGTTTGGGCCTCAACACTCAGGACACACCAGTACACAATGTTGTGCAGGCAGAGTTTTGGTTGGAGGTCGTCAAAGACAAAGCCGTTACTAGCTGGAAGAGGACAGGGGTGAAACATTTCATCAGGACATGATTCCCCCATGGCTGCTGAGCTGCTGCGTGTCCCCTGCTCATTTCCTGGGGCAGGGATGAGCCTGTGTCTGCTGGGGCTTTGCAGCAAGCCCCTGGCCAAGTACTCACTGTGCATCACGTTGAAGGCATAAAACTGGGGGTCCTGGATGTCCGCATGGGCTGCATCAGAGCAGAACCTCCTGATGTTCTCCTCCACGTACCAGCTGTGATTCTCATCAAAGACCAAAACCAGCATCAACATGTTCTCTGACATTATCTGGAAAAGAGAGGGAAGAAATTATTCCTG
>VZRJ01007366.1:19776-32404 GCA_013397565.1 Ptilonorhynchus violaceus | reverse complement strand
CGATACTGCTGGCAATGCACTGTAGAAGTGGAGACTGGGACTCGTTGTTCTTCCACCCTCAGGAGGCCTACTGCAGATGGATTTTCTCACAGTCCACACATGGTGTTCAATTGCCTAATGCCCTCTGTCTCCACAGCAGCTATCTCAAAAGCCCGCTTGAGTCCTTTTGGGTCTTTGAAGTAACTGCTCAGGAGGAAATTTATGCCCAAAATACACAGGGCCTGTGTATACAGCCACTCTGGACCAGTCACAATAGGGTGTTTCTTCCACTCTTTCCCAGCCAAGCTCACCTCAGCTTCCAGCAGGGTTAACTGCTGTGATCCCCCTGTCACTCCAGCAAGAGAAGCAGGTTCTGCCTCGACATGTCCTGATGAGATTAAAGTGTGCTGTGCACCAGTGTCCACCAAAGCCTGGCATTTTTGTGGTTCTGATGTGCCAGGCCATTGAATCCACACTGTCCAAAAGACACGATTTTCCTGTGCCTCTACCTGGCCAGAGGCATGGCCCCTCTAATCCTGGCTATCATTCCGTCCCTGGGCATATGTTCTGGAGATCCCTTCAAGGGATCCCTTCATCCTTTCTGTTTCTCTTGGCAGCTTGGCTATGGGAAACTGGAGCTATATTCCTTCTGGTGGAACTCCCTCTACTAGCAGTCCCTAGTTTAAGCCAGATAAGGGAAGAGGCCCATAAGAAGCAGATCCTGTGAGGTGGGATAGTGCTTCTTACCATGCCAATGTCCTCCTTGGCACAAGTGGCTCAGGTGTGAAAACTCCCCTCTGGAGAAGTACCAGGACATTCACACATGGTTCTAAGAGTTTTCATCCCTTGTTATGGAGCACAACTGGCTCCACTACACTGACGTGAGAGGCAGCTGTCGTGTCTTAGGAGGAGTCATAAACCGTCAAAGACTGCTGAAGTGCCCCTAGACTCGTTTCTGGGGCCTTCCACCAGATTGCACATGATCCACAGTGTTGCAACAGATCTGCAGTGTTGCAACAGACACTGTAAAACTCCCCTCTCAGAGGAGGTACCTGGGCATTCCCACATAGAACTCAGGGTATATTAACCCATTGAACTCTGTGTTTCATGGGCTACCCTTGCCCCCAAGGGACCAGGACCACAACCATCACTTCAACCAAAGGACATCAAAATTGCAACAATCAAGTCTTATCATTGGATCCGTGGATGGTGATATCTTTCTATTCTTATCCTTTCTTTCTCTTTCTTTCTTTCTTTACTTTATACTTTTTCTTATTTTTTTATGCTTTTATATTGCTATATTTCTATAGATAACCAAACCCACTACATACGTCCTTCCCTTTGCAACCAAATTGTTCTAAAATAAACTCTACATACACACATACATACACACATACATACATACCTATATATATATATGTGTGTGTAGGGTTTATTTTAGAACAATTTATCTCTCTCTCTCTCTCTCTCTCTCTCTCTATCTATATATATATATATGTATATAAAAAGAATAGTTACCCTCACCCTCAGGAGTGGGTTGTAACATGAGAACGTGAGAGAATTCTCTGGTACTGCCAACATACATCTTTGATGTAACACATGCCGCCTTTGCCTGTGCAGTGTAGACATGAAAAACTGTTTGCCTTAGTAAACTTCCTGCTCATCTCCCTTGCAGTTCAGTAGGACTTTTACGACAACACTTCTTATCTACAGCAAATCCTTACTTATCTATACATTTGTCTTTAATTACAGTTGCTCTCCCTGACTTTCTCCATTACTTGGTAGGTTTTAGTGTCTGACTTATGAAATTAATTGTCAGGTGCCAAGTGGAACAACCCTGATAACCAAAGCATGTATTTAGGAAGAGGAGACTATTGGATAACAGCATCTATCTCCTTTTTTTCATTGTGGAAGTCATTGTAGAAGTGCTAAAATACTGCAAAATTCAACCATGAAGCAAAATCATTGCCACTTGGTATGTCATGATTTGGTGTTTGAACTACATACTACAAGCAAGAGCAAAGAATCTGACACGTTGAAAAGCCCATTAAGCCCACTGAAGGAAAAGCACTGAAAAATTATTTTCTTCAGTTTCTGTGACAGTTAAAGTCAAGTCAAAATTACCCATCAGATGAAGGAAAGCAAAACTACTAGAAAGGACACCATCAGCATTTCTTAACCCACTCTACTCTGGAGATGTGCAATGAAAAATGAGGTGACATATATTGACATCCATCAGATTCCTATTTCAAGATACCAACTTCACACTTTTTTTTAAATCAAAAACTTTTCCTACTTTACTACAAACACATGGATGATAGGATCATTTCTTTTTTTTCTTAGTGTGACAAATATGCTGCTTGATTGAAGAAGTTTACTGTGTTGCAGTATTCATTTTGACACTGCCATTTTTTTTTGAAATTTCTCTAATATTCAGTCCACATTTTGTGATTAGGTTTACATTCTTTAACCTTTTCATTCTTAGATTGAATTAACCTCCTATTGATATGCAGCATTCACAGTTGCAGTGCAAAATTTGTGATGTGAACTAATTTAATCATCTATCTTTTGACACTGTGATTACTTAATACATATTTATTTAAAAATATATTGTGCCATATATATATATATGTTAAGGGTTAACCATTTGCCATTCCAGTTTTCTACTAATATGAGTATTTGTTGTTTAATTTGCAGTTCTTGCTTGTATCTAACTTAAAACTTTACTCCTACAGCTGTGAGGTAGATTTTTCAGGTATCCCTATTTCAGGAATCATTATTTATTTCATCTACTGCTTGGATAACTAATGGAAGAAGGGATCAATATTTATATAGCAACATTAAGCAAAGTTAACTGAATGCAAGTTCCAATCACAAATTTAGTCTGCAGTAGCCTTTTCTTCCAAGAAAAACTAGACAAAACAAAAGGTAAATGTTTTCCTACTCTATTGCTACTGACTCCTTTACCTGAAATAAAAGTATGAGAATGTACTCTTTAGATATTAATACTTTCTCATGAGCATTAGACTGCTGCATTTAAAATGTTCAGATTATATTGTATGCAGGGAGACCTTAGAAAACAGTGGCAGACAAGCTCTGGCACAGCCTTTAAATTTCCACATAAAGCCTCATAAGAATTTGCAAGCCCATAGACTGAGAAGGGTGACAACACCCAGAGAGCTTTATTGAAGGGATCTGATGGTGTGTTCAGACCTGTTGGGTTTGTCACAGAAGGACAAATTTACAATCATGTAGTGGAAGTAGAAAGAGACACAGAAATTCTAAGAGATGAAAATGAAGACAGGGAATAAATTGCGGAGGAGAAAAGAGGTTAAATACAGCATTAGATCTTTCACTGAGGCCACAATTTGATTTCTGAAGAACTTGGCCATAAAAAGCCAAAGACTAAAAACATAAATTGCCAATCATGACATTAGTTACCATCCACAGTTTTTGTACTCCACCGGAGTGAACTGAGAAGCATGGCTCAAAACAGAAAATCCCTGTTAATATACAGCTTATTACAGTTCAAAAATAAGGAACTTAGTCATTGTTAAGTAGATACTGCGAAACGTCAGCAAGGAGTGATGTCAAAGAAGATAATTCCAGTATGGCATCAATGAACAAGAAATATTGGCCGTCATAGAAGCTATTAAACTATACACCAATAGTTGGTATAACAACAATTACAGGACTGATGTAATGGCATCCTAGCAACTAATATAACATACCCAGAGTAATGAGATGGACTAGTGGACCGTGTCAGCAAATTAAACAACATTGTTTTCCAGGTTTCCATCTTAAAGGTAAAATAAAGCATGGAAAGTATAACAAAAGCTTTTCATTTTGCTACTAATGCACCAGTGTCACTTTCAATGGGGGAAAAAATTAGAGATTTGCCCCTGAGGGTTCAAAAACATGAAGACATTGAAATAGTTCCAGTACTTTCTCTTTGCTGTAAGACTGAAAGGGGAATTATCCACTTGCTGATTAATTATTTCTAAGGCAATAATGAATTGTGTACAGAAATTTTTTTAAAAAAAGGATGTGTGTGTGTAAAAGAATATAAATTAAATCAAACATTTTAAATTTTTTTAACATAGCAAAACATTACTATGTTTTACAATAATAGTATTCTATTTACAATTTATCAGCAGATTAGATTAATATTTTAAAGTTGATATTTGCATGTCTCATATATTACAGGATGAAGAAAAATATACTACAAATCATCAAGCCGTTGTGCTTTTTCAGAGTAAAGGTTCCAGAATCAAGATCTTAATGTGCAAAATTTTTAGAATTAAGAGGCACATTCCTCTTTATCAACTTCAAATATTCAGTGTTGATACATTAGAACCATGGTGACTATTGGGAAACTAAAGGCAGAGAATAAGACACACAGACACAGGCAAGAAGGAGGAGCAACTGAAACAGATTGGCACTGAAGCCAAACAGAAAAATCACTGACAAAATCCATCTCAAAGCTCACACAAAATTAGAAGCACAGGAACCTTTCCATCACTGTGACATCACCTATAAGCTCTTGGCAAAAAGTCTGTTCAGATGGATCACTCAATTTTGGTGCAGGTGTATTTCATTTGAGAACTTTTAACACTGAATTGTGTCCTATTACAAGAAAGGTGTGCTAAACAAAAGTCAATCAGGAGCACCTCTGCTATACTTAACACCTACCTTCAGCTGAGGCCAAAACTGACAAAATGTAGGCGTGTCTCTCACCCATGGACATTTTGGAAAGCAGATATCAGAAGCAAAACTTTGTTCCTACATAATCTTATACCAGCCAACTTCTCAGAAGGATTATTCTTTCCAAGTGACTTTCTATTGCCTCATTGTGAAGCAATTATGTAAGAGAATAGCATCATCCCAAATGTGTCCAGGCGGGGAAGATACACTTATCAGAGTAAAATAAACACTTTCACATTTGCAGAGGGAAATGATGCAAAACATACCAAACTCTTTTAAGCCTACTAGCTTCCTCTTTCAAAAAGTTGATGAAAAATACGACATCTTTAAAGTCCATCAAAATTCTACACTGGGGTAGATCGACAGAATGGTTTAGGAGACAATCACATCGGAAACTTCTGTCACCTTACCATGGTAATGCTTAATTTCTATTAGCATTCTATCTGCTTTTTAGATTTCTGCTTTGTAGAAAATACACATATCAAATGAAATACGAATTATGCAAAGACAGAGAAAAGACATATATGTAATTCCACTGATAAATAAACCCTGCTAAAAGCACTGTAAATATATTAACCTTCCACATTTAATATACTTTACATTTTTGATCTATTTGAGCATTTTGAAACAAAAACTGTGACCTAATACTCTATCTCTGTTAGTCAATTCAAAGTAATTGAGAAAATAATTCAGATCATTTTGGGATCTTTCAAAATACATTTTATCCCAGCACACTGGTTTGAATGGCAAACAGGAAAAGCTACATCTGTCAGTATTTTAGTGCCCTTATCGGCAGTTTTGCACATAGGCTTAACAAGGAATTTTGATAAATTATACTGGTCTATAAAAGCTGTCCTTAGTTGCCTGAAAGGTGAAAAAGTCAAAAAGAGTGTATGTTTCTGTTTCAAAGTAAAAAGTGGTGGTAAAAAAAAATAGACCAGCAAAATCTATTATTTTTGGCTAAGGAAGACTGTGTGCGTATTTTCCCCATGACTGTCTTACAATAGGTTTTTAACCTGGATTCTTATGAAGAATGAAAGGCTTATGCAATTAATGTCCTTCTGTGTGCCTATATAAATATACTTCACCTTTGGGTCCCTTGGTAAATTAAACCAAATTAAGCATTGTAGGAAAACTCAACATATAATTGCATTACTACAAGATTGCTGCAAAATTTATGGGTGCATAGATAGAAATCCCGTTAGTTGGCTGGTGTGGTTTTTAAGACACTCTCAGTCATACTTCAAAAGTTACAGCACTCAGGAGAAAGTCCCTGGTGACTGGAAAAAGGGTCACTCACTCCATTTTTAAAAAGAGTTGGAAAAGAGGACCCTGAAAGCTACTCACCAGTCGGCCTCAGCTCTGTGTCTGGTACAATCACAAAGCAGATCTTCCCAAGAGTTATGCTGAAGACACATGGAAGACAAAGAGGAAATTAGAGACTGCCAACAAGACTTCAACAAGGGCAGATTGTGTCTGCCCAACCTAGTGACTTTCTGCAATGGAGTGATGGCATCAGTCACGAAGAGGAAGAGTTACACATGTCATTTACTTCAACTTACACAAGGCCCTTGGTAGGGCTCTCTGCAATATTGTGGCCATATCCTGGAAAGATATGAGCTTGACAAATGGACAGTTAGACAAATAAGGAACTGGCTGGATGACCACATTCTGAGAGATACACTCAATGGCTCAATTTCCAAGTGGAAACCAGTAACAATTGCTGTTCCTCAAGAGTGGGACAATTGCTATTTTAATTCTTCATCGGTGGCACAGATAATAGGATCTAGATTTAGATTTAGTAGGATTTAGAGGGATAGATGACCTCTAATACAGGGAAAGGCTGAGAGAATTGGTTTTGTTCAGCCTGGAAAAAAGAAGGCTTTGGGGTGACCTAATTGCAGCCTTTTGGTACCTGAAGGGAACTTCCAAGAAAGACGGAGAGGGACAATTTACAAGAGAGGACAAGGGGAAATGGATTAAAACTAAAAGAGAATATGTTCAGATTAAATATCAGGATGAAGTTCTTTGCTGTGAGAATGGTGAGGCACTGGAACAAGTTGTCCAGAAAAGTTGTGGGTGCTCTATCCCTGGAAGTGTTCGAGGCCAAACTGGATGGTCCTCTGAGCAACCCAGTCTAGTGAAAAGTATCTCTGCCCATGACAGCATGGTTGGAATCAGATGATCTTTAATGTCTCTTCCAGCCCAAATCATTCTACAATTCTATGATCAAGTGCACTGTCGGCAAGTCTGCAGATGATGCTGACTGGTGCAGTTGACAAGCTATAGGATAGAGATGGCACCTGGAGCAACCTGGACAGGCCTGCGGAATGAGCCCATGTGAAACTCATGAAGTTCAACAAAACCAAGTGCAAGGTTCCGCACGTGAGTTTGGGGTTGGAACGAAGAACAAACACAAGTCTGTATACTGCTGGAAGCTAGAATTTCATCAGGTAAGAAAGGTTATTTGGCCAACCAGCATTTTCTTTCAGTGTTTACCTTCTCCCTAATTGCTGTGGCCTTTAGCCATTGATCCAAGATGCTCTCTGTCCTCTGTGGTTCAGATCTGAGAGCTCTGCCAGTGCCAACTCCATGTCCAAAAGAGATTTTTTTACAAGAACTGTCAGTACCAACACTCAGATCTGTACATTTCCTGACAAAGAGCAGGCCTTGACATCCATTAGCCAAAGAACAGTAAAACACCATTCGATAAACTCAATTTACTTCTGTTACACTATCATACTCCTTGCTTACCAGGTTTCATGATTAAAGTTCTTAAATGTCAAAGCACCATGTAAATATTATAATCAAGTTGGTTCAGTGCTTATTTCAACTTCTGTTAATTTTTATTTTCCTTTGTACGAGGGAAATATTTGTAGATATAGGGTTTCACTTCCTCTTCTGTCAGTCTTTACTGGTGGAACACCATGAAAATTATGGGATTGCATGTTTTCCATTGTTCATAGTACTGTGTGAGAACGGTAGGCATGACAGAGATGTGTGATGCCAGAATTATATTTCTGTTTCAGTATATAGCATAGTGAAAAGCAACAGAAGATCAAAAGAGAATTAAGGTGGTGAACCTTACACACCCAGCAATTAGAGTTGCTGAAATTGAGAATGCAAAGAAATCTGCCCAGTTTAAAGTGTGAGGTACCAGCCTATGAATTACAATTCATTCATTTGTTTGGACAGTGTTGTGTTAGACTGGGGAAAAGAGGTTTCAGAATTATGTCATGTTTACAATACGTGCTTGAAATTTAGTAAGTAGACTGAAGTGGGAGATATTAACAGCACCAACCAGAAGTGTGCAAACTTTGGTGTGCAGTAGCATGTGATTTTAAATGCATGTGCAGGAACACATTGCATATGAGCTGGTAATGTGCTTTGCAGCCCAGAAATCCATTTGCACCCTGGTCTGCCCAAAAGAGAAATGTGGACAGCAAGCTGAGAGAAGTGGTTCTACCACTCTTCTCTGCTCTCCTGAGACCCCACCTGGAGTGCTGCTTCCTGCTCGAGTGCCTCCAGCAAAAGAAAAATAGGGTCCTGTTGAAGCGGGCCCAGAGGAGGACCATGAAAATAATTAGAGGGACGGAACCACTTATGAAGGCAGGCTGAGAGAGTTGGGGCTTTTCATTCTGCAGAAGAGAAGGTTTCAAGGAGACGTTATTATAGCCTTGCATTATATGGAGTGGATTTATAAGAGAGTGACTTTTTATCAATGCCTGCAATGACAGACAAGAGGCAAGGCCTTTAAACTGAAAGAGAATAGATTTAGGTTGGACATATGGAACATATTTTTTACACTGGATGTGGTTAGACACTGGAACAGGTTGCCTAGAGAAGTTGCTGATGCCCCTTCATTGGAAATGTTTGGGGTCTCGCTGGACAGAGCTTTGACCAATTGATCTAGTGAAGGATGTCCCTGCCACAGAAAGGGGGTTGGACTAGCTGATGTTTGAAGGTTTTTTCCAGTCTAAACCATCCTATGGCTAGGATCCTAATAATTAGGGTCTTGAACTTTAAAAAACCTTAAAAAAAAAAGTGCTGTTTCTACCAACCTGCAGTGACAGCTCAAGAAGTAAGATAATCTACTCTGAGTTGAATTATTGGCAGTTACATCTAATGTTTCTGTTTCAAGGCTCCCAAAACAAATAACTGAAATACTTTGACAAAGGCACCCTAACTGATAATGTTTTCATATGTGTCCATAGAGTCATAGAATATCTGAAATTGGAAAGGACACAGAAGGATCATAAAATCCAACTGTCATGCCTTGTCAGCGATTGAGAAACAGACTCCGCTGGGTGCAAGCAAAGCCAACTTTATTCTAGGCACCAATGCCTTTTATACTATTGTACAAACAATTAACTACCCATTTCATAACCCCCTGTCCTCCCCAGCAGCACAATGTCTTGCATAAAATGTCCTTGGTTAGCATTCTGTTACACCTTAGCAGACAGGAGTGAGGCTTAAGGAGTCGTCTTCTTATCAGGGTGTTGGCTCACACCTTACTCTGCATACTTACCTTTCCCAAGGCTTAACATATACCAAGGCTAAGAGATCATTGCTGTTGTCAACACTGCCGGGGGCTATTGCCCCCACAATGCCTAAAAATGTCAGGTGAAAAAATTTACAGTTTTCCTTGATGCTATGTAGTTAAGATGCAAGCACCGGAATTGTCTTGCTGATTACTAAAGTTACTGGATTATAATCTGATTTTTTGAATGTGAGACACTGCAGAAGAAAAGTTATTCTCCTGCACTGCATATTTTTAAAAGCAGTAACAATTTAATCAACTTCCTCTCCTTCCTCTGGTGCTGTGTGTGCCCATGACTTTGGCAACCCTGTACCAAAAAAATCTTTCCCCTCTAAGAGAAAGCTCCTTCCTCAAACCAAGGTGGTATACAGCTGTTCTAATTTCTAAGATGTTTTGTTCTTAGACTTAAGATGGTATCATGATGAAAGGGATACAAAGAATGCAGAAAGCTGTCATTGCATTAAAAGAGAACATGGGAATTAAAATGTCTCAGGATTTATTCAGAGCTGGAAATCAGTGAAATTGCACAGGTGTTATCTCCAGGGATGACGATATCAAGCGTACAAAAATATTTGATGATTTGGATTCTGTTTTGCTTGGGAAACAATGACAGGTACAGAGAATACGACTCTGGTTGGGAGGACTTGACTGCAGGCACTTCACTATTACACCAGTCTCTAACATGTAATCATTGGAAGAAATCAGCAAATTAAACTCAGAAATTCATTCTTGACTGAATCGTTTTCCTTGACTATTGTACCAAGACACTGAATAATGTGATGCGTCAATTTAAACTAGATTTTTCATAGTAAAAAATGGAAAGATTATTGCAAATGTTGCTAGAAATCATTGTTGTGCAAACTATTGAACATAGGTAATTAACTTCTGGTTTTATAAGGTTTTATTCTTATTTTAGATCTTGTTTCTTAGGTTTGTTTTTAACAACATACCAGCTCTTTACTAGTTAAGAGATACGAGCATTGTCTAGGAAAATCAGCTCTTATTGTATCATTGCTATTTTTATATTTGCTGTATGAAAATATGTCCTAGAAAGCATGCTAAGTGAAAAGGTTTTTTAAGCTTTTTTCAGGACTTTTTTTAAAACTTTGGTTGTAGGTTAGTCACTATTTTTAAAAGGTTTTGCTAGGGAGCAGAAGCTGCTTGCTCTCACAGTTCCTCAATAAATAGTGTTTTTCTCTTGTCTCTTAATGCTTGCAGGTATTCATTCCCTTTTTTTCCCCTTCATTTTCTCATTTTATCACAATTCTGTAGAAGAAGATAATCTGAGATAAATGAGAAACTTTCCTGTCTTGAGAGTGTGGTGGAGTTGAAAGAGTGTATTTCACTGCGTCCACGGTTAGCCTGACTCTGTATCGATTGCTTTGCTATGTGGTAACACTGTACCAGAAGCCACACACATGTACATGCACACTGCTATTTAATATTCAAATTTACTTAAAGAAAAAAAAGGGTTTTTTTCTTATTCCTGAGTTGAAGTAGCAACATGTATCTTATGGTAAATTAAAAACAATGTTCTCTCTCCATAGAAAATGAGGGAGAACTTACTGTAGCTGAGTAGCAGCAATCCTTAAATGTGAAGAGAATGCTGGAGCAAGCTCTACTTTTTCTAGTATTTATTTGTGGTTTTTGTAGAGCTTGTTTTACGTATTTTGGGAACATCCTTGTTAATTGTTATTGTTGATTGGTAATGATTGTTGTGACTTTTTTGTGTCCTTAAGGCACTCACCAGGAAGCCTTCTTCTACCACTCCAAATTCCTACTTCTATGAGACCCTATTGCACTGACACAGAGTCTTGAAATAAGCAGATGCCCCTTGAAATTTTCCAAGCACATTTGTCTTTGTTGACAATACATTATGTACTACTATCTGTTGCCCCAAATTGCTGTTCCTGTTTAATTATATGAACTAGACATTGATTTTTTCAAAATAGGATTAGGGTTTGCCATTACGAAGCATCATTTCTCTCTCATATACGAAGTCTTGATTCACAAAAGTGCAATAGATGTACATGGCTGCTGTAGACTTTGATGCCTGGAGAACCAGGAAACAGCAGACATACACCCTGGGCAACCCTAAACAATAAATGTACTATTACACATTATTCTCTAGAGTCCTAAGAGAAAATGTCTAACTATTGACTTCAATTTCATGTTTAAGTCTCCCCGTGTTGAATACAGTGAAGATTAAGAGAATTTCAAACAACAATGAACTAGGAAAAAACCCAACAAAACCACAAAGAAACTTCGACTAAATATACTGGTGAGAGTTAATGTACCGTCTGCAAAGAACTGGGAAGATGCCTGAAGCAAGGAAACTGTTAACACTTTCACTTTGCTTTATGCATGTATTTGTCAAGAGTCTGAAAATTTAATTCAGAGGAAAATTCAACACTTTTAAGCTCAAATACTACCTAATTTTTGTCTGTTATTCACCTGGTTTTAATCTTCAACCTAAAAAAATTTTTTTGAAGGGCATGAGACTAAGATAGGCCTCCTTAAAGGAATGAATACAGAAAATACATGGAAACTGAAGTCAGATAAAACTCCGATTTAAGTGTGGATTTTGTGTATTCAGTAGTGAATATTGTTTACTATTGAAACAAATATCTACGACAGCATCATTCAAATTATTGAACTTAGGATAAAGCAAAACAAATTGCTTCCAAGGGCTTGGAAATCGTAGATGAATTGAATGTCTCTTGATTTTGTGAAGCTCCACATTATTCATTGATATTATTACTGATAGACTGGTATTCTGCCTCTTGTACTGTCATGGTTTGACCCGGTGAAACAAATCTGACTGGTTAAAGCAGGTGATGGACAGTTCTATAGGCCACTTGATTTCAGAACACGCCTCTGTAGGAAAGAATGTTATAAAAAACCACCCAGGAAGTGCCACTTCACTTGCTCCCTTGCTCTTCTTGCTCCCAGCTGCCCCCATGAGCGGGAGAGGCCCCCCTTGCCCCTCCCCGGGGCCAGGGGCCCACAGCCTGGGAGGGGGAGCCCGGCAGGGGCCCCGGCCTCACTCCCTGCCAGTCCAGCTCCATTTGGACCCGAGAGGAGCTGGTCTATTGCTATCTGGACCAAGGCCAAGCAGAAAAGCCAAGCTGAGCTGAGCCACGCAAAGAAGCTGAGATTTGCGGAGTTAAAAAAATCCCTCCTTTTCCCTCTTGGAGGTGGATGGGTGAGATCAAAGGGTGACCTTGCTGTTGCAGATAAGGCGAATTGCAGTAATTAATTAGCAGCCAATAGACTGTTGTAAATTTGGGTGGCTGCCAGCACAGAGAAGCAGTTCAGGGTGGGGAAAAGACCCTTGGGCCCAGGAAGCAAGCCTCATACATCTGCATTATCTGATGGGAGCATGTAACTGTTACAAATACTTCT
>VZRJ01007366.1:1136-19568 GCA_013397565.1 Ptilonorhynchus violaceus | reverse complement strand
ACAGAAAGAACTCTTTATCCCATAAAGTGGCAATAAGAACTCTTAATCAAAAGATCAGAATCTCATGTTTATGTTCTTTGCGTGATCAGTGAGAAAGATTGGAATGTATTGGGGGAAGAATGATATTTGTATATTATGCCTTAATATTTTTATTTTTTTTTTTATTCTTTCTATTCTTAGTAGTAGTTAGTGAATAAAATTATTTAATAATTTTTCAAGCTTGCAGCCTGTTTTTGCTGTCACACCTTCCTCTAAAGAATACAGCATGGGGATCTGGAGTTTGCCTCCAGGTTAACCCTTGACATGTACTTACATGATGTTCTCATATAAAACAGTATTCAAGGTGTCTGTAATCACAAGGCAAAGAGATCAGATGAGTGTAGAATATTTATTTGACCAAAGAGTTAAGCCAAACATTTATTCAATTTTCTTGATGGTGAGGCTTCTTGGAAACAAATCTGTAGTGATGCGTGATGCCAGGTTTCTATTTTGTATCATATCGCTCAATTGAGTTGCATCACATCAAAAGTTACAAAATATAGTGGCAAAGCCTCACCTTGAGAAAATAGGGAATATCAAGCATACCAGACCAGAGAGATAAATTTAGAATACTTATTTGGCTGAAGAGTTAAATCAAACACATGCTCAGAAGTCTCTCTGGCCCTGTGTTTCATTTTTTTAGTTCTTGACTAAATTTACAATCCATTCTTACCCAATTCCTCTGTTATCACTTGAGTTTGTTACTTGATGGTGAAAGGCACTTATAAGATATGCCGCCTTTCACCTCTTCTATTTCTGGATACTGTAAATGAAATGACTAAATGTTGAGGAGAGTAACATAAAGTCAATTTAAATTTTGAAGTTCAGGCAGTCATTCTTCTTTTCTATTTTTTTTTTTCAAATTACTAATGCAATTATTCTCAAGCTGATCTGACTTTTGAAATTCCTTTCTGCAGTTTGACAAGCCAGTATGACAGCTGCTTTACTGAAGGAATATTTATTTTATAGATTTGTAATATGAGTTACAGTTCAATCTTTTCTGAAAAGACAACATGACAGATAGATGTAGTAGGAGAAACACTAATATGCAGTCATTTAAGTAGTGACAAATGTGTAACAGCTTTGAAGCAATTTTTCTAGGATGTTCAGACAGTGTGAAATTTACTTTTAATATACCAACATACTGTAGTTATCTATATAAGTGTCCCCCATTTATCAAAGAAAATTTCACAAAGATCACTTGTGTTGATTATTTCTAGACTTAAATTCTCACTTTTATTGTTAACATGAAAATTTTTGCTATTTTGTTACTGTATCATAAGATGTTAGAACTACTTGCTCTAACATCCTAAGACTTAAAAACTGAATATATACTTGATTTAGTTATGGCAGATTAAATTTCATCAGGTCAGAGCTAAACTCTGACAAGAGTAAGTATATTTGCATCCTGGATGAAAGGATGACAGGATTAAAATTAAATAGACTATTTCTAAAGATTATTTGAACTACTAGCCTTATTCCATTTTAAAATATAAATCTAAGCAGAAAGCTGCATTTGATGATAAACATTATTGATAGTGCAGGCTTCTTCAAAACATATTTGCTGTGATGTATGAGGCCAGATAGCTGTCTTGCATAAAGTACCGTCACACTTGGTTGAGTTGCATCACATAAAATATTATGAAATCTAACAACAAATTTTTGCCTCAAGAAAATAGGAGGTTATTAAGCATTTCAGGTAGACATCTTGTTGTACAGTGTTCACCTAAAATAACTTCTCTTTAAAATTGGCTAACAACTCCTTTAATTTACAACACCTGAGACTAAGTAGTTTCTTCTCCATTGTATTCTTTAGTTGATTCAATTTTCTTGCATGGAGCACTGATTCTTGGCAAGTAAACTCATTTACCAGCAGACATTCAGGTAGAAAAGTATTGACTGAATTTTTCAGTTACCTGTCTTTTTGCGTATGCGATATCACTCCAACAGAAATTACCTTAAATTTATGCTTGCATCATGACATTGCAACATCCTTCACCAACAGGTGTGGTAAGCAATAAGTGGGGAATGAACAGTGAAGTAGTGGAAGGCTGGACTTCTGGCAGTGCATCCTCTTTTATGGAAGTATGCTTACTTTCATTTCAAGTAATGGCAAAATATAGGGCCTGTAAAAGGCATCCCATTCATGATACGTAGGGGGCAAGAGGTTTTTGTAAAATTCCATTATCTGAATAGTTCATTGGGTAAACTTACCTAAGCTAGCCCTTCACTGCTGGAAATGAAGCCTGTTCTTGGGCAAGGTATGTATGGTTCACAGAGATCTCAAAGGTAGTGTGGCTGGGTAGGTACTAAAGAAAAAGTAGGTCTTTCTTTAGAGAAAGTATACAAAATAACTGAAATGAAAGCTCTTCAGTATTTTATAGCGCTCTTAATTTCTTTACCTCTCTTTTTCATTTATCTGTCTTCCTAAAACATTCTACATTTAATAGTGACATTGACACAAACAGACAATACAGACTGAATCCTGTGGCAGAGATAATTTTCCTGCAGACGACCTTGCTCAAAACTGGAGATAATTAGCTGAAACTCTTTCCCCCTTCACTGTTGCAAATGCTACTCAGTGGTCAGTCATCTTTTTTTTTTTTTTTTAACATAAAGCTATGGGAGGAGTTAGCCTCTCAGTTAAAATTAAATTATAGACTACTATTACCCTATCAATACTGAAAAGAATTTTCAAATAAATTTCGAGTGTAAGTGATCATGTGTTAAAATGAAATTTTACCTTTGGGCAGAGTGAGAAATAGTTCCCTTTCAAGTTATTCTACAGCCCCTAAAACTTATAGGAAGTTATATATGCAACTTGTTCATCAATTAAAAATCTCATAACCATATTAAACTTTGATTGTGTCTGAAAGTCTAAGTTTATAAATATTGGAATATGCTCTCCAGACCATTAAATTTGATCTCTGGTGGGGAAGGGAAATGCATTTAAAGTGCAAGTGGCAGATTCCATTATTTATGTTTTGGGGTTTATTTTAAAGCACCTTCTCAGAATCCTCCTTGCATTTAATAAGATCATTAATTGATAAACTACCACGAACTCTTAGGAATAGTTAGCAGTGCTGCAGGTTGGAAACAATATCCTGAAGTTAACTGGGCCAGTATTGGCTGCAGAATGCTGAGGAAAAATGGGCTTCCTCTCTGAAATATTGCTAAATAACTGAGCAGCTGCCAACAACTTCTCTAGCACCTTTGGCTTCATTAATTTATGAAGTGAGACTTCAGACTGTGGGCATTCAGTGGAGGAAGCAGAGTTCAATGCTGGGGTGTCAAAAGCATAAAAGGTCGTGTCACAAAGATCTTTGACCCAGCATAAGTTTTAAAAATGGGTTTTTTCCCTCTAGAATGAATATCCAACAATGTCACTCAGGGTGATTTTGCACAAAATGTGGCAGATGAATGTCCCCAAAAGTATATATTAACACAGCCCCTTATAGAATCCATTTCTCTGCTCTGATTCTTCATTCAAGAAGTTACAGTTATGTGAGCTGAGAATCAACCAGCCCTCCTCTGTCAGACCTCACCCATTAGGAATGTAGATTTCTTCACATTATTTTGCCAGCAGACACACCTTGCTTTTCTTAATTTGGGGTGTGTAAGACTCACATGCATTTGACACTATATTCATTTTTAACATAGTCATAAACCCTGTTTAGATACAGTGCAGATATCTATGTTGCTGCAAGCTCTGGTTTTATTCTAAAGTATTTGCTTCATAAGGCTTCCTTTCTGCTCAAAAGTCAAATGAGTGTGCTTTTGTCTGCCTGTAAAATAGCACAAGTATGCCCCCAGCATCTGTTTCTTTAAATTGAACAGTAAGCTTTTGTCCTATTAACTCATGGAAGTGTGTCAGATAAACATGCTACTCTAGATTAATGCAAAGTTTAGTATATAATGTTCTCCTGTATTCTTCTCTTGATCCACTGTACTTTGTTTGGTATGGAATCTAGGTTATCCCATGCACTGCCATATTTTGAATTCCATCCGAATTATCGAATTAAAAAAAAGAGAAAAGAAAAAAATTAAAAGCCTTTCAGTTTGTAATAAAGTCTGTTCCACAATTTGCATCAGTTCTAATGTGCTAGACAAAATCTGTAATATGAATTAGAGCTCTCAGTTATCATGGGCTTGACACAGCCCCTACTGCTGACTTTTGCCATATGCTGGAACTAGACAAAGAATATGATAGTTCTACCTGCAGGAGCATAACTGCACTGATGTAATCTCTCATTACGCCACAGGACAGTCCGCCACTATTAAAATGGCTCCTTAGACTAAGTAGAGTTTCCTGGCTGTTATCATAAGTTAAGATGAAAAGGATCTCTTTATCCTGGAATAAATGTTTACAGAAATCTTTATTGACTTAAAGATGTTAGTATACAGAAGGTAAGTTACTACAAGCTGAAGTGTATAGATAAAGCTTTACATAATATTTTAAATCATTGTTATTGCTTAACATGTACACAATTAACATTAAGACCAATATTTTTACAGAGTTGTCCCAAAGTGAGTGTTTTCAAAATGCTTGTGACATTACTGTTGCTGATACATAGATACTAACTCTACTTTTTATGAAGAGCAGCTAATTAAAAAATGTTGCCTATTGTTAGCTGTTACATTACTTGTTACTCTGTGAATACAGATAATTTCTAATATATTATGCAGTGTGGACAACTCTTATATCATATAAGAGAATGTGCCATGAAGAGAACCTTTTTGATATCACCCTACTGTCATCTCTATCCCAGACGTTTCCTGTATGTTCATTAACCTTTTCATGAAATCTTAGTAGTATTTTACTACCAAGTACATGATAGCACTTCACATTTCTTTCACACTTCACCTTGCTTTCAAGGTCTTCATGTTCTAATATGGTGCTGGCGTCCTACTTGATTTCCTTGAGATAAAATAACATTTAAAGATCTTTTTTTTGCAAACATATTGTATTGTGCTTGTATCCAAAATTGACCTTTTTTTTTGTTTGCTGGTTGGCTATAAAGAGAGCACTATTTCTTGCGTTTCTTGCTATACTCTGCCTGTTTAATTAAGTTCTGTCTTGTACTGTGCAATTTGTATTGCTCTTCTTCTTAGAAAGAATGGAATATTCTGGGTCCTGTAAGAATTGCTTCTTATAGCAATACTGTATAATGCTAAGCACTAACACTCAACCTCTAAGCTGTACACAGAAAATATTAACAGTATATTAGTTATTTGTAACACCCTTAAACAGTAAAAGAATGGTTACTTTTCCCTTTCAGCCTTCTTGGTGATACACATTAACAAATGAAATCTACTTTAAAAGGTAGGTACGTCTAGGTAATATGATTCAAAGTATGGAATATGAAAACAGAACTTAATGAACAAGCTTACCAAAAGCTGGACCAGAAGAACAAGGTTCTCAGATCTCCAGAGTTTCTTCTGCCTAATTTTTTAATGCATTTAGCTGTTAAGCCTTCAAAGAAAACCTTGAAAATAAGTGTAATTATGTAATTTACTGTCCGTTTGAATTTTTATGCAGTTTGGATACTTGTTCCAAAGTGGTGCTGTCAAAATTATTTTTTTATGACAAGTATGGACAACATGAGTAAAGGTTTGTGATAGTGTGGTATGAAAATTATGTGTCTTAACATTTAATGTCAATTTTAGTTAAGAAACTTTATTTAAAGAAACCAATAAAGATATTTAAAATTTTGGAAAACCGTGTATCATTAGTGTCATGGCGCATCATTTTCACACGGGAAAATCAAGCTTATGCAAATGCACTACTTCATGGATCATCTAGACTGCAACTCTCATCGGGTGAGATGACAACATGTTCTTACTGAGTGTGTCAAAACCAAATGCTTTCTTGTGACGGAATTTTTTGCAGCAAGAAGTGACACTTTTAGGCAAGTGTTCATGTGAAATCATCTCCCTTCTTTTGAAAAATATTTTTCAAGAAACTATATTCTCAAGCATTAAACATCCTTTTAATTTCAGTGGATATCAAGTTGTATATCAACAAAGCGTACAAGAAGAGGCCATGATATTAAAATTTGTCCTATATTGAAATAAATACACCATTTATCTTTCTGTTAGACAACATTTGGGAGAGTTTAAAGAAATGTGAATCATTTCCATTTTAAACTTTTGGACTCAGTTAGTCTTCTTAATATAGGTAGTATTTAATCCATAAAAACTCATTTGGTTACAGGAAAGAATTGCAGTCCACAGCATCAGAATACAACCATAAAGGTTGACGTGATCAATCCATTTAAGCACAGATGTCTGAAGAACAGTCATAAAACTTCACTCATAAAAATTATTCCTTTATGCAAATTGCCTGCCTTGCTTACCTGTGCACTTTGATAGCATTGCTTTTCTGTTGCAATGTATCTCTTACTTAAAAGAGAAATTCATTGCTTTGAATCCCAGTGCTTTTGTAATTATCCTGAATGTATAGGAAACCTTTAACAAAATTTTTTGATAAAGGCATATAATAACTAGATGTGTACAGAAATAACACAAATTAGTAAGACTGTAATAAATCAATTATGCAATCATGTACTTATGACTGAGAAGTATAATTCATCCTGAGTTATTGTCTAAATATTGATTCTTTCTGACAGGTCATTTGAAGCTTAGTCAAACCTGATTTAGGAAATTATTTTTTAAATAAATGTGTTACAAATACGGTGGGCTGACCTTGGCAGGCCACCAGGTGCCCACAAAGCCAGTCTATCACTCCCGCCTCTTAGCAGGAAAGGGTAAAAAAATAAGATTAAATGCTCATGAGTCAAGGTCAAGGTGGTTGAAAGAAAAGCAAAGGCTCCACATGGAAGCAAAGCAAAGCAAAAAGATTCATTTCCTACATCAACAGGTGAAGTCCAGTCATTTCCTGGGAAGTAGAGTCACAGAATGCATAGCAGATGCTTCAGAAAACAAAGAATAAGTTTGCCCCCTGAGTCTTTATGGCTCAGCAAATGCCATACGATATGGAATGTCCCTTTGGTCAGTTTGGTTCATCTGTCCTGGTATGTTCTCTCTCAAATTCCTGTTCATCCCCTACCCACAGGCCTTGAGGAAGTTGAAGAGCGGAGTGACAAAACAGCCCTGATGCTATGGGAGCACTGCTCAACAGGACCTCAAACACTGGTGTGTTGTCAACACTGTACTGGCCACAAATTCACAGGAGAGCACTGTGAGGGCTGCTGTGGGAAAAGTTACCTCTGTTCCAGACAGAGTCAATAAAATATAAAAAAAATGTGGAGATAGATTTTCTGAAAATTCTGGACTACATCAGGTCTCAGACTCTAGTATTCTCTTGATTTTTTTTTTTAATACAAAGTAGATAATTTATATATTGTGGATTTTTCAGGTTTTGCTTTAGAATTTTAAAATGCTGTGCATAGAAATTTTAATCAAGTCTAAAGAATTCCTTAAGCTCTTATTCTTATACCCTGTATTTATAGGTCTTTTGTTGCCTAAAATTCCTGTCTCACTTATGTTTTGTCACAGTTTAAGATGCAAGCAAGTTTTTTTCCTGCTGTTTTCAGGAATCCGTTCAATTATATGTTTTAAGATACAGGTCCCTATTTAGCTATTTCAATGTGAATTGTTAATTTTTTTGAAGGAAAATTGAAAAATATGTTGAAAATTGGAAGAATTTCCTTCAACTTCATAATTTTTTAAAAGAAAATTTTCACTTCAAGGGATTGAAAAATCAATAAAACCAGCAAAAATAATTGTACTTGAAAGAATTTTTTGCAGCAAAAGGACTTGAATTTTTTACTTCTATTTTGCAGAAGTTGCATAGAGAATTGGTTACAGCTGTAAACTTTGTAAATACTTGGTAGTAGTGACTGACTCTTCCTGCACCACTGAATAATGTGTAGTTTTGTGGGCCTCTCCTCTAGGTCCAATTAATTTTCATACTACCAAAATTACACAGGAAAGTGTTTGACTTGAGGTTGCTTCAGTTGCCTCTGACAGCTATTTAACTGCCTGTGGCCCTGTGGCAGATAAGTATGAAAAGGATTGGTACAGAAGAAGGAAGCAGCAGAATGAAATCTCCTCAACCTTGTTATGTAGAAAATATGAGTCACAGTGTTAGTAAATTTTGGCACAAAACAAATGGTACTCATGTTGCAACATTACAGGCATAACAAAGACTGGTTTTGTGATGTTATACTTGTGATGTGGGAGTATGTGTGGCCTGGGTTCTGTATCCTGAAGTTTTTTTCTGGCTGAATGCTATATAGTAAAAGTATACTGCAAATAAAGTGCCACAATGAATCCTACCTTATATTTATATACTTGTGAGTAGTTATACATGCACCTTAATATAAATAAAAATGCTATTATAAATAAACACTATAAAACTGAAATGACTGTTAACTCTAAATCATGTGATGTTTTCAAGGTTGTAGGTAATAATCCCTGTGCTGAAAACAAGTGGCCTCAACAATTAGATGCAACACCTGACTCCTGATAAAACAGAAGCTTTCTAAAGCATGCTAAAGCCTTTATCATTTTGATAGTATTCTAGGCTTTATGTAGAATAGTTTCCGTATTCTTTCTTCCACATCACTTCAATTACTTACAGAGTAAACATAACAATGCTGTCTAATATATCTTGGGTTTTAAAAACACTCTAGCTTAAATCACTTTCCATTCGCAGAATGTGGCTTCCATTTTGGTGGCTGTAATTATTTTAGAGATTGTATTGCAGTCAGCAGTTGCTGACTCAAAAGACTTACTTTCATATCCATGGTTCTTTACATACCTCTAAATCACACAATAAAAGCACTTGAGAAACTACTTGGTAAAAATTAATTGAATCAGCAAAAGAAGAAAAGCAACTCACTGAAAAATTAAGTAAAAATATATAGTACCCTTATGTTGTTGACAGTCACTGGAAACTCAGGCATGAAAATGAAAATCTGTTCTGCTCTTCACCAATAAGAGATGTTGCCTTTTATCCTCCTGTCTCTCTTTTTGTGTCCGTGACCTCTTGCATCTAAGTTAAATGAGTTCCTCATTCTCAACTATAGCATTCACCGTGAATGTTATAGTTATGTGATAGTCCAAACTCTGCATGGCCAGGCTGCCTTGGAAGAGTCTTGTTATGGGTTCAACAAATGAAAATTTTTTTTTTCTTTCCCCATCTAGCAGGGAGACTGTGTAGGTGGGGAGGGGCTGGCCGGGAACTAATGAGCGATACTTAAGAACAAAGAAAGTTGCCTATCCACCCACATTCCACACTGATCACCCAGAATGGGCGATGCATAAGGACAAAAGGGATTGCTTGCCCAACCCAGACACCAGGACAATTTCTCCAATTAAAGAAACAAGAGTTAGAAATGTGGGCCAGGGGATTGTTCCCCAGAGGCTGCAGCTTATCATCGTGAGAGGTGAAGGGACTTTTTCAAGACTTTGGCAGAAGGGGGCAGAGAGACCGGGCTCATGGCTCTCTTCTGGGCTCAGCATTCAGTGAGCACGGTCGTGTCTGCAGCGAGTGCTGGTTTTGCTCCAGGAGCACCGCTACACTGCGACGTCTCCTCCCGCTCGTTCCAGAGCACGGATACACTGTGATGTCTCTGTGAGGGTTCCGCCAAGGCACAGGGTGCAGCGTTAGGCTGTGGCTGTCGCCACCCAGAGCTTCTTGCCTCTGCCGTCTCTGCCACCAGCCTGGGTTTCTGTTCCACGTGGGTCAGCGTCGGGGTCTACTCATCTCTGCTGTTCCTGCCGTCCTCTGGCCCCTCAGTGGGTGATACCAACGTCCATCGCTCCCCAGTCAACTCTGCCTGCCTGTGCGGCTTGCTGCCCTCTGCCGAGGTTGGTGCTGAGCCAGGCTGCTGCCCTGTGAGTTCGCACTGGGAGTGATCTCCCCTCTCCCTCTCCCGCTCGCTGGAGCCACCATTGCCACAGGGAGAGGTCTCCACGCTCACGTCACAGCACTCCCTGCAGCTGCAGGGGAGTCACCGCAGCCTCTCTGCACCAACAGAGAACCGCCCAGCAACAGAGAAAGGACTGTGACTGGGTTTGTCTGTTCTGTTATTGTTGCTGTTTATCTGTCTTGTTATATATATATAGATACATAATCCCAGTAAAGAACTGTTATTCTTTTTACCACATCTTTGCCTGAAAGCCCCATAATTTCAAGGGTATAGTAATTCAGAGGAGGGAGGGATGTCATCTCTATCCCAGAAAGGTTTCCCGCCTTCCTTGACAGACACCTGTCTTTCAAATCAGGACAATTCTTTTACAGCATGTCTGTGTGGTCCTGTGACTGCAAAACTTATGGTACAGAGCTCAGAATATATATGTAGAAACAGAGCCATAATGCCTTAAAATTATAGGATGCAAAAGGGAGAGGAATTATTGGAAAAATTAAATTTCACAGTATTTGTTGAATTTCACGTGGTATATGGCATGATGAATAAACAATTTAGAGAATCTAGAAATACTAGAATCTTTTCGAAAATATTCTCTTTCCAAGAGAAGGTCCTTTTAGTGGATTTCAGTCTCTGAAAGTTTTTCCGATAGGCATGTCAGTGCCTCTGTTACAGATATTTGATGTATCTGAGCCAGCTTTCAATACTTAAATATTACCTGCAACATACCCATGACAACCCACAGCTAATTCTAAATAACAAGATATTCAGGGAAAATATTTAGGGAAGGCAATAAATTGTTCTAAGATGAGTGATATGCCTGCAGTAGTAAAGACATCCAATTTAGTTTACATTTGTTGAATGTTTCAGAATGTCACACTGTTGGTGTGACAATGGTGAAACTGAGAGAACTCTTGCTGCCAAATGGGAAAGGTATAGTTTTGATAGATGGACATGTAGAATTATCTGAATGGTAATGTCCAAAGAGTTACAGTAAATTGCCCAATGTCCAAGTAGAGACCAGTGATGAGTGGTGTCCTTCAAGGTCCTTGCAAGGACAAATACTGTTTAATATCTTAATCGGTGGCACAGACAGGAGGAGATAGTGCACCCTCAGCAAGCTGGAGAGGACATGGAGTGGTGCAGCATCCAGAGGGACTTGACAAGCTTGCGTAGTGGGCTCAAGAGAACCTCACGAAATCCAACAAGACCACGTACAAGGTGCTTCAATTGGGTTGGGGCAATCTCCAGCATCAATACGGGCTGGGGGATGAATGGACTGAGAGCACGCCCACTGAAAATGATTTGGAGAATGGAGTTTTCATTCAGTCAGTGGATGAAGAACTGGACGTAAGCCAGCAATGTGTGTATGTAGCCCAGAAAGGCAATCACATCTTGACTGAATCAAAAGAAGCATGACCATCTTGAGGGAGGTGATGGGTCCAGTTCTGGGCTTGCCAGTTCAAGAAAGACAAAGTACGACTGAGAAGATCCAGCAGAGGGCACAAAGATGATGACACTGGAGCATTTCTCTTGTGATGAAAGTCTGAGGGACCTGGGCCTGTTAGCCTAGGGAACAGGCAACTGAGAGGGGATCTCATCAAAGCATACAAATATCTTAAGGACAGATGTTGTGAGGATGGGGCTGGACTCTTCTTGGTGCAACCCAGTGACAGTAGAAAGGGCAACAAGCACAAATTGAAACACGGGAAGATCCACCTGAATATGAGAAAAATGTTCTTTTCTGTGGGAGTAACAGAGCACTGGAACAGGCTGCTCAGAGAGGTTGTGGAGTACCCTCCTCTGGAGATTTTCATAACCTAGCTGGACATGATCCTGTGCAACCTTCTGTAGGTGAACCTACTTTATCAGGGGGGTTGGACTAGGTGATCTCCAGAGCACTCTTCCAACACCAACCATTCAGTGTGTTTGTCTGTGATTCTACCCCTCTATTCCACATTTGTGAGTCTCTATAAGTTGCCCAGAGTTGCCCAGATGTGGTTGCCCCATCACTGAAAGTGTTCAAGGCCAGGTTGGATGGGGCTTGGGACCACCTGGTCTGCTGGAAGATGTCCATGCCCATGGCAGCAGGGTTGGAAGCAGATGATCTTTGAAGGTCCATTCCAATGTAAGCCTTTCTATGATTCTACTATTATATGAAAATATTAGTTCTTGGTATCATTTTCCATGTGTAATATTGATACATCCTGTCTAATTTTGGAATTTAATGCTATGATCATCAGCTTGATCCTACACTGCATTATGTAAACCTATATGTGCATTTTAATTACTGCTTTGGCAAGGAAAGTCCTCCATATATGTAGGCAATTAATTTCTTTACTAAAAATAATTTGCCTTTGCAGTGAGAAAGGAAAATAGCAAGACTTTTTTTAGAGAAAAAAATTCTGAATATATACCTTTACACTTGAAATTGAAATCGTCATGTCTAATCAAATGAAATACTAAAATGTAAAACTTAAAGTCAACATATATGAAAAGAAAACAGACTCTAATTATATGTCATGGGTTGTAAAAGACTGTTAGTTTTAAGAAAACCATACAGACTATTAAAAAGGCACCAATAGAAGTTATGAAGCTATGTTTTTCAGTTTATTTCTTTCTACCCAATTTCTTTCAGTACCCAAACCATGCCTGAGTTATAATACTGTTACACCCCAGGTTACCCAAAACCCTGGGACTGAACCAAGATTCTCTTCTCTGGGTAGGCGCAAAGAGAAAATTCAACCAAAATTTTCCCAAGAGGTAAAAATAACACACAAAAGTTTACTGGCAGAACTACAGAAAATTAGGGAACATTGGCAAAAGAGTAAAGGGTACACAACATCATTTTTCCTGGCACAAACTTAGCCCACTAAACATAGAAAACCTTACAGCCCATCCGATGTTATGTTCTGTGAGAAGAAAGTTAGGAAAAGAAGAAAGGGAGGAAAACAGGAAGATAGGACAGATATAGAAAAACAGGCATAGCTACAACACCTGGTTACAGCAGTGAACTTCTCCAAGATGAAAGTAGGTGAAGAAGAGAGAGTGAGCCACGTGGTGATGGCTTCCTAAACCCTTGGACCCGCCCCTGGGCCTGCCCCCCCAGGTGGGACCTCTCATGTCTCGGGCACTCAGGGGTCAGCAAGGTGACACCAGGGTCTCCAGTGTCTCTTGATGGACAGGTACAGCAGGGCTGGGGCTGGGGTATGGGGAGCAGGGCACTGCCCCACCAAGATGGAGCCTGACCCGCCCCCTTTCCCACAATCCCAAGCACCTCAGGATGTCTCGAAACAGACTATATCCTGTCTCTGACAAATACATAGTCTATTAACTCTATGATTGTAACTTTCAATTAGTTTACTCTTAAAAACTAGCAAGACCGATACCTGCTGCAATACTCTGTGAGGCAATGTGGACTTTCTGATGCTACAGCTTTGAGCTGAAGAACACGTAATGTACTCGCAGCAGCAAAGAAGTCAATTCTCCTCTTCTTAGGACATAAGTCAAAAAATGCAGTATTATCAAATCATGGGGGGTTGGGTTATCAGTTTGGTAGCAACAGTGGCAGCTGGAAATGGAAATTGGACAAGGTGTGTAGGACAGTAAAGAAATATGTAACAGGAGCAGAGGCTCTGTTTTACATCTTGACAGGGGAAAAGTTGGTCTCTTTCTCAGATTATTATGCTTAACCTTGACTGATAATTTTCTTTTGGGGAGTTAAATTAGCTCAGTAAACAGCTGAACTAGTGGCACAGAAGGAGCAGCCCCCATGCACACTGAAAGAAGAGAAAGAGAAGCACCTTGCAGTGTTGCAGGTCTGCTTGCCCATTCTCTGTGACACCTGTTGAACTGCACAGACTATCCTGGTAAAAATTGTGTCTTCCTGCATTGTGTATGCTTCACGTAGTATCCATGAGCAAGTACACTTTCCAAAGCACAAGTAACCCTTTCCCCATTATATCTGTCTGGGTGTACTGAAGGACCTAATATTTCTCCCCGATCCATTTCCTCTGTTTATTCCTACCTTTCCTCTCAATTGAAAATAAACATTAGTTCACTTCTCTATATATTTAAAAACACTTTTCTGTGTGAGGCAAGGTTTGTAAGTAAATGCAATTTCTTTTTAATAGGCAAATGATATAGGTAGGAAAATCAGGAAAACTTATGGGCACCTAAGCTCTGTTATAATATCTGAGTTTATTTTTCTGCATTTGACTTGATATTGATATCTTTTAATCTCAACCAGCATAAACCCCTCCATATCCCACTCCCCTTTGGTTATTTATTTAATGTCTCAAAAAACCCCATGGTTCTATGCTTTTATTCTGCACTAATTTGTGGGTTATCATAGAAATTCATACATCTTATTACTGACACTTCATTAAGCTAATCCCTAGTCATAAACCTGACTCTAGCTATTATTAGGAGCTGACATCTTTTCTAAAGTGTACAATGGGAATTAGGGGAACCTGTCCAGGCTTAATCTACTGAGACCAAAATATTTTGCTCAAATGGTTATAGATATCATTTCCTGCATGTCTATCACTCCATGTGTATATTTGCTATCTACTAGGCATATGATTTTGTACAGGAATTGGCAAGATTTCATTTATTTTTCATCCTATAATGAATGCTTATCTGCCAATATACGGAAACAGAACTAATTTTCACTTTTCCTAGTGGTGAGTTGTGCTTACTAGTTGTGCTGGTTTGAACATGAACCAGCAGGGGAAATTAACCCCACACAAATACCTTGAGAGAGATTTTAGGTAAGAATTACAATTTTAATAGAAAAGTTATAATAAATGCAGTAATACAGAAAACACGGGCTTAAACTGGCAGAGCCCCGGTGCAACCTGGCAGTGGTTGCAGTCCTGTTGAAGGTCTGGAACTCTGGTTGTCCANTGTGGTGTTTCCTTACTTGTGTCTCCCCCAGGGCTGGGGATTTCCACAATGGAAGGGGATGTTTCTGAAATTCTGTTCGTTGGGGTTTATCCAGTTCAGTAATGGGCCATTATCAGAGACAATCCACTCAGGATGGGTGGTGCTTGCTGTCGGCAGGGATAGTTATCACAGTTGAGATAAGAAGTGCCACCCCACCTCACATGGTCTGCATAGTCTCAGGGACCAGGTGTGGAACCACCTAACTGTAACGACCCAGATTATCAAGGAATTATGTTGGTGGTGATAGAATATATCCTTTTTTGGTTAAATCAAGACACTAGTATAATCTTCTCTTTGATGTAAATATATTAATGATTTTACTAATTTGTTCTCTATTCTACAAAGTGATGGGTCACTTTGCTTTTGCTTTGGTCTGGATTTTCTGGGCTGATAGTGCACCAAACGGCAGCCTTTAGAGTTTGCATGCATTGTAGGAGTGATGAAGTTGAACACATAACCTATATCTGAAAAGTAACGTGGTGCTGATGTGGAATTTAAAATAGAATTATTTTCCCGAACTCTCGATACTGTTGTCCTGTGGCTGTTGTGTGCCAACGTACTGCCTGGTAGCACTGAAAATGCTAAGCAAACACCAGAGGGAAGGTGACACTATTGAATTTTTCTGTGCTTCATCTAATAAGCATCCTGTGGACAAGAACAGGACAGAATTCTCCTTAGTTCTGTTTCAGGAAACAGAAATTTAGGTTGTTCAATATAGATAGAAACTCTGCTGGATCTAAATCCCTGAAATGGACTTGTGTCATCTCTCTGAGGAGTCAGATCAATTTTCCACTGCTGGTGTTCTTATTGTCAGACTAACTACTGGTCAATCATTCTGAAATTGATCTGATTAATCTGAGATTTGTTTGCAGGTTTATTTCATAAATTGTGTTTGTGAAAAAAGTCTGTGTTATTGTCCCCAGTTCACCTTATCAAGAGAAGCTTGTTTTCTAACTGGAACAGTTGTGTCTCCAGGAGCCACAAAGAACAAGATGGAATATTTTATTTATAGACTAAGTAAAAGGATTTTTTATTGGTTGTATAAAATTGTCACAGTACAGGTTGAAACTATATGTTCATGCTGTGTATACAACATATATGCTTGTATTGGGGATACATTTGGAAAGAAGTATAGAATTTAGAGATGTTCTATATGTGGTATATATTATATACATATTCTACATTTATATATACTATAAAGTGCTCAAATGACAAATTAATTTCACTAGGTGCAGTTATACAGACCCACAGAGTAATGTCATACTTCTAAAGATTATTTTACTGTACACTGAATGCATATTTTATTAATTAGTTACTTTATTTAAGAATAAAAGTTCAAGTATTCTTATTCTTACCTGGTTTCATAAACACCTGAGGATATAAGTCTCTAATGCTCTTCAATAATGACTAAAAAAACCTCTTAGTTTTGTATTAGTATTTTTTTTCCACAGATCAATAAAATAAATGTCGTTCTGTAAATGCAAGAAGGAAGTGAAGTGGGAGATGGATTGAATATCCGCCAAACTTACAGACAGATTACAGACAAAACTGAACTGTAAGCATTTTCAGTATGACTGGTTACATGAAAACAAAGCTATTTAAACAAATGGAACATTATGATTGCTTTGACAAATATGGCGAATTTTCAAATTCATCCAAAAAACCCCCATGATTGAGAATGCAGTGAAGATGGATGAATTAAACTCTTTAAGCATGTCCCAGCTTTATGACAAGATTCTCTGACAGGAACTGATAATGCCATAATCTATCAAAATGCCTAGTCTCTATTTTCTTACAATACATAATATGAGGTGTAAAATATAGTCCGGAAATATCCTGAACAGGAAAGCAATTAAGAGCTTCATCATGATTTAAACTGTCTAAAAATATGAAGAGCAAAATGAGAAGGCCTAAATTCAACCTCTCTGTGTATGAGACAGTAATTAATACCAGTATGAGAGATAGCAAGAAGGTAGACTGACCTTAAAACATTTTTGTGATGGTTAACATTTTTGTGATATTCCCTTAAGATGGAATACTCTAAGTCTGCAATACCTTACGTATTTCTAACTGTGAACTGGTTTCTTAAAGAAACAATAGACAAAACAAATTGCATTATACATGCCAAATACTAATAACATTAAAATTGATAGTGAGTTGTGGAGGACATAAGTCTGACCTGGTCAGAATGCATGTAGCTGAGGGTCTGGGGAAAGACCTCATGTCTTCTGGTAGTCTGGACAGAGAAATTAGCATTTGCTGGGTTGCGTTGGTAGATTAATGCTGGTTATCTCTGGTGTGGAAAACTAGCCATGCACAATGAATGGTGTCTGATACTGTAGGCAATTACAGAGAAAGAGAACAGACTTGAAAATAAGCTGGAAAAAAAAGTGTTGTGGGTAAAGCACACTGCCATGTTATGGAAGCTGGGTATATGTAGAGGTGTGTATTACTTAAGTTTGGGTTGATATAGATTAATAGAAATAAAAACATTTAAAATAGAAGCTGCCTAGAACTGTAGCTCCAGCCATGAAGATGTTACCCTGTGCAAGAAAGTCGTTTGCAATGAACAGTTGTAGATTGCAGCAGAGCTGTGAATTTTGAGCAGGTTTAAGTGCTCTTACAGACTGCATGTGGAGAAAAGAGCTAAACTTCTTGGACCAGGCAGAGGGAGAGAGATAGAGAGGGAGCCTTTGGATATTAGGAAGTGGGCAACGTCCTTACAGCCCCAGTCAGCCACTTGGGGTTTTGCCTTGAGCTTCTGTTGCTTTTCTTTATTCTGTTTAATGTGGTCAACTTCCTCACTAATAGTGATGTATTTCTATCCCAAGCTGCAATGACAATCAGCAGGTTGTCCTTGGGCCTCCGTTTTCAATCTCATTTGTATTTTCAAGGCCTTTGCTATTATCCTGTTCTGAACTGAACATCTAGGAAGATGTATCTGATACCAAGCTACAGGTTGCACAAGTTCTCTAGATAAGTTGATAACAAGCAAGAGAGGTGTCAAAGAGTTAACCTGGAGACAAACTCCAGATCCCCATGCTTAGCTCTTCAGAGGAGAGGAGACAGCAAAAACAGGCTGCAAACTTGGAAAATGATTAAATGATTTATTTCTTAACTCTACTAAGAATAGAAAGAATAAAAAATAATGAAAATATTAAGGCATAATATACAAGTATCATTCTCCCCCCATACATTCCAATCCTTCTCACTGATCACGTAAAGGACATAAACATGAGATTCTGATCTTATGATTAAGAGTTCTTATTGCCACCTCATGGGATAAAGAGAGTTCTTTCTGTAGTGTAGTAGGATCCATCCCATGGAAAATGGTTCCCTAAAGAAGTATCTTCAGCGTGGTCCCAAACCTTTCAGAAACACCACAGCCCGCCCTGGATTTTTGCAGTGGTGTGTCCTCTCTCCCACAATACACTCCGCAGTTTGTGGGTCACAAGAAAAGTCTGTTGGGGTTAAACATTTTAAGAGTAAGTCATTCCAGCCTAAAGGCACTCAGGTAACAGTCTCCTGCTTTACTCATAATCTCCAAAGG
>VZRJ01007358.1:266690-287774 GCA_013397565.1 Ptilonorhynchus violaceus | reverse complement strand
CCAAGTGTTCAGTTTGATGGGATTGGGGATGCTGGGGGAAGAAGATCAGAGACAAGCTTGGCTTTGCCTTGTTCTCATGACCTTCAATCATTCATTTTCCACTCACTCCCAGCGCTGGGGTAGATGGCAGGACAGCCCAAGGTAAAATGGATGCTGGCTGGAATAAATGTCAGGCATCTGCTTCTGTCAGAACTAAATGCCAAGCCAACTGTCCAGCATCAGTTTCTGTGCGGCAGCAATAATTTGGCGCCTTAACAACCATGCTGAAATTTTGGGACACAACATCCCACTATCCTTGTCTGAAGAGGACAAAGCACCATGAAAAATACACTGCCATAGAGAGGATCCTAATTCCATGCCCTAAAGCACTCAAAGATTCCCAGCCATAACCCAAGAGCCAAACCGAGAGAGCTCTGTGAGCTCTGGCACAAGGCAGGGACATTCCTTATCGATGGTCAACTCTGGCAGTTGACCCCAAGCCCCTCGCTGGGGCAGACCTGTGTGAGCCAAGGGAGACCTGCCTCCAGCACCACCAGCCAGCGGTGCTCCCGCTGCTCTTCCAGCCTTGCCCTGCAATGACACCGTGGCAGAAGATGGCACTTACTCTGGAAGTCTTCCTGCTGGATCTTCCGGTACTTTGGAGGTCTCCCTCTAAAGAGACAGGAAGACTGATGTCCAGCTGGGCTGGGACTGGCCCAAGGGCCCTCCTCCCCAGTGCCCAGAGCAACGCCTCGGCAGCGGGAGCAGGGACCTCTTGGACCCTGCCCCGAAGGGTTGACAGCCAAAGCCAGAAACCGTGGGAAGAAAAAGCAAGAGAGGTGCCCGGCAGAGGCGGCAGGACCGAGGCCGGCTGCCCAGGGCGGGCAGTGGCGGCACAGGGGCCCTCCCCGCACGGGGCTCGCCGGCCGCGCCCCTACCTCCCGTGGGGCCCAGATTTCTTTCTCTGAGGGAAACCCATCGGGCTCCTCTTGCGAGTCGAGGCGTCGGTGTCGGACAGGTCGGCCTTAAGCCTGCCCTGGTTCTTCTCTGCCAGTGGGCACCCTGAGAGGCAGTAATGGGCTGTGAATCTCCCCGTCACGTGGCCTGACCCATCGCAGCCCGGCGTGGGGCACTTCCTAGAGAAAAGAAGGAACACAAACGTTGGGCCCAGCTTGGAGCAGCATGGGGGGATGAGCCAGCAGGGCCACCCTTCTGCCCCTGAGCATAGGCAGCCCTAGCCCTGGCCATGGAAGGCAGAGGAAAGGTGCTGACCAAATTCCCAGGGCCAGGCCACCAGGTACAAACCTTGGCCATCTGCCAGCCCTGCAACCCTGGACAACCCACTGCAACCCACCGTGCTGATCGAGCAGCTCTTTGGGGCTCACAGAGTCTCCATCTTGCCTCCCTTGCCCCCACAGGCATCCAGACCAGCCTCAGAGCGAGCAGGAAGCGAGTGCCAGGAGCATGGCCAGCAGAGAAACCCCTGGGAGGCAGACCTGCCATCCCCATCCTCATGGATACTCCACCATACTGGCTCCTCCTGACGCCAGCCTGGTGCTGGGGTTGGCACTAGACCCAGCCCAGTTTCCCCTGGAGAAGGCCCCACAAGCGACTGCCTGAGCTGGGACCATGCACTGTTCCTTCTCAGGACTTCTCAGCTCAGAGCCTCACAGGGAAAGGCATCCATGAGGGGTGGGGGGAACAGTGTCCTCACAGCTGGTGTCAGTGGACAGCACCATAGAGACACTGTCCCCCCTGTAGCCCACAGGTCCCCACGGGTAGATGGGCACCCAGGGCACCTTCAGGGGCTCTGGGGCCACAGCACAGGCACAGGAGGGGCTCACAGGAGTTACTCCAGCTGGGGTCCTGGTGCTGCCCTGGGGTCTGGGGGAGCAGAGCCAGGGGGGTGGGTGCAGCAAAGGGCTGGATGCTGGTGGGGGTGGCAGGTGAGGAGGAGCAGCGGAAGAGCTGGCATATCCCAGCAGGGAAGTTGTGTCCTCCAGGCTGTGCTGGGAGCTCACCTGTGGTGAAAGCTGTACTTGGAGCTCTTGGAGTGAGGGATGCTCTTGCAGCCCAGGCTGGGGCAGCCCCCATGGGCAGAGGAGGCTGGTTCCTTTGGCCCTGCAGCCGGAGGAGAAGAACAGGAGAGAGATTGTCACGGCTGCAAGCCCAGGGCTCTGGGCTCCCTGCCCGTGCCAAACAGAGAGGACTTTTCAAACTGACAAATCCATGGAATGGCCTTTCCTCCTCGCCCATCCTCAGCCAGCACCTGCTCTCCCATTCCTGTGCGTGGGCAGGTGGCAGTGACAGTGGGGTCTGGAGCGCTCGTGTCCTGTGAGAGGAACTGGCACAGGGGCAGCACTTACTGAGAGGAGGCTGCAATGGGTGTCCAGTTTTTGAGCACCAGCCCATGGGGTGGATGTCTGGATGATCCGCGTCAATCCAGAAATCATACACGTGGCTCCAGCCGTCAAAATGGATCTGGGGAAGCAAGTAGTGAGGTCAGCCTTCAAATTTCAGGGCACCTCCCTGAGGAGTTCTGGAGCTCTCCAAGTTGAGAGCAAGCAGGAAGGTAGAGCTGAAGGGCAACACAAGGCTCTCCTCCACTCCTGGAGCCAGGCACTGGGGCCTGCCAACCTGTGCAGTGTGCTTCCCCAGAGCACTCCCAGTGAGCTGGGAAGGGCAGGAGCAAGCCAGCACAGTGCCTGGATACAAGCTCAGCACTGAGGCTCCAGCACCCACCTTTATCCTGTGATCTTCCACGTCCTCCACACTGGCCACTCGGATGAAGGATGGAGTCCTCCTGTCCACTGCCTCCAGCTTCATGTTGACCAGGAATCCGTGGGGCGGGCGCTGGAAGAGCCCAGGTGAGGGGGAGCAGGGCCCTGCTTCAGGCTTCTGCACCCCTCAGCAGCTTTCCAGCAGTGTGGGCTCCTCGAGCCCAGCTCTCAGCCCTGGCCTGGCCAGGGAAGAGCCATCCCAGCTCACAGTGGCCACAGGAGAGAGCAGGAACACGCTCCCTGCACCTGAGCTGTCTTTAACAAGATGTGCCCCAGGGAAGAAGGTCCCTAAGAGACACATTTTGGGGATCTATATTGCAACCACAC
Organism: Ptilonorhynchus violaceus; assembly: GCA_013397565.1. Taxonomy (NCBI): domain Eukaryota; kingdom Metazoa; phylum Chordata; class Aves; order Passeriformes; family Ptilonorhynchidae; genus Ptilonorhynchus; species Ptilonorhynchus violaceus. The sequence goes on along the minus strand of VZRJ01007358.1, from coordinate 284,688 downwards.
TTGGCTGGATGCAGCTGCTGGTGGTGCAGTTGGAGACAAAAACTAATCAAGCAAACCTAAATTATTTCCCATCACTCAGCTCCTGTCTAGCCGAGGGGATGGTCATACTTCTCATTTTGCCCAGTTTTGAGCTATTTGCCCAGGATAGCCCTGACTTCTGAACCCTGAGAGTAGATCCAAAGCCCAGGGCTGTGGCAGGAGAATATGGAACATCACTGGACTCATCACAAAAGCAAAGACCTGACAATGAAGAAAACCCAAATTCCTGCCCAGTTGGGGTGGAGCAGATGATGTGGCACTTACCACCTTAAAGGCCCAAGCTGGGACAGCAGATGCTCCAGTTTCCTTCAAGTACTTTTCCCAGGTGAAGTTGTCGGGGTCAGGATAATCTGGAAGGGGGAAGATGCAGAAGGTGAGACACGCCTGCAGAAACACAGCAAGTACCCCAGAATGTCCCACTGCCTTCAAGGGCCAACCAAGTCTGTGCCAGGCACACAGGAACCTGAGAGACAGCCAGAAGTGCTGCTATTTTCTCACGGACCATGAAACCCACAGTACAAGGAAGCAGAAACAGCCAGGAGTGCACAGACAGCTTGGGTCCTCCTCGTGTCTCCAGGTGGAGACTTGGCCCAACACAAGCACCATGCTGCACCTGAACACATGTACAGGAGCCTTGGCAGGGGGTTTGTGTCCCCAGGACCCCCACGCCACCCTGGGAAGCCTGTTCCCAAGGGGACGCAGCCCCAAGCCACTGACTCACCTTGGGGAGGTGTGAGGGGTTTGCCGTGCTCGTGACACCATCCAACCGGGTGGATGTACGGACTGCTGGGGTCACACCTAGAAAACACACCCAAGCGCTTACGCAGGGCCCTCTGTGGGTGTCTCCCCACCACTGGCCCCTCAGGAGCCTCTGTGCGCTTACCAGTAGTCATAAGTGTCATCCCAGTTGTCAAAGTGCACCAGAAAGCGATTGTCCACCACGTCGGTCACTGTGGCAACACAGATCAGGGAAGGGTTCATGCGGTCCACGGCTTCGAGCTTCATGCCCACCTTGAAGCCCGGGGAAGCCTCGTGCTGGCAGGAGATAGGGGCAGGGTTTTTTCAGAGCTGCAGCCCCAGCTCCTTCCTCACCACTTCCCCTGCCTGCTGCAAGGAGGCACCTGCCAAACCCTCCCACAACCAGACCCTCTCTGGCCTCCAGACAGGCCCGGGACCACTCAGGCTCCCAGAAGGGCAGTGCCCTGCTGTGCATGCAAGGAAAGAGGCACGGGGTAAGTAACCCAGCTTGGCCACACAAAGAAAGAGAAAAAGTGATCTTCAGACCCTCAGGATCTTCTATAAGCAGTAAATTCCAACAGAAAAAAACCTCCAACACTAGTTCTGATTTTGTCCCAAAACACTTGTTTGTGGTCACAGTCCTCCAGTGTCAGCAGCATCCAATGCCCCAGGTATGGCAGGAGGGGCTGGGATGGGGCCCTTCTCCCTTCCTTGCCTTTATTTCTTGGATCCAGAATCTGTGCAAAATGCTACATCACACACACTGGTGGGATTGTTGCAGCAACGAACAGCAGGGTTTAGACACAATAAATAACTTGGAGAGGCTGATGTACCAGTAGGTTGAGTTTCCTCTGCAGCTGACAAAGAAACAATCAGCATTTTGCAGTCTGCTACATTCCCACTTTCCTTACCCAAACTTCCATTGAAAAAAAAAGGCAGACACAGAAACAATGAAGACACAAAACAGAGACAAAGGAATTATACTTATGAAACATTAACTGATATTTTTTTAGCCAAATAATTGTTGAGAGTAGTGGTTACTTCTCACCAGTACTTCTGTAACAGATTTAATTGTCCATGAGATCAACCCAGATGAAACAGAATCAGACCAGCACCAATTGTGGGTACATCAAACGAGTGTCCAAGCTACAGATCCTGAGCAGCAAAGTGTGCCACACACTCCTGACCCTTGAGCACTGTGGGCTTGAGAGGTGTAGGGTGGACAAAGCAAAGTCCAGTGCTGGTGGAGGCATTTTGCTCAGCTCAGAGGGGAAAGGTCACACCTGAACCTGTATAGTCTGGCAGGAAGGAGATGCTGCTACTCACAGTGTTTCGGACCATGAAGAGGTGCTTAGGAGCTGCCTGGGCCTTTGTTAACTTCAGATAGTTTGTCCAGCTGAATTCTTCTTCCTTATAACCTACAACCCCTCAGGAAGAGAAATGAGAGCAGTGAGTTCACAGCCAGGAGGTTGTGAGGGTGACCCTGGCCATCCCTGACCCAGTCACCTGCCAGGCATGTCCTGCTGTGGGCAGACAGCATCCACAGCAGCCCTGGGATGCCCAAAGCCCGTGGCTTAGGTCCAATGGGTGGGTTTGAAGGGGTGTGAGGAAATGTGAGCAGTGGAGTGGAAATCCAGAGCACAGCTCCTCCTCCAGTCCTGCCTGCCCTGGGGCACAGCTGGTGGCACTGGGACATCCAGAGCACCAGGGTTTTGCCCCAAAATGTGAGCAAGCAGAGATGGGTGCCTGAAAGGTTGTCCTGTTGGACTCCCCCCAGTACAGCAGCATCCCTCCCTGGCCCCATGGAGCAACCCCGTCCCCAACTCAAGCTCTACATTTGGCTCACTCTTCATCCCCCTCCTTCACCAGGACCCACCTCCTGTTGTTAACTCCTTACCTTTGGGAGGCTGGAGTTTGTGCCCCGTCTCTTCAAACCAGCCGGCAGGGTGGATGTCAGGGGAGTCAGCATTCAGCCAGAAGTCGTGGCACTCGGAGTAGCCATCGAAGTGGAGACGCATCCGGTAGCCACACACCTACCAGCAGGGAGGGAGGAGAAGGAAAGGGCCATGGAGACCTGCTGCTGCCCCTGGCTGAGCATCACACCCCCCTCCCCTCCCACACACCAGCTCAGCATGGATCGCTTTGGGAAGCCGAGGGTCAGTCACAGGCCAGTGCCCAAACTGAGAGGCACAAGCGGATCCCAAAGTGTGTCCAACACGGAACAAGGTCAGTGCAAGGCCACCACAAGCCAGGCCAAAGAAGGGATGTTCAGGCTGGTGCATGAAATGCCACGGTGGGGCATCTTGCTGGATTCAGCAAGCGCAAAGACTCCCTTTTGTGTACCCCAGGAAGCTGCTGGTGCAGGGATTTTGGCTAAGTGCCACGCTGGCTGCCTGAGGAGCTCTGTGAGGCGAGGCTGGTTCGGCTGCCATGTGGCTGAGTGGAGAGTGGATCTCCACAGGCACAAGGAAGAGCAATGGGATGCCTCCACACCCTCCATCTCAAGGGCTCAGACCTGCTTAGGGACACCAGCTCAAAGACAAGCTCTTGCCATCACCACAGTCCCTCCCCCTGCTACGTCAGGGTGATGGAGAGACCAACACATGTCTCTCCATGACAGGAGGTGCCATGTCCTGTCCCCTCGAGGTGGCAGGGAACTCCCTGTTTGCTTGCCCGAGGTGCTGGAGCACCAGCTCATCTCCTGCAGTGACAGGCCCTGTCTCTTCCAGGGGCCAGCTGGCAGCACCTCCTCTGCCCCAGAGCCTCCAGCTGCGCGGGAGCCAGGAGGAAGCAAGGAACATGGGCACGGGAGGCTCCTCACCTCAGCCACTGTCAGGATGAAGTACATGGATGGGTGCTGCGGGTCGATCCCCTCCAGCTTCATCCCCACTTTAAAGCCATTCTTGTGCTGGGAAGCTACTTGGTACTGGAAACAAAAATTAAACTATGATGTAAAAACCAACACAGGGAGTTGGATCTGGAACCAGCCAGGGGAGCAACCACCAGGCAATGGGAGCTGCTGGGACCAGGAGACTGTGGGCCACAGGTTATGCTGTCATCCAAATTTTAATTCTTTTCCCACGGAAAAAAATATTATTCCACCTCCTTATGGATTTGCCGCTCTTGCTGTTGGCGGGGCAGGGTGTCCCTGGGGTAAAAGCTGCAGCTGGGGGAGTGGGGCACGGGCCTGGCTCGTTTGCAGCACAGCCTCAGGAGAGCCCACCTGGCTTCCAGGAAGGGCTGGAAAAGCTCCACCACCCTGCCAGAGTCATAACCGTGTCCTAGGCAAAGGTGGGGAGCTTGGGATAGGGGACAGCACCCCGCTGGGGAGTGGGACTCCAGGCAAATCAAAACTGGAGGCTGCCCGGTCACCTCCAGGTGACAACAGGAGCTTGGCTATTGCTCAGAGTCCCGCGAAATAGGGAAGCAAGGAAGAGAGGAGAAGGAGGAGGGGTGGGAAAAAAAAGGGAAAGAAAAGAGAAGATGAAAGAGGGAAAAAGACAGGAAAATCCCAACTCACATCCTGGAAGAGATCTAAAGGGGCAGCGACAGCTTTCTGCTCCTCCAAGTAGGACGCCCAAGACCAGCCTTCTTTCTTCTCCTCACTGGCACCTGAGCGCAGCACAAACGCACACAAACGCTGCTGAGGGGCGGCCCCGGCCCCGCTGCCTCGGGGCCATCCCACTCTCACACACGGTCCTGCATCCCTGCAAAGCTCAGCATCATCCTACCAGAGCCCCTTCTCCAGCAAACCTGGCTGGCTGTGCCAGGAGGGGCAGAGCCAGGGGCCACCACGACCCAAGTGTCCTGTACCTGGGGTACCTGGGTAGCCCAGGCACCTGGGCTAGTGGAAGGTGTCCCTGCCCACGGCAGGGGGTGGAACGAGATGGGCTTCAAGGTCCCTTCCAACCAGTCTGGGATTCTAAGGAGTGTGAGGGACAAGCCATCCTGGGCAAAGTATCAGGACACCTCTGCAACCAGACTGTCCTCCAGCCAGAACACCTGATATGTCCACACATGATGGATTTGGGGCAGCCAGCAGGATCCATGCAGAGGTCTGGGAATTATTCCCAGCTGGAAGGGGCTCCCAGACAGTCAAACCAGCAGCAGGTTCACATCCCAGCTCTGCCATCCTCTGCTCTGAGACAGCCACCTGAGCGCCCTGTAGCACACCAGGGCCACCCTAGAGATGCATTTGCCCATGTGACAAAGAACACAGCATCGTCTCTTCATAGGCAGGGAGGTGACCCTTCATGCCTTTGAGAAGGCCACAAAGGCCTTGCCCGAGGCATATGAGGCACAAGTCTCTTGCTCTCCAGCCACTTTGTCTCCCTAATTTGCAGCACCTGAAGGGACTCCAGGAGTGCTGTGCCTATGCCAGTGCTGAGGAATTCACAGCTACAGGACAGCCATGGCAGACAGCCTCAGGTAGGGCAGGCCACAAATGCAGGGGAAAAACAGACCAACTCCTTCCTCCCCTGGGCTTAGGGGAAGAGGAGATGGAAAAAAATAGAAACTTAGGGGAGAAATTAAAGCTGAGCTCCAGTGAGCAAGGTGACTAACCTTGCTTCGCTGACACTTCAGAGTGACAAGCACCTTTACTACTCATTAGGACATAGAAAAAGTGCCAGGCATGGCTGGGGAATCTGTGAGTACAAGCTCTGCACTTCTGGAGAATGACAAATACTCCAGGAGTCAGAGCATACACTGACAATGTTGCACTGAGGCATCCAGGTGTGTATTTTGTTTGCTGATGTACTTCTAAAAGAAGAGAAAATAAAATGGTGAAATAACAAAGCTCATCCTTGCTTACTTGTACGCAGCAGGGAAGGCTGCATGCTCAGGGCTCAGAGTGACAAGCAGGTATGAGATTTGAGATTCCTTTTTAGCAGTGGTTAACTCAGTGTAACATCAGGGGTTAATGACACCTGGCCCCTGCCACCGTTCCTGCACTTGGCTATGGGGAGAAGAATGAAGCTGCAATGGTTTAATTTTAAAATTATTTTGAGTACAACCTTCACTACTCCAAGACAAAAGGTTTCCCATAAATGTTTATTTTCAGTATTTCCCAAAGTTTTCCTTCACACTGCAGGGAAAAAACCAACCAAGCAAACACTGCATCCCTCAGCTTGTCTCCTTTCCCTCCATGTCAACAGCTCTGCTTTTGAGATTCTGACACAGTCCAGGAATAGATCCCCACAGGATGGGACAACCCCAAATCACGTGGCTTCAGTGGCACCACACCTGCAGGAGCAGCTCCCAAGCTTGTGAGCTCCTGATGCCACGAGGGAAGTTCCCCATGAGCCCATCCCAAGGGAGGGCAAAGCCACCACGTGGCTCAGAGTCCTGCTCTTGCTCGGGACAGTGTCCCTGGGAGTACACGTGGTACCCACGAGCCAGTAACAAACCGAGCCCCCGAGGGGAGGGACAGAAAGCTCTGTCCAGCACGGCCCAGAGCCGTATCCATAGGGGGGCCCCCTTCCCACGGAGAGAAAGAGAGGAAAGGAGAGAAACGGAAAGAGACAGAGAGAGCAGGATCAAGCAAGCAGAGGAGCTCACAAGTCTTCAGGACCACGTGCCAGCGCACTGCAGTGGGTGTTTGACCCTACAGGAGCACCAAAAGGGTCCAGCCCTGCAGTGGGACGCCCCAGCCCTGGTGGGACCACCCACCCCACTGCCCACCCCGCCCTCCGTACCGTGCTGGCTCCCGTTCCACGCCTCAGCCTCCAGATTGCTCAGGGCAGAGTCTTCCACAGAGCTTTTTCTCTCTTCCTGCTTTTCCTCCTAGACATGAGAGCAGACAAAAGAGAACCCTGGTCTGCACAGAGGTTTTGGCTGTGTGTTGTAGCCTCACACTGGTGCCAAGGGCCAGACTGCACCTCCACCATGTCCACGGTTTGACCAACGCCTGGCCCAGAAAAGGGCTGCCCGAGGATCTGATGATGGGGGCATGCAGGGACTTGGGTGCTGAATGGTACCAATCACACCTGGACTGGACCTGCTATGGTCAGGGCTGGCAAGCAGAGCTTCCTTGCCTTGTCAAAGTCTCTCCCTTCCCCAGGATACCCAGCAGCACACAGACAGACACTCCCCTTCACACTCCCCAGACACTCTCCACTTCAACCCTTACTTCGGTGGCCCAGACTGAAGAGAGCAGCTGAGAGTGCTCAGTACCTACAGCCCAGCCTGGACAGTCTGGCACTGCCCAGCCCCCGTTTGGTGCTACACATGCCAAACGGCCAATGCTAGGAGCCCTCATCTCCACACATTCAAGTCTTTTTGGCATTGTGGCCAAAGTGTTCCCCTTTTGATCTGCAGCTGGCACAGCCCTGAGCAGCACGACGGGAACTGTGCACACAGGGCTGGCCCCCGGGACATTGGTACAGCTGCACACCCCCCCGGCCCTCCCTGCCCTCGTCCTACCATTTGCTCAGATTCATATTCTTCCTCCGAGGGGCTCTGATAGTCCTTCCTCTTTCGTTTCTTCACAGGCTTGAGGATTTCAGTGGCATTGGTGCTGCTGGCAGAGTTTTCCACAATGACGGACCTGCACGGAGGAAGGGAGGGCAAAGCACTGTGGCCAGTGCAGCACAGTGAACTGCCTGGGCTGTCAGCAAGGGAGGGGCTGCTGGAGAATCACTGTCCCCCCATTTCTTACTCACACATGCCTGCATCCCTCCCGACAGATGTACGCACACAAGTTGGCAAGAGTTAGAGCCAGGCACAGGCAAGTCACCCTCACACACTTTGGTGTCAGAAACCTGAACCTGGGGATGGATCTAAAGGGATCTAGTTTTGTAGCAAGGCTCTAAGCTGCACCAGAGATCCTGGAAAATGAGCCCCAGGAGTCACACACTGGTCAGGAGAGGGGCTGGAAGTGCCCCCGTGACCCGTGGCCTTCCACTGCTGCTCAGCCTGGAAGCCCCCACTGCAGTGACCTCCTGCAGCAGCAGCAATGTGTTTGAGGCCACAAATCGGGCAAAAGAAAATCTGGCTCCCCTGCCTCCTGCTGTCCCTTGGGAAGTTTTCCTGCCCCCACCCTGCCTCCAGGAACGAGGGGAGCAAGCGGGATCCCCAGCAGAGGCGGGTGCGCTCGCACCCCTTGCTGGAGCAGGTGGAGCAGGGCAGGGAGGGCAGGCGGATGGGTGCGGCTCTGCGCGGCACACACCCCCCTTCCTTTACCTCTCTTTGAACTGCTGGTGGCAGTGCTCGCTGCAGAAGCCCCTGCCTTCCCGGGCCCCGTCCCACACGTGCCTGCGGCCGCAGGTGTCACAGTGGCACACGCCTTCTGCTGCCGGCAGCGTGGGCTGCTCCGGCACGTCTGCGCAGAGAGAGGAGCAGCAGTCAGGCACAAGGGGCAGCAAAAGGACAGCAGAACCAGGAGACATTTGCCTCGCTCAGGGAGACACCAGACAGCGTCTGCTGGATGGTGGTACCCACCCCACAAGTGCCACCACGGCGCCCTTACCCTGAGCCACAGTAGGATTGTCTCTGCTGGGAGGTGCCACCTCTGAGTCCCCATCTTTCTCTGTGTGACCCTCCTTTACAGCTTCCACGGGAGGCATCTTATCAGCACTCACCACCTTCAGCGTCCCGTACTCATTTATTCGGAACTGTCATTGAACAAAAAGCAAGGAAAAACAGTTCACGGGGAGGGCAGAAATGTAACTGGGTGGTTGGTCCGAGAATGAGGGACATGGCTTGGTCATCAGCGTGTCTGACAAGAGGACAGCTCCTCTGAGGACAGAGGTGAGCACAGCACCCCAGTCCCCCGTGAAGGTGCCCCTGCCTGCAGCCTGTGCTGGGCACACTGTGGGCACTCAGGTGACACCAGCACCAGCTGGAGCTGGCAGGTGGGTGGCTGGAGGATGTGGCGCCCTGAGGCTGAGTAGCAGCTGAGAAATGGGTGCATGCTGTCATGCACTGAGGGGACCCCTGAAGCACCCGCTGCCTGCCAAGCACAAGGCCACTGCTTCCAGGGTGAGGGCAGGAGCTCGGTCAGAGCCAAGTCCATGGCACAGTTTGGAAGGGAAGATGTCCTGCACAGCACGTAGCACCCCTGTGCCTCCCTGTGCAGGGCAGAGCTGCTGCAGCCCCCAGGCACCTCGTGTGAGCTCTGTGCTAAGCTCCCAGGATGGGAGGGCCACAGGGATGGGGTGGGAGAAGAGCCAGAGCAGCCGAGGGATCCTCCAGCTGGGGTGCAGGTACTGCCAGGGGCCATGGCACATCCTGGTGGTCCCTGCCTGGCACAGGCTGGGGCATTTACAAGGGCAAGCAGCTGTGGGGAGTGGCAGGGGGGCAAACCCAGGGGCCCAGGGCAACACTCACCCGCAGGTTACTCCCAGGCAAAGTCGCCACCCCATCCTTCCACTCCAGCACACGGACTGTGCTGCAGGTCTGCACCCCACTGATCTGGGGAATGACAGCAGCTGTGATGGGCTCATTCCCTGCTCCCCTCTCCGGCCTCTCGGCCCCTGTGCTTCGCTGGGGCTCCCGGGGGAATCGCTGGATTTCTAAGGTGCTCGTGGGAAGGTTGATGGCAGTGGCATTTGCTTGAGAAGGGAAGAAAGGAGACAAACAACCAGAGGCATACACAGAACACTTCACTGATGCAAACAAGGCTCAAAGGCAGCCCAGAATCCCAGAGGACATGGTCTCCCAGGTGAGGGCTCTGCTATGGGCCAAAGCACAAGCAGGAAGACTGACCCAAAAAATCTGCAGCCAGTAATGGCTCGTGCTGGGGGGTGGCACCAACACTGTCCGTGTCCAAGGCTTTCTGCTTCAGCCTCATCTCAGACTGTTCCCATGCCCAGGATGCCCTGATGTGACAGAAGTGTGCCGGTGGGCTCCTGGACTGCAGCTTCCAGTTTAGTTGTTTCAAAGGAACACACTCTGCAACCCAGGGCCTCTCTGCAGAGTGAACTGAGGCACCAGGAGCAGGAAAAATTGGGAGATCTGCTTCTAAAGAACACCCCTGATCTCCCCTAACACAGAACCATGCTTAGCTCGAGCACCTCCCAAAAGACCCTGGTCAGCAAGGCTCAAAATTGTCCCAGTTTTCAAGAAGGGTAAGAAGGATGACCCTGATAATTACAGGCCTGTCAGTCTCACTACAGTGCTTGGTAAAATTATGGAGAAGGTTATTCTGGGAGTTACTGAAAAACACTGGAGAGACAACGCAGTTGTCAGTCACAGCCAACACAGCTTCACGAGGGGGAAGTCCTGCTTAACCAACTTAATTTCACTTTGTGGAAAGGTCACCCCACTGAGCTGACCAAGGAAAGCCAACAGATGTGGGGTTTTAGGATTTTAGCAAAGCTTTGATACTGCCTCTCACAGTATCCACAAAGTGTCCAGCACAGAGCTCGACCAGTCCATTGCACATTGGGTGAACAACTGGGTAGTGGGTCTCCTACAGCTGGGCTCAAAGACTTACAGGAACTGGGTTCACCTCAGGCTGGTGGCTATCACCACTGAGGTTCCCCAGGGTTTAGGGCCAGTGCTCTTTAATTTTTTGTAAATGATCTGAATGCAGGAATCGAATTAAGTAAGGTTATTGATGACACTAAATTAGGAGGAGCTGTGGACTCCCTCGAGGGCAGAGAGGCCTTACATAGAGATCTGGATAGACCAGGGAGCTGTGCAATCACCATGTGCATGAAATGAGTAAGAGGCGGATTCTGCACCTGGGATGGGGTAATTCTTGTTATTTATATGAACTGGGAGACAAGAGACTGGAGAGTTGCCCTGGGAAAAGGGGCTTGGGGGATTTGGGCTGAGGGCAAGTGGAACAGGAGCCAGCCCTGCCCTGGGGGGCATTAGGGCTGTGACTGTCCCTCTCTGCTCTGTGCTGGGGCAGCCTCACCTCGAGTCCTGGGGACAGTTTGGGCCCCTCAGCACACGAAGGACATCCAAGGGCTGCAGTGTGTCCAGAGGGGGGGACCAGGATGGTGAAAGGTCCCGAGGGTGGGACTTGGGACGAGCAGCTGAGGCCTCTTGGCCTGTCCAGCTGGGAGGAGAGAAGGCTGAGGGGTGACCCCATCCTGGCTGCACCTTCCTCCCAGGGGCAGGGGCAGGTGCTGGTCTTCCCCTCTGGGATCAGCAACGGGACCTGAGGAGAGGGAACGAAGCTGCCTCAGGGGAAGTTCAGATGGGACATCAGGAAAAGGTTCCTCACTCAGAGGCTGGTCAGTGCCTGGAACAGGCTCCCCAGGGAAGCACTCATGGCACCAGGCTCAGGGAGTGTCTGGACAACACTCAGTCCTATGGTTTAATTTTAGGTGGTCTTGCCAGAAGCAGGGATTTGGACTTGATGATCCTTATGGGTCCCTTCCAGCTTGAGCTATTCTGTGATTCCATGGTAATGCAGCAGCCCAGGAGCCCTCAGCCCTGCAGAGCCAGCACCCAGCACACTGTGCTGCCCTGGCTCAGAGCCCTCACATCAGGGCTCCATTTTAAAGCTCAGGAATTTCTGATTGACCACAAACAGTCCAAGTGATGTGGGATAGCCACAGAGAACCTCTCAGGTGGCAACAGCAGCTTGGCTTTGCCTCCCAGTGTTTGGAGGACACGGATACACAAGGAGTGTGGGCTATCAAGGCTGGGGAGGCAGCAGCTGGAGGGGACTGCTCCACATACCTGGTATGATGAAGGCAGTGGTTGGCAGGTGGGTGCCCTGCACAGTGCTCTCGGTGGTGACCACATGGACACTGACCTCCCCAGCAGCACTGCCCTTGGTGCTCCTCACCACCTCCATCTCCGCCCTGCCGTCCATCACCTTGCCTCGGCACACAGCGAGGCCCTGCGAGGCAGCAGGGAAGAAATCACCTTGGGTACCAGTACAAACACAACAAAGGAGTGAGAAAGTGACTGCAAAGGATGGTCTCTCCCAGCAGAAACCCCTGCAAGATGTATTAAAGGTCCATTGAACCCACATGAAGGTCACAGCTGGCATCAACACGACCCATGAAAGCCCCTGCTGTGAGGTCCCAGCTCAGAGCCTGCAAATGCTGAAGGTTTTTTCTCACCTGGCACCACCATAAGATGGTAGGAAAACGGCAGGTCCACCACAAGCTGCTCCTGGCTTCCACGGGTGGCTACACTGCTCCCACAGATGGTGGCTGAGGGCTGGCAAATCCCACCCTGGAGGAGGCAGAGGTCCCTGAAGGTCCCCTTCCAGTTCTCCCGTTGGAGTGTCACCCTTGATCTTCTAACTGGCTGCAAGAGAGAATTTCACAAGTGACAGGAGTTAATGAGGGGTGTGAGTGGGAGTAACTTGATGTCCCCTGTACACACCTGAGTTTCTCACAGGACTGGTGATGCTCAGCCTGTTCAGCCATGACTATCAAGGAGTAGGCAGAGTGCCAGGGTCTTGAGGGCACTGCTGGGCCTCACTGGCTGTGACCAGACCCCCACCCATGTGCCCAGGGGCTCCTCATTGCAGCAGCACCGTCTCCAAAGCACTTGCTGCCAGGATGGAGGCAGGGCTACAAAGGGGACCATGCTCATGTCTTGGCTTCTTCTGATGCAATTTGAATTTGAAAGGGAAGACATCCATGTGGAAAACAGGATGATTATTTCGATGAAGCAGGGTTAACTAAGAATTGGGCTACAAAGGGCAAAGTCTGGAATTTTAAATCCTGAGACATTAAGATCGAGGTGTCACAATCAGAGGGCACAGAGGGGGATGGTGTGATCACATGAGGGGAAGAACTACTTCTCCCAGTTCTGTCAGGTGTGGGACCAGAAACACCTGATGCTCAACTGGCAGCCAGCACAGACCTTTCAGGCCCTCCAGGTGCAGAAAAGCACTGTAAAGTGTCAGGAGAACTGGAGGAACTGAGCAACTCAGCTGGACACCAGGCTCCAAGTGAAAGGCAAAATGAATTTAGCAGCCAACCTGTTTCGGTGCTTCCTAATACCCAGTAGGAATCTATCTGCTTTCGCAGGCACTTAAATCCAATCAATCCTTGATTCATCATTGGGCCAAATGTTTCAAGGATAGCTCCTCATTTTGTGGGAGCTGTTGGCTTTTATAAAAATTGAAACCGAACTTGGGACTAGAAACGCCTGGAAAGGAGGAGAAATAACTGGATCCAGTGCTCAGGTTCGTGATGCTCCACCCGAGTTTCTCACAGTCTGTGATGTGAACACAGAAGCAAATATTTGCACAAGAAATGGCCAGCAGTAATCAACATTATGGTTTAATTTTAAGTGCCAGGAGCAGGGAGTTGGACTGGATGGTCCTTATGGGTCCCTTCCAGCTTGAGATATTCTGTGATTCTGGTTCACTCTTCAAATCCTTGCAGGGCTGGGCTGATGCTGCCGACACTGGTTCTCCTGTGCCTCATGAGTTGAGGGTGAACAGAATGAACTTGGATTATAGATTGTGGTGCCTGTCTTTAAATGGAAGAGCTAAACAACTGAGATTTAGGACATAACCTCCAGACAACGATTCCTCCAACAATCTCCTGGGAAAAGCCTCCCTGCACCATGGCTGGGCAGCCCAGCTCAGAGGGTTGGGAGCCCTCCAAGAGGCAGAGCCCATCCAGACCACGGCCCTGCCCTACTTTGGACTCAGTGATCTTACAGGTCCTCTCCACCTTTCAAAATTCCGTCATTCCACCATAAACTGTCCCTCCTGTTCCCTTCATCTGTCCCTCACCAGCAACGTCAGTGTGTCCCCCAGCACCTCTGGCCAGAGCAACCTCTGTCCTGTTGGTGGAAATCTTTCCCTAACTCCTTGCCCCAACTCCTGCCCTTTTAGCACACATGAAGCACAAATTCTATTCCAAGCCCAAAACTATCCCAAGGTCACAGATGAGCAGCAAGGACACGGTTGGTGTGAACTTGTAAGCACATTCTTGCCACAGCTGAAACTCAGCGGCTCCCAGGGCTCTCCCACAGCTTTTCAGGGGCTTCCCTGGTGTCAGACAACAATTGACCTCCAACACTGCTCACATCAACCACAGCACACACTGCTAAACTTTTAACTCAGGACTCTTGGGACAACCCCCACAGTCCCAAGCCCCTGCACCATGGCCCCACAGGTGTGGGCATGACACAACCCCTGGGCTGCAGAGCTCCATCCCCACCTGGAGGACTGAGAACCAGCATTGGAGATGTTGTTTGCAGCTCACAGTTTTTAAAATCCTGGTATAAAACCCCCTGGAAGCCCAACCTGCTGTGAAGTATCTCAGGTCAGGAGTGCTACATAAGGAAAAGGGGCTCAGCAACAGCTACGACCTGCCCTAGCACCACTGTCACAGCAGGAGAAAGGCACTGGCACACATCCCTTTGGATAACCCTGCTCCCTGGGAGCAGAAAAGATGTCATGCAGGGGATGCCCACAGCTGAGACAACTCTGGTGGCTTCAGCCCCTGGAGAGAGCCCAGGCAGGTACCACTGCCCCAGAGATCACTTCAGGGGGTCTCCTGCAAGCCCTAGAATGACCCGTGTTATCACAGGATAATTCAGGAATCTCAGGAGGTCTCTAGTTCAATCTTTTGCTCCCAGCAGGGTCATCTATAGGATCAGACCAGGTTGCTCAGGGTTTTATCCAGTCTGGTCTTGAAAACCTACCAGGATGGAAGCCTGCAAGTTAGCACAACAATTAGCAAACCAAACTAACACATTTCCTTGGATATTAGGAAAAGGTTTTTCCCCCAGAGGCTGCTTGGGCACTGAACAGGCTCCCCAGGGAATGGGCACAGCCCCAAGGCTGCCAGAGCTCCAGGAGTGTTTGGACAATGCTCTCAGGCACAGAGTGGGATTGTTGGGGTGTCTGTGCAGGGCCAGAGGTTGGACTCGATAATCCTTGTGCTCAGGATATTCTATGATTCGTTCTGCTGACTGCTCTAGACATTGAACGAAAGCTTCATTTATCTTTTAATTTTTTTAATTTAGCTGATATCTTAAAAAGCTTTTGGCCTACACTTGTCCCAGGGACATTTGATAAAGCTCTGCCCACCCAGACAAGACCAGAATCAGATCAAGGCTTAGCAGCCTTCAAACCCACACCAGCCAGCTTTTAAATGAGCAACTGTGGAGCTGCAGCTGTTTTGGCTTTGATAGTTCTCCATTTTTTTGGAGGCCCCGAGTCCTCCATTTTTCCTGGTAGTGGGTGTAACTCTATGTCTTACAGAGGATGCAGGAGAGCGCCACTCCCCAGCCAGCTGCTCATCCATTCCACAAGGACTCCTCACACCCATTCCTCACTTCTGCCTTCTGCTGAGGGACAGTCAAGGATCCCCATCTGGAAAAGCCAGAAAGGAGGAAAGCCACCCCAGGACACCCTGACCACACACACACGAGCTCCCTCCAGTGAGCACTAGAATGTGCTGGCTGGAAGGTGGAATTTTTCGAGACAACTCTCATCTGGATGCGCTCTGCTCTCTCCTGCTTTGCTGCTGGAATCCTGTGCTCCGTGAGCACTGTGCATATGGAGTCTGTCTGCAGCCAGACCCCACCAGCCTATTCCAACCAGCTCTGACAGCAGGATCAGGTGTCTCTGAACAGTGGTGTCTGTCAGAGACCACCTTTGGGTTCAGGAAACCAAGCATCAACACAGAGAACGGGGTCCCTGCACGGCTCCTCACTGGCAGGGAAGGGCATCAGCACAGAGCAGGGCAGACCTTCCCGAGCACCTGAGAGCAGCTGGGGACACCAGCCTGTGCACACACACACGGGCAAAGGACACTGGCCACAAAACACACATCTGAAGGCAACCAGGATCACTGGCTCCGCTGCTCACAGAGGTTTAGCTTACCAAACATGGAACGCTGGGTGTTGGCACCGCCGCGTTCCAGACCAGCGACCCTGGGGCTGCAGAGCATTTCCAGGGCTGCTGCACGCACGAGCCTCCAGCTCTGCCACAGCCTCACGCACACCCTCGCACCAAACCACGGCAGAGCAGGGAATGAACCGCTCCCTGGAAGAGGAGGGACATGCTGCATGCAACAGGCCACAGAGGAGCACGGAGAAAAGCAGCTCCCAGCACGGAGCCGCTGCACAGCCCTGACAGTGCTTTGTAAGGCACGATCTGCTCAAAAGAGGTGATCCTGCTCCTCACAAAACTGGCTTAAAGTAATCTAATTCAAACAGTATTAACGTGTATTGGCTTCGTGGCTTCTTGGAATTTTAAACATTCCTGAAACCTGCACTGGTACATGCTGGGGGCCGCCCAGCTGGGAGGAAAGTTCCTGCTGGACACCAGGATGCCCAGGAGCCAGCAATGTGCTCCTGCAGCAATGGAAAAGTGTCCTGGACTGCATGGGAGCAGTGTCACAGCCAATGGAGAGAAGAAACCCTTCCCCTCTGCTCCACACCAGTGAGGCCAGCCCTGCAGTGCTGGGCCCAGAGCTGGGCTGCCCAGGACAGGAGACAGGGACAGACTGGAGAGAGCCCAGCACAGGCCCATGAAGGTGATGGAGGGACTGGAGCATCTCTGCCGTGAGGAGAGGCTGAGAGCTGGGACTGCCCAGCCTGGAGCAGAGCAGGCTTGGGGCATCTCATCCCTGTGGATAAATACTCAGAGGGAGGGTGCAGAGGGGACGGGGCCAGGCTCTGCTCAGCGGTGCCAGGGACAGCCCCAGGGGCCATGGGCACAAACTGACACACAGGAGGGCCCTCTAAGCTCAGGAGACACTTCTGCACTGTGAGGTGGCCGAGCACTGGTGCAGGTGCCCAGGGAGGTGGTGGAGTCTCCATCCCTGGAGAGACTCAAAAGCCACCTGGATGCATCCTGGGCAGCCAGGTCTGGATGGCCCTGACAGAGCAGGGGGCTGGGCAAGGTGACCTTCAGAGGTGCCTCCAACCTTACCCAGCCTGAGATTCTGTAAATTATTTTTTTCAGGAATTTCCTCAGCCATAACAGAGAACTTCCCCATCCTTGTCATCAGCTGAGCTATGGATTATTAATTACCACCAGTGGCAAAACTGAGCCTTTAAGAATGAGCACCAGCTGGGATCATGTTAAAACTGCAAGTGGCACGCTAGAGCACTGCAGGGACCTGCTGGGCTGAGAGCTGCTCCCTTGGATCTTCCCCTGTCTCCTGGCATTGCCCGGGGCAGGCATGTAGGAGACTAATGGCACTGCAGAAAATATTTGCTTTATATACACACAGGAGCACTCAGGAACACCCTTGGCACAGCCAGGTGGCCCAGTGGAGAAGGACAATCAGACATCCCTTCCAAATCTGACTGCTGCTCCAAAGGCAGGACCTAATGCCTCCTCTGGAACAAACCAGGGGCCACAAAGTCCTGTGAAGCATGGTGAGGTTTGGAGTGGGCCATGGCATTTATCAACATCTCCAAACCAGATGAAATGTCCTTCTCTGCAGTAAGAGGCTGTTCATGTTGCACATTTCAAAATAGCAAATAAATTCTGTGAAAATGGAGATCAGAGGGAGAAGGGCAATAAAGCAGCAAGCTGCCTTCAGGTTTAGGTTCAGACACAGCTGACAAAGCAGAGACACTCAGGCTGGGTGTCACCTGCTGTCCCAGGAGTGTCACTGCCTCCAGGACCAGCTCCCAGGCCTGTGGATCTGCCCAGACCCACAGGTGAGGAGAACGACAAGTAGCCATCCCAAAGGGTTCAAGGTAACACCATCCAAGCTGAATGCTGAGGCCAGCAGGGAGCCTGAAGCCTGGGCAGTTCTGAGGGGCACAACGGGGACACCCACACCCACCTCCCGCTGCCCCCCGAGAGCACCGGCCCTGCTGCACCGTCCACACCTGCACAGTTCGGGATGTTTTTCCACACTTACAAGCAGATGGCAACATCTAAACAGGATGGATACTTGACCCCAAAATATTTCTAACCAGTGTTTTATCTTGTTTTATAACTAGTAAAGAAATAAATCCAGGACCTCTCCTAGACCGTGTGGAGCACCCTGTCCACAGCCTGGGCTGTTGGTCCGTGCACCGCCAGGCTGGACCAAAGCTCTGCACGCTGCAGGGCCCTGTCCAGGGCTGCAGTGCTGCCACTGCAGGCTCCGGGACAGCACCCGCTCGCCCGCTGTGAGAAACACCTGAGGAAACACGGCCAAGCGTGCACCCTGCGAGGGGCTCCCAGCTCCGCGTGTCCCGGAGAGGCTCCCGTGGGAAGCCAGGGAAGCGCGGTCTCTGCGGGCAGGGCTGGGCAGCGCCTCGCGGCGCCGGCGGGACCCGAGCCCGGCCCGGGCGCTGAGGGCGGCGATGTCCCGGGGAGGAGCGGCGGGCG
>VZRJ01007358.1:256459-266531 GCA_013397565.1 Ptilonorhynchus violaceus | reverse complement strand
GCGGGGCCGGTCCGAGTGTGCGCGGGGAGCGCGGGGAGGGGGCGGCTCAGCCGCGCCGTCGCCCTGGAAACGCGCGGGGCCGCATCCGCAGGGCCGCGCTCAGCCCCGCCGCAGCTTTTCGGGGGGATGCGGGGAAAGGGGGGCGTCGTCATGGCAACGCCGGGAGCCCCCCGACCTGCCGGGCTTCGCCGGGCCGCGGGCACGGGGTGGGACGGGACGGGACGGGACGGGACCGGGAGCACAGAGCCACGGGGTGCTGCTTCGCCAAGACACGGATGTTATGGATGGGCTGGAGCCCCCCTGCTCTGGAGCCAGGCTGGGAGAGCCGGGGTCTTCACCAGGAGAAGAGAAGGCTCCAGGGAGATCGTAGAGCCCCTTCCAGTGCCTAAAGGGGCTCCAGGAGAGCTGGAGAGGGACTTGGGACAAGGGATGGAGGGACAGGACAAGGGGAATGACTTCCCACTGCCAGGGGGCAGGGTTGGATGGGATATTGGGAATAAATTGTTCCCTGTGAGGGTGGGGAGGCCCTGGCACAGGGTGCCCAGAGAAGCTGTGGCTGCCCCATCCCTGGAAGTGTCCAAAGCCAGGTTGGACGGGGCTTGGAGCAGCCTGGGATAGTGGAAGGGGTCCCTGCCCATGGCAGGAGGTGGAACAAGATGAGCCTATAAGATGTCCCTCCCAACCCAAACCATTTTAAGATTGTGTGATTAACCAAACACCCCTCTGAGAGCAATCAGACAACATCAATGGGAACATGTCCTCCACAGCAGCCAAGAGGCCCTGGAGACCAAATCTGCCTTCTTCCCTATTTTCAAATAAACCTTCAGTGGCACAGTGTAGAAAAAGATCTTCCCATATCAATCCTTTTATGCTGTAGAGGGAAGGTCAAACAGATTTGAATCGGGAGCAAAGTGAAACTCTGTCACTTGAAAAGCAACCCAGCATTCCCCTTCTCCCATCACTTCTCTGTTCCTGGCTGTGTTTGCTGTAAAAAAAAAAAAAAAAATCATGGATTCAGAATGTTGAATTCCCAGGAAACAACTACATTAGGCAAAAAGGAGGAAACAGCCCTGGCCTTCCAGTGAGCCTCTGGCTGATGTAAGACCAGACCATTTCCCTCTCTGTGCCTCAACTTCCATTTCCATGACCTCTGTTGTAAAGGATCTGAACTTACACCTCGGGGGCTGCAGAGCTGTCCTGGGAAAAGGGGCTTGGGGGATTTGGCTGAGGGCAAGTGGAACAGGAGCCAGCCCTGCCCTGGGGGGCATTAGGGCTGTGACTGTCCCTCTCTGCTCTGTGCTGAGGCAGCCTCACCTCGAGTCCTGGGGACAGTTTGGGCCCCTCAGCACACGAAGGACATCCAAGGGCTGCAGTGTGTCCAGAGGGGGGGACCAGGATGGTGAAAGGTCCCGAGGGTGGGACTTGGGACGAGCAGCTGAGGCCTCTTGGCCTGTCCAGCTGGGAGGAGAGAAGGCTGAGGGGTGACCCCATCCTGGCTGCACCTTCCTCCCGGGGGCAGGGGCAGGTGCTGATCTTCCCCTCTGGGATCAGCAACGGGACCTGAGGAGAGGGAACGAAGCTGCCTCGGGGGAAGTTCAGATGGGACATCAGGAAAAGGTTTCTCACCCAGAGGCTGGTCAGTGCCTGGAACAGCCAGGGGAGCGCTCATGGCACCAAATTCAGGGAGTGTGTGGATGATGCCATTAGTCCTATGGTTTAATTTTAGGAGCAGGGACTTGGACAAGATGGTCCTTATGGATCCCTTCCAGCTTGAGCTATTCTGTGATTCTATGAACTTTTGTTTACTTAAACTTAGCTCTTTATAATGCTTTTATTATTTAATTTATTCTGACATGGATTATTCAACTCTGCTGTGCCATTAGTCCCACGAGACCGAATGTGTGCAGGGCTGTGCTGCTCCCAGACTCATTTGGCTGGGATTCATCCCCACACATCCTGCTATTCACGGGATGGCAGCACCCACACGTGGTATTGCCTGTCACTCCTGTGCTCATCCCCAGTCATGTCCCAAAAGCCCAACAGAGACCTCATAAAACAAGAAGCAACAGAAGCTGCTGCCATCCACAGCATTTATTCCCACTGGGAAGGTCACTGCAGTGCTGTGCCTCAGTCTCATGCTTCCAGGGGGACGCTGTGTGTGGAGAACTACAAAACAATCCTGGTCTGGGCTGTCACACGAACACAGGTGACACCTAAAAGATGGCAAGTGGTGGATTACACTTTCAGTCACAGAGCAACTAGTTTTAATTGTCAGCAAACAGACCCAGTCAAAGTAAGTGGGGAGGCTCTTTCACAAGTTTTCTTATGTCTCCCCAGTTACTGTCAGCACTTACTCCATGCTTGTACCAGAGCTGAGCAGAACAGGAGCTGCTGTTGCACCCCCATTGCCCCCCAGGTGAACTGGACAGCCTCCCTGTCACCACTGTGAGCACGACAGACTGTGCTGGGTTATTTTCCTGTCGTGTTGACACTGAGCAGAACAAGGAACATGAGATCTGTGCAGGGGAGAGCATTTTGCACTTTACCCCACTCTCAGGAGAACATTGCTCTGCTCCCAGCAGCTGCCCTGGGTGCAGCTCTGTGCTGGGGTCACACCAGGCCCATGAGCTGTGATCCAGTTACCACCCGCTGGCTTAACAGCACTAACTTCTTATTCCCATTTACAGGATAATCCTGTTCCAGGAGCTGCACACACCAGTGATAAATTTACACCCCCTACCACTCCACATGACAGCACAGGCTGTCATCTCCAACCCTGGTGTCACCTGCAGCTTTCCCTCCACTGTCGTTGGTGTTTTGGACTGAAATCACTGTACTCAGTTCTTACCCAAAGGCAAAACACTGGAGCAAGACTTCAGCTTCTGTTTTCAAAAAAGAGTATTTAAGTTACTCTAAATTGGACAATCACTTCAATCATTGGAAAGTCACTTTCTGAGAACAAGAAGAGGATGTTGCCCTTGAGTCAGAGAATCACCCACAATCATGCCCCAGAGCTGAGCCCTAGTACAAGCTGTTGTGAAGTACGCCCTGGGTCATGCAGCAGCGGCTCTAGACAGCTTCCTGTGGTCAGCGCTTTTTCAGTGCCGTGGATCATACCAGCCTCTGCACCATTCCTTCTCCTACAGGAACACACCTATGTGCATCCATCTCACCCTGGTAATGACAGGTGTTGCTAAAACAGTGGAAGTTTATGAGCCACTTCAGAGCAGTTTGTTTATTGCAATTTTTTACTGGATTATGAAACAGCTGAAACTTCCCCTCTGACACCTACACACACAGTTAGCAAAATAATAGCGTGTGAAGGAGCTGTGAGAGTTAAGAGTTCATATTCTGCTTTTAGATCCTCTTAACCTAACCACAAAAGAAAAGGGGGGAAAGAGCTGATCACGGTGTAAAAGGAACTGTTATGATCATAAGGACACAGGATCCTTAAAATTCCTGAACTGCTGCCACTACACAGAGCAATGTTTGTGTTAGTCTTGCTTCTCACCTTTTAAAGTAACATGTTCCTGTTCACTTTAAACAGCCCTGACAAAGCCAGGACACAGCAAAGAGCTGCTGAGGGTGTTGCAGGAACTTTACCCCCAACCACATCCGAACGATGCAATCCCAGCGTTTGCGTCACCTCTCAAGGACGTGCCCAGCAGCTCAGATACGTGTTGGGATTTCCAGGCTCCTGAGACAACTTCCTACTTGCCCGGCTTTTGTTCTTCGATGTATGAAATTGCCCTGTGGATGTTATAGTGCCAATCTAAACTAGACTTCAGTAGTAATTGGAAATGGTCCAAGTTATTCCATGTGTAAGAAATCCAAGAATCCTGTTTTAAATGCNCCCCCCAATGCTCATCTAGAGGTGGGATTGGGATTGGGACAGAGTAATCTCCCAATTGCAAACAAAGTCTGAAACCACAAAATTTAGAGGTAGAAAGATATTAAGTAGATGTTATAGTAGGAAGAAGGAGCGTCACCTACTCAGGCCTCTCAGCTCTACTCCAAGCAGTGATATTGTGAGGTGAGAGATTTATTTTAGTGTACATCAGACACAGAAGTTGTGCTCCTCCTTACAGCAACACAGCTCTTCCTGATGTAGAATCAGGGAAAAAGTGAATCAAATAGAGGTTGTGGCTGCCCCATCCAAGGCCAGGTTGGACAAGACTTGGAGCAACCTGGGATAGTGGAAGGTGTCCCTGCACATGGCAGGGGGGTGGGACTGGATGGGCTTTAAGGTCCCTCCAAACCAAACCAGCCTGGGATTTTATGATTTAAGGATGAAACTTGCATTTATGTCAAAAACCGAAATACATGGAGGGATGCTTTTTTTAAATATAGGAAAAGGCCAGGACCAGACTCCAAATACAGTTCCAGATTCCATTTCACTTAACGGTAATGTTGATTTCTCCTTCACAATTTGCTTACAGGACACTTGGATTTTGTCAATCCTGCACCCCACATTTGATGAGAACGCAGGTTTCACTTCTGTCTTTTTAAAGACAAATTTATATTGATTATACCAAATGAAAAGAAAAAAAAGTCAGGTAGCCCAATACTAAAGCACATCCCCAAGAAGTTGCCTCCAGGGTCAGGTTAAAAACTGAGTTATGATGACAATGCCAGGTGGTTTTGCCATCAAACTATTGCTGCTACTGCAGGCAAAGCAAAGCACATGCAGCCAGCACGCAGGTCTTGTAGCCTTTCACTCTTGTGTGAAGATCTATCCCAACCCCTTTCATCACATCCAGAAGAGAGCTCAGGAATAATCACATTTGTGATCACAAACACACACCAGCCTCAGAGCGTTCCACTCCTACAAGAAGCGCTGCTGACAGAGCTGGAACACTGAGGGTGTTTGGGGTTTGCTGGTTGCTCACAGCGTTATCACAAGCCTTGCACTTCACTGCGCCCGCTCAGGATCTGGCAGTACCAAAATCCTCCTGGCTTTCCAAAGGAAACCCGTCCAGAAAGATGTGTCACGCCAAGGAATATCTGCTTCATTTGCACAGTAAAGGGCTGATTTTTTTTTTTGTACAGCAGCCAAAGGAGACAGGGAACGTGGCTCCAGTAACACAAAAAGAAATCTTGGTATTTAAAGGAGTTTCAGGCAAGTTGGTTAAATGCAATCCGGTCCCTCCCTGTTATTTATGAACAAAGAGGACTCAAAACATAATCATTGTCACAGCAATCTCGGTTCAGAAAGCTGAGTGGAGTTGGGAAGAGCAGTCATTGCTGACCAAGGCTGGGGTGCCAACGGCCGCGGAGTGGCCGAGACATTCTCGGGCTGGCACTGGGGCTCAGTTTGAGAAAGAAGGGGTTGTATCTACAAAAAAATACTGGTTAACATACTATCACAGACACCCACTGGAAATAAACACACACACCTTTTAATCTCCTGAGCTCCGAGCTCATTCTTCTTTTGAGGAGTGTGATGTGTATTTTACTAGGGGAACCGTTGTTCTCGAAGTTCTATTTTACAAAGAGGAGCAGTTCTCCTTGAAGTCTGACCTACTCCATGATCAGAAGTATAACCAAGGCAGCTTAACTCAAGTTTAAGGCAAGTAAATACGTCCTCAAGTGTAGCTTGGGCTGTAAACTTGAGTTAAACTGGTCTTGCCCAGCCTGAATTCTGTCGGAAGCCCTCAGTACTCCCCTCCTGTTTGAAATCCAAAGCAGGATTGTCACCTGCAGTGACCAACACTGCAACACCATTTTTCTACTCATTATGCTAAAATACACCACCCTCACCAAACAGCTCCAATTTAACCCGAAAGCTCCTTATCACAAATTAACAGCAGGGTCAGGTGCAGATTACACTGCAGCACCCAGGCTGATAACCCAATCTCATGGCAACACCAAGCACGGAACCACTCCAGTTCAGGTTCCAGGAATGTGAGCTTGGAACTGACCACTCCCTGAGGATCCCTTCTGGCATTGCATGGATACTCACCTGGAACAGGCAAAGCGTGGCTTTCTAGCGATGATCAGAAACGGTTAAACTGAATTTCAAAAGAATTGTTTGTATCCTAAAGAAATCCCAGGAAATCCAAGTTGGCATCAAGTCACATTTCACACGTGCCCCGTGCCTGAGCCAGTTCCTCTGGGCAGGTGTGTAACTTGGGACCAGAGGTGCAGCTGTCACACCCAGCTACACCCACAGAGGACAAGGTGGCAAACTGGGACACAGAGAGCTTGTGCTGGCCTCAAGCACACCACCAAGAGCCTTCCAAGAGCTATCGAGTCTCTCGCTAATTTCTCCACAAAGCAGGAGAAAGTTGTGATTTCCCCAGCACAAGGCGGAGCAAGAATCCCATTACACTGCAATGAACACAAGAGTTTGAGTCACCAATTTAATTTTATACAAGTCAAACTACACGTTGTATAAAGAGTACAAGGCAGTTCTAATGTTTGCTACTGCATGTTACAAAAATCAATTTAACTATAAAGGGGAATTTTTGGGACAAGTCCTATTCCACAATTTAAGTGAATTGGCAACTGTGGTTTAGCAAAGCCTTTGTTAAAACTAGAACTCTAGCTCCAAGAGATTACATTTCCAATAAAGTTTGGACCTACACACGAGAGGATTATAGTTCTCCTAGTCTGAAGCAAAACGTTAACATAAGTGAGTTAAAGGGGAGGGAAGACAGATTTCTTTACCTGGATTTCATATCCAATGGGGATTCAGAGGCTGACAAACCATACAACATACTAGTGACTTGGACCACAGCCAAGAGACACCTTCGTGTCTGACAACAGTGACACTTGAGATTCAAGCAAAAAATGTCAGAAAGCTTTTATTCTTTCAAGTCTGGAACGAAGGGGGTTTCAGCAACACTGTAGGATACAGGTTCCAGAGTACCTTTGTTACCTTTAATACAGTCTCAGTATGGGGGAATGTTCTTTTGGCAAGTTAAGGTACAACACAAGTCCTCCAACTTGAGTTTATTGCTGGTCTAAAATCTTCCTAGTACTGTTCCTGGTTTATACAGTTTGCAGCCCGCTTCCAAAATTAAGATAAACTGTGTAACCTGCCCAGCAAGGCAATCCTGCCTTTGGCAGCAAGCTGAAACCTATGAAACTAATGACACCCATAGTTCTAATGCCATGAAAAAAATAGGAAAAAAGGATACTTTCAAAAGAGCCCAGATTTAAGCCTGTTTATATTCAGTTTATTTTTAATATAAAAACCACTTTGCATTTAAGAGTAGTTAAGTTACTCCTGCAGAAATGCTATAAAATCAAACTTTCAGCTCAATTTCTACAAAAGGGGGACTCTTCCTGCTTTGTACCACCATTCCAGCTCGTATTGTCAAATCTGGGATACAAATTAAACCCTTATGCCTTATGACTTAGTTCTTAGGCCATTCACTCCTGCAAGAGAAAAAACCAACTTCTGAAGTACTAACATAACACTAATGGCCTGACAGGTAGGAAAATGTTCCGTAATAGTGTGCAAGGTGAGAGGAGAGTTCTAGTCCTAATCCCTTGAACTAGATCTTGATCGCGAGCGGGACTTGGAGCGGGACCGGGAGCGGGACCTGGACGCGGCTCTCTTGGGCGGTGACTCGGAGCGAGCCTTGGCAGACGGCTGCTGCTGCGGAGAGGTGGAGCGGGACCTGCTCCGTGACCTGGACTTGGACTTAGCATCTCCTTTACCATTTTCTTTGGGAGATCGAGACCTGGACCTGGATCTGGACCGAGACTTCTCAGACTTCTCCTTGGATCTGCTGTGCGAGCGTGAGCCCCTGTCAGACTTGGGTTTCGATTTGCTCTTTGATCTGGACTTCCTGCTTTTGGATCTGGAACGTGAGCGGTCTTTGCTTCGTGACCTGGATTTAGATCTTTCAAAGAGAGAGAGAGTTTATTCTGCATGGCCTGCAGAGTACTTCCAGCAGCTGTAAACATCTGCCAGTGACGGGCTTCCCGCACTGCATTAACACTGGGGCACTTACCGGGAACGGCTTTTGGAGACGCTACGGGATCGGCTGCGGCTGCTCCGACTTCTCCGACTTCTGCTTCTGGACCGTCTCCTGGATCGTGACCTGCAAACATTTAAAAGGTCATTCACCCCCTTCTCTTTGCCTGGTGTGCCCTGCATCAAGTATAGAATGGAAGGGATCTTAAAGATCACCTTGTTCCACCCTCTGCCATGGGCAGGGACACCTTCCACTATCCCAGGTTGCTCCAAGCCCTGGCCAACCTGGCCTTGGACACTTCCAGGGATCCAGGAGCAGCTACAGCTTCTCCGGGCAACCTGTGCCAGGGCCTCAGCAGCCCCACAGGGAAGAATCTCTTCCTGAATGCATTATGCAATCTAGGAGCATAAGCTCAGAGAAAAGCTGCTACAGAACTTTTAAACAGCAAGGGTGGCCACACCAGAGTAGATTCCATGTACCGCCAGTGAATCACATCTGAGGCTTCACATGGGAAAAAACTGCTCAAATCTGGCTTTGCTGTACTACGTAAAAACAATTCCTTCTACACTCTGAGGCCTCACCCTACTCCTAACTATCAGCTGAAGGTTACTGCAGGTAGGGCACCCAGCCCCATCCTGAGTGTAACCACTCTTGCCGCAGCGACCAACGTGTCCCGAGAGTTACCTGGACCTGCTGCCAGAGTAGGATCGCCTGTGGCTGGAGCGTGGCTTGTCTTCCACCAGCCTGATCTTCCTGCCGTTTATCTCTGTGCCATCCAGCTTGTCCAGGGCACGTTTCATGTCCGAGTACGAGCGGAACTCGATCACGCCTTCATTTGTACGCTCTTTGTGGGCATCTGCATAGGTCACCTCCCCTGCCTGCCTCATGAAATCCTGTGGAGAGCAAGGACAGTTACAGACCGTGGGGCTCTGCCAACAGCACTCATTGCACACAAACACTTTTCATTACTTCTACTACATCAAAATCAACATTGCTGTTAAAGGAAGCTATTGCTTCCTGCTAGTCACAACAAGCTCAACACACACAACATCAATACCTACTTTCAAATCCTGCCAACTACAGCGACTGGAAAGGTTCTCAACAATCAGCCTGAACTCTGTACGAACGGGCGGTCCGTATTTATCTCGTCCCGATTGTCTCCGACTGCTATATCCGCCACCACCCCCACCTTGATTGTACAAAGAAACAAAGTTAGGTCGTCTCCTAGCATGAAGGAAGCTCAATGTTCTGAAAAAGTTAGTTTAACAGTCATATTTACTGGAGTAGGACTTTATTTCGCTAAGCCTCCAATAAACTTTGCAATTTTGCCATGATCTATATTAATGGCAAATCAAACAGACTAACATCCTACAAGTCTGTGCTCCTAAGATCTGTTAGAGAGTGACTGCTCCTTATTAGATTCACCTTGCTAAGTTTTATTTTACAGAACATTGTAAAATATAAAACTTAACTGATTACATGCATTTCTACATTTTACAAAAACGTTTACTAGTTACACTAAGTACTTACATCACAGTATGAGGTTTTTGGTGGTGGTTTGGCCACAAAACACGCAAGGTAACAGTCACCTAGTTCAGTTTAACCAGTTTTGTCTAACCCTTGGAATCCTCACCATCACCCTGCGTCTAATGGCAAAAGGCTGCTGTCGTCATGGCTTCCGGTAAGGTCAGCCAAAGGGTCATAGGGCAAGGGTCACACAATGTATGGAAAAGCCATGGCCAGGAAAGGCAGTCATCTTAGCCTCAGTGGACACAGCCTCAGCCCCACTGGTCACTTTTAAATTGAAACATCAAGGACTTGTTAAAAAGTTTGAATTGAACATGCAACAATTTTAAAACAACATACATTTGATTTTTTTTAAAAAGACAGAAACCCACCCCCCCCAACACCACGCTTCCAGAGACCACCGAAAAATCAACCTTAGTACTTTTAATTACAGTACTAGGCCGGTTAAGCTCTACACAGCTCAGCTCTAGAAGCTACACGAGCGAGCTGAGCATAGAAATATTTACAGCACCCCCCCTTAGCACAACAGATTCCTGCTCCAAAACCCCCCCCCGCCCCTCCCATACATCCGACTGAATCAATCACATGAAAGTTCACAGCTGAGCGATTCTCCCCCA
>VZRJ01007358.1:233315-255474 GCA_013397565.1 Ptilonorhynchus violaceus | reverse complement strand
GCGAGCGCTACGCGCGGATCTGTGCATGCGCCGCCCCGCGCATGCGCCACCCGTGCGCGGCCTGTCCCGGGCCCAATCCCGCAGAGCCCCCGGGGTCCGTCCCACAGAGTGCCCGGGGTCAGTCCCAGAGTCCCTCAGGGTCAGTGCTGCAGAACCCCCGCGATCACTCCCAAAGCCCATGGGGTCAGTCCCAGAGAGCCCCCGGGGTCAGTCCCACAGAACCCTGGGGTCAGTCCCACGGAGTTCCCAGGGTCGGTCCCACAGAGCCCCGGGGTCAGTCCCGCAGAGCCTCTAGGGCCAGTTTATTTGAGATAAATTTTTATATTCTGTATATATCTAATTATCATACCTATATTGTATTATATTAAATATTGATATTTTATATAAACATTTATATTCTAATGCAGATAACTTTTATATTGCATACTACACAACTGAAATACTGAAGGTGAAAAGGCCACGTTTAGTTCTACTCCAGGATTTTTCCCAGCTGCTTTAAAAGCAGCTCGTGCTCACCTCATGCTTCCACGCCGGAATATCCCTGTCTGCGACAGCCAGGACACCACCATTGCCTGCCCTTTCCAGGGTGTTGCCTCGAGTGAATCTGGAACAAAGCAACAGCTGAGTTCGAGTTACAGAACTGGGGGAATCTCTTGAGTCTCAGTTTTTTCTCATTTTATAAAAACTTGATTCATGTAGTGCACCGGGCAGTGAGTGACCTGTTACAGTGGACAGGGCTTGGATGATTTCACAAACTCATGGAGTGTTTTCTGTCTGCTTTAAAAAGACTCACGCAGTTCAGTCACTAATTTACAAGCTGCTGTATTATTTTTTTGCTATGATATAGAGATACTGTGACTTGTAGGTAAATTTAGCCATTACAAAGCTCTGTGTAGAGAATTCAAAAGGCTTTTTTTGAGTCCTGAATAGCCCAACACAAAAGAGGAACAGTAAGAGATGTGATGTGCTTTGCCCTGAGCCTGCTGAAATAAAAGTTCTCCTGGAAGTGTTGGGATGTATCTCACACTCAGGATTTTCCACGTTTAGCTGTTCTGTTAGAGAACAAGCTCTGAAGCACCAGAGCTTTCTCAGAAACTGGTAAGTGGGAAAACTGTTTATTATTAAAGTGTCATAGTGTCCCTGAGCCTCTCCTCTGGGCAGCAACACCATTGTGTTGAGTGGGGCATACACAGAACTAAAGGATGAATTCTACCAAAGACTTAAAATGTCAAAAATCCATTGTTAAAGTCATTTGTGTCTCCTTTGAGGTAACTGCAAGATGTAGTGCCTGGTCCCAAAGCTCCTCTCCCCACTACAGCTGGATTCTGTTATTTTCCACTCCAGTTCTCCCCAGATAACGACTCCCTGGTGCAAATTTAAAACCCCTCAATATGGGAATTCAGCTGGAATTGTCTGTGGTGGCACTGATGGAGCCGCCTGTAAGACCCACTGGAAACAACCCCCTTAGACAGGTGTAGCTAAACCATCCTGTGCCTGTGAAAGCCTTGACTAAATTTCAAGATGAAGCAGGAAAACTCAGCCTGTTCCTAAGGGCTTCCCTGCAGGTGGATGCTCTTCAGGACCAGAGCCCTGCGGAACTGCCTTTCCCCAAACATCTGCCCTTCAGTGCTTTCCTCACAGCCCATAGAAGCTGCTCTCTCTTGGGTGAAGATGCTCATTTCAACATCTCTACTTCTCAGTATAAGGAATTTCTTTCCCCCCTTCCAACAGGGAAAAATAAATTCCGTACAGCCTCTGAGCTCTGAGCCCTCAGCTGGTGTTTACATCAGTACCTTTCTGGGGAGAACGTCCCCGTGCCGTGCCCTGGAAGCAGCTGAAATCCAGCCTGTTCAGCTCAGGGCCGTATGGAGCAGGAATGATCACAGGCCCTGTGCTTCCTGGCCGGTTTTTGTGTGTGCAGAGAGCTGAGCGTGGGCCCTGCCCATCCTGGGACAACAGGTGGTAGCAAACAAAAGTAAGGGAGGGAGTTGGTTCTCCTGTAATGAGGGAATCAGACAAACCCACTCCCAAAAGCAAAGCCAGGCTGGAAAAATCCCCAAACCAGTGGGTGACAAAGCAACACTGGAGTGAGACAGGTCGGGAAAGGGACAAACGGCACCAGGAATGTGTTTGCTGGGTCAGGGAGTGTCTAGATGGGAAAAGGAGACACAGTTGCCTGGTTCCCTCTCTATCCACAGCACGTCCTGCTCGTGTGTGAGCAGATCCTCCGGGATCTCAGCACAGGCACCTCCCTGGGGCTGGGCCAGCATAGCCCACGGAGCAGCTCCACAGCCGGGCCAGGGGCTCCACAGGCCAGAGCCCCTTTCTCCAAAGCATCAGTGCCTGTGCCCTCTGTGCTCTGTGGAATATCCAGAGGATGTGACCACATGGGATGAGGAGTCCTGTGTCCCACGGGATGCTGATATGGCAGCACTGGCTGTTGTCTTTCAGGTTTCCAGGCCCCTGATAATGCAATGGCTGTCTCTGGAGGAACATCTCAAGGCTCTTGGCAGGTGGCAGCAGAGTGAGATTTGCTGAGGCCACATGGAAAGGGAGGGAGGATTCACATTAGGAACTCACCCTTTTGTTTTGTTTTTCCATTTCTGTCCTTGAGAAGGAATCGAGAGTCTTCAAGGTGCCTCCTCACTTAGTGCCGTGTCCCCCTCCAGTGCCGCCTCAAGCCTTTTGCAAATCTTTCCTTCTCACATCTCCTGCTCTTTTTTCACTGTTCCCCATAATCAGTGATGTGTTTTTCACATTGTTTCTTCTTCCTCTAGCCTTCTTCCACCTTGGTCCTGGATTAGGACCAGCCTGGGGCCCAGAAGGGAATGACAAAACCTCTCCCTATTCCAAGGCCATTTATGGACCTCTCCGACCAGCCTTGGCTGTAAGTAGGATGGCCTCAGCCCTGTGCTGTCTTATGCCTTCTTTTATGGTCTGTTGGAATCCCTGGAAGACAAGAACTGGCTGTAAAACAGTGACACAATGACCTGGTCAACCTGGTGAACCTCATCTGGGCCACAGTCTGGGCAGGCTGCTAGAGGTTGCTCAAGGAAAATGCAGATAAGATCCAATTATCTTCTCCATCCTTCCAGTTTGGTGGTCCCAGGCCATTGCCCTGACCTCTTTCTGTTGTGCCCTGTCATTTTTACCCCCTTGGCTTGCCAATCCTGTTCCTGACACCCACGAGCACACAGCAGGCTCAGCCCCGAATCCATAGCTTTCCTCACACCTGGAGGGACGTGTGCTCCTGACCCCTGGGACCCAGGACAAACCCTCAAATGTGTGCGTTTTATGGCTTGATCCACCGGATCAACTGGAGCTGCACAACTGGAACTTGCAACTCTGTAGTTCAAACCTTTGTTCCTTTTCCCTGGGCACTGAAGAGACAGAGAAATGAAGGCAGACGGGTATTGTGGTGTTTCTGTGCCACAGTGGAAGGAGGGAGGAGTGTCAGAAGAAGAAATTACAATCCATCTTTTCCCCTCCTAAGGGCGAAAGGCTCTGAACTCTGGGTACAAATGTTCGAATCTCTGATTAATCATAATCTGTGACAAATGAAGCAGAGCTCTGGTAACTTCTACAGGCCTTTTATTGTTAGTCCAATAAAAATATCACATGTTATTTGTCTGTCTTGTTGAGGGCTCATATTTGGCTTGTGATTATTTCCTGTAATCTGTTGTCAGAGGAGCCCTCAGTGTGAAATTCCTGTTCTTTCTCCAGCTGTGCCAGCAGCAGGTATGGCCATAAATGAGTGGCTCCTGAAAACAGTCTAAAATATGCATATCATGAATTTATTATCCACCAGCTGGGTGCTGCAAGACTGGTGTCTCAGGATGCTGCTGTCAAGTGTCCGAGTGTTTCTGTTGTGCTTCCCTCTCCCATCACTCCATCCTCATCACAGTTCTCTGACTGGGAACCCAATTCTGCACCTGGGTGCTGCTCCAGAGCCAAAGTGGGCAGGCTGGCTGGGTCCCTCCTGTTTTCCCATAGGTCCTATGTGAGAATCCCATAGGCACTGACACCAGAGGGATTCATGTGCAAAACGCCTCAGCTCAGTTCTGGTGCTCCTGGGAGCTGGGACTGTGGGGTGCTTCACTGTTGGGGTCATTCCCATCCTCCCTGGGTGTTTCACCTCCAGCTTCCTTGTGTTTGTGGGGAATGGAGGCTTTGGGAGAGCAGAGGGAGGGAGGTGTCCCTGTGCACCTGAAAGTGTGGCCTTGCCTGCAAGGGTCCCTTCTTGCTGCACATGCCTCCTCTTCAAACTTCAGGATCAGGGGGCATTGCAGGGGACAATGTTCTCTTCCATAGGATGGGGGGGAGAAAGCAAAGTGACAAAGAAGTGATGTCTCAGAGATAGGCCACGGCAAATCCATGTGCTTCAAATGGGTGATTTCCTATGGATTTTTAGTCCTCCAGCTGCCATTCCTATGGATTTTAAGTTCTCCAACCTGTTAAAACGTGAAAGCTCCAAAACCTACTGGCATCCAGTCATGGCACAAACTAAAACTGCCTCTCAGTCAGGTGGGGCATGGGTGATGTTAGCAGCTCCCAGGGGCCGTTCAAGCAGCTCATCCGTCTGCTGTGCCTCAGCAGCTCCTTCAGAGCCATCCCAGCCACTGACTCCTGGGTTTGGACCAAAATGGGACCCCCTGACACATATGTAGGGAACTGCTGAACTGACCCTGACTGTTTCCGTGCATTAGGGCTAGGATGGGACTTTTTTCCACTGTTTCTTTTGCAAAATGTGAGGGAATGTCCTCATATGCCATGTGGGTCCCCTCTGGGCATAGTCTTTGAAGTGCCCAGTGCAGAACAGCAGCCAAGCACGGATACACATGGGCTGTACTGGCTCTCAGACTCCTGCTCTCTCTTCTGCAAATGGATTCATTCCCCCACGGTCCCTCCATGTGAGCAGGGGCTTCCAGCATGGCTCTGAGTGGGTGTTTGTACAGCTAGAGCTCACACATGCTGAGAGAAATGGGTATCCTTGGGCTCTCAAAGTGTTTGTTCTTCTGCCCAGTGGCACCAGCTGATGTTGTGTGGCCTATTGCATCTCCCACACAGTCACAGACTGCAGCAAAAATTCTCTCTCTACTCCAGGTGGAGGTCCTGCCCGGCCCTGAAAGGCCACAGGAGGAATGCCATCGATTCTGTGCCCACAGAAAGCACTAATTGCACTCTGAACCCAAATGTCTCATTTTATTCAATTCGGGGACTGCATGAAAGGGCTGTTGTCTCGGCTTCTCCTATGTGTGCCCATATAGAATCAGTTGATCTGTCCTCAGGGGGTGTCTCGATCCAGCTGGCACACTGCTGGGTTCGTAACATCGTGCCGCCCTGGGCTGGGGTGCAGTTAATTCTCCCCACAGTAGCTGTGTAGGCTGTGTTTGGGATCTGTGCTGGAAACAGTCCTGGTAACTCAGGGATCTTTCAGTCACTGAGCAGGGCTGGCACAGCCAGGGGCTGTTCTGCTCCTCACCCCTCCAGCGAGGGGCTGGGGGTGCACAAAGAGTTGGGGGGGGGCACAGTGGGGACAGCTGACCCCAAGGACATTCCAGACTATAATGTAAAGCCGGGGAAGAAGGAGGAAGTGGGGGATGTTCGGAGGGATGACAATTGTCTGCCCGAGTCACCGTTACCCTGATGGAGCCCGGCTGCCCTGGGCATGGCTGAGCACTTGCCTGCCCATGGGAAGGGGGGAATGAATCCGCTGGTTTGCTCTGCCTGTGTGTGCAGCAGTCCACAACAGTCCTTTTTGGCGCCTGCTGCGGGGCTCCAGGCGTTCCAGATAGTGACAAGTTTGATTGTAATGTGCTGGCTGGGATCTATAGGTGTTAGAGCTGTTGAGCTGTTAATTGACAGCTCCTCTGCTTGCTGGGGGCTCAGCTCACCCTGCACTGGAGTTTTGTGCTCATTAGCGGCAGCTTTTGGCTGTCCCTGCTGGCTGTGGTGCCGATCCCCTCACTGCGCTGTGCCTGGGAACACCTGGATAACAGCCAGGGAGAGGTGGCATGGCTGCTGTGCCTGGGCTGGGCAGGCCGGGCAGGCTGGGACTCCAGGTGAGCTCCAGGCGCAGCGACTGGGGCCTGGGATGAGCCCGTGCTGGAGTGGGTTCTCTCCTAAAGGGACTGGGCCCTGAGGATGGGTCTGCCTGGGACACCCTGAAGTGTCCGATAATTCCACACCAGAGCAGGTTCTTCTGGAAGCATCTGGCTGTGGTGATGTCCATCCTGCGAGAGCTGTACCTCCAACGGGAGTGTGGCCCAAGGATAAATCCACAGTGGAGAAGGGACATCTCGGGGCATCTGATGCTGTGGGATGAGTCCGTGCTGCAGCAGGTACACCTTGAACATCCGTGGCTGTGCCTGAGGCGGTGCTGGAGCACCCGGGAGTGTGTGGCCATGGATTAGCGCTCACAGAGGGACTGAAGGCAGGGTGAGGCTGTGTTGGAGCGGGGTCACTCCCAAAGGGAATGTGGCTGTGGATAAGGCCATGCTGGAGCGGGTGCACCTCAGAGCTCTGTGGCTCTGGATAAGTCTATGCCACAGCAGGAATATCCCTGGGGAGACTGTGGCTCATGGATAAGGCTCCACTTGGAGCAGGTACACCCCTAAGGGACTGCAGTGTGTGATTAAATCCAAGCCAGAGCAGGGGCAGGGAAGGAGGGAAGAGTTCATTGCAACGTTAAACCCAAAGGAGACCCAAATGGTCTGGTCCAAAGGGATGAGGGGTGGAGGTTGTCATGGAAATACCTTTAAATTCTTGTAACCCATGATTTGAATTGCACATGATGGGAATTACTACAACAGGAACCGCCTGAACTGGTGGAGGAGCTGCACAAGAAGCAGTTGCAGGGCAGCAGTGACCTGACCTGAGCTGCCTTTGGTGCCCAGGAACTCCTCACAGACACCACTTCTCCTGCCCTGAGTGACCACCATGCCAGATGGAGCCCAAAGGCATGGACTAAATGAACTCAGTGGTCACTTTGTGGACATTTGTGAACATTTTATGGACATTTTACACATTGGTCCAAAGACCAGGGGAATGATGTTTGTGTATTACATCAAAGGACGGGAAGGGGGCTGGTGAGTAATGAGATTGTGTGGATACTGTGGGACCTGAGCATGATGTGTTAGGGAATAAGGAGTGGAATGAGCTTGTTTTGACTGGGATTGAGCTAATTTTCTTCCCAGTAGTTGGTATGGAGCTGTATTTTGGATTTGTGCTGAAAACAGTCCTGATAACACAGGGATGTTTTAGTTGTTGTTGAGCAGGGCTGGCACAGCCAGGGGCTGTTCTGCTCCTTACCCCAGTGATGTTACCATGATGGAGCCCAGATGTCCTGGGGATGGCTGAGCCTGCCCTGGGGAAGGGCGGAATGAATTCCT
Organism: Ptilonorhynchus violaceus; assembly: GCA_013397565.1. Classification (NCBI taxonomy): domain Eukaryota; kingdom Metazoa; phylum Chordata; class Aves; order Passeriformes; family Ptilonorhynchidae; genus Ptilonorhynchus; species Ptilonorhynchus violaceus. Next base: position 248,083 of record VZRJ01007358.1, on the reverse strand, counting down.
TGGTTTGTTTTACTTGTGTGCATGGCTTTTACTTTCCCTCTTAAACTGTCCTTATCTCAACCCACGAGTTTTCTCACTTTCAATTCTCCCCCCTGTCCCACCGGGGTGAGCAAGCGGCTGTGCAGGACTGAGCTGCCAGCTGGGGTTAAACCACCACAGAAATGTCACAGAACACATGGCAAACCTCTGCCTGAGCTTAGACTAAAAACTGATGTGTCCAAGCCCAAATCCCCAGCCTCTGCTGCCGTGTGAGAATATAAAAGAAGAGTGATATTTTTTTTTGTATGAATCCTATGCAGATCTTCTAAATACTCAATATCTGGAAGAGCAGGGCAAGGATTCCCAGGTTAATTTTCTTTCAGGAATTCTCCACGTGAAAATCCTGTCCCCTCAGGCAGAGCCGGACCAGGGGATGTTCACATGGACTCGTTTGTCTGGCCACAGTGCTGGTGGTGATCTCCCACACTGGGACGTTTTAATGAAGTAGTTTTCTTTCCCTGGCATTTTCATTTTAAAAACATGTTGGGTTTTTGTTCCCTTTCCTGCCAGACTTCTTCCCGCAGTTCCTGCCACATTCCTTAGCGATTGTGCTGGCTGCCCAGCAGAGGGGTGTAGAAACCAGCACAGCTCCAAACCCGCTCCGTTGCTCCCAGTTCCGCATCCCCGCTGCCCCTGGCTCCCATCCCTCTCTCTGCACGTGCTAGAGGTGGGTGGGACAGGAGGGAGGCGGGCGGGGGGGTGATGGGAGAGGGTGAGAAGGAGCCAGCTGAGCCATCCAGGAGCTGCTGGTGCCTTGGCCGGGGCACGGCCCCGCTCTGGGCACACGCAGGGCTGTGCTTTGGCCATCACTGGGCACGGGCAGCGCACGGACACGATGCCAGCCTGGCCTCACCTGGCAGCACCAGGGATTCTGGCTGGGATCGTGAGGTGAGGAGTGATCTGCATTGTTATAGGGGTTCCCAGCCTCTCCCGGATTGATTTGCTTGGAGCGCGTGGCCGGTTGAGAAAGCTGCTGCCTCTGCTTGCATCCCGTGGGAATGAAGGTGTGTGGTGTCCCTTGGGAGCTCTGGCTGTCCTTTGGCCCCACCGCTGACAGGAGCAGGTCGTGCGTGGCAGCTCCTCTCGCATCCTGTCCCCTCCACCTTTGCCGGCTGCTCTGCCTGTGCCCGGATGTGTGCTTTCCTAACGAGGCGCTTCGGGGCCTTTCAAATCAGGTCCAAATTTCCTTCTCTCCATCTGCTTCCCAGCCTCTGTCCATCTGCTCTCGGTTCCCGTCAGGCCTGGCTGACATTTGTCACCGTGGGGTGGCTTTGGGGCGGTGCGGGAGCCCCTGGGACGCCCCGAGCAGCGCTCGCCGCCCATCCCTGACGTCTGCCAGACGCGTGGCCGGGATGACCATCAGTGCCCGGCCACCACGGGGTCTGCCCACGCCCAGCCCTGCCTGTCCCTCCCCTGTGTCCCTGGCCCTGCGTGCTCCACTCTCCCAGCCCTCTGGTGCTGGTGTCGGGGCGTCTCGGGACGGGGAGGGCCCGGTGCAGGCACAGGTGGGTGGGGATGGGACTCCAAAACCTCGGTCTGGTCCGAGGATGGTGATTTGCTGAGTGCCTTTGCTTGCCTTCCCGGGGGACTTCTGTTCCCTTCTCCATCTATTTGCCTTCCCCTGGGGTTCAGCACTTTTAATTCTGAATAAACCCCAGGAATTCTCTGGCCTCCAGGAGCTGGATGAGCGGAGGGACTTTGCGACATTGCGGCAGAAGTGTTGAGTCATTAAACTGACGTCCCAGAAAATGCTCTTTGCATTAAGGAGATTAATCACAGATTTATTTATTTCTTTAAAAAAAACCTCCTTAACTTCTGTGAATCCTTCCTATGAGTCCGTCTCTCTGCTGCCCACTATACTTGGCCTCCTTGGCTCAAGCTGAAACTGATTTAGAATTAAAAATGCCATTTCCAACAGTATTGATAACACCTAAACCCTTACGGGTGGAAATCCAAAGAGCTGATCTCCTCTCTGGGAGGAGATCAAAGAGCTGACCTCTTCTCTGAAGCAGCCTGTCAGTGCTCCTTCCCAACCATGGGGAAGGGGCAGAGTTTGCAACAGTGGGAGCTGGAATAAAAATGCTTCTAGGATGGAGTGGAGGGTTAAGCCTCGGCAGCAGAACTCCTGACCTGCTGGTGCAGCAGTCCAGGGAACCACAGAGCCATTTACCTTGGAAAAGACCGTGAGCTCATCAAAGCCCACCCATTAATCCAGCACTGCCGAGTTGTGGAGCTGGTGGAATGTGGAGCCTGTGCCTATGCCCTTGGCTCCGACGAGCTGTGCCAGCCTGGGAGGTGGGAGGCTCTCCTCGGAATGCCAGCAAGGATTTCAGCTGGAGCACCACGATGAAGCCAAGGAGGGAGGTGGAACCCTGCTGCCAGAGGCTCTGGAGGAGCCCCAGCTCCGGGAGACCTGGTGAGCAGAGCAGAGGTGTGGGGAAAGCTGCCAGGAGCGGTGACAGTGGTGGATGAGGTGATGTCCCTCTGGGACGGTGCTGGGGGACGCATGGAGGGATCCAGCACACAGGAGTGGGTCTGAGCTCAGCATTGGCTTGTAGGCAATCACCTTTCACTGCCCAGGGAAGGGAAAAGTAATTCGTTCTCCCTGGCAGGACCTCAGAACGTTCCTGTCCAGTCAGGAGAGCAGCGGCCAGTGCTCTGCTGCTTATCCTGAGCGTGTAATGAATGATATAAGACTTTCATGCAAGGATAAACATTATCAAATAATTTATTCTTAGATCTTTCTATGTGAGCAGAGATAGAGATTTATTCTCAGCAGTGCAAACTGCTTTCCACGAAGGTTGTGTCTTCAGGCTTTGAATTAAGATGTGTTGAGTTTATTTTTCTCTGCCACAGCTTTATGTGACCAGACTTCAGAACGATCCTGGTAAATCCAGCAGAACATCTCTGGGCTGTGCCATGTGTGTGAGAGAGAGATTTAGTGGCACACAACTGAATGGAAGAACGACCCTGTGCAGGTAACTGCTGCTGCACCTGGGCTGTCTCGTGGGCTGAGCTCACAGGGCCTGGGGTGGAAGGCGCGGAAAGGAGAACAGTTTTGTACCTTTTAAATGACACAGGGCAGGAGATCAACCTGTTCGTGGATTTTTCAAGAAAGGGTAACCTCTGTAAGAGTAGTTTGTTAATTTGCCTCTCTCCTGATTTTACTGAGTTGACTTTTAGTTTCCTTCTATTTTGAGGGCATTACAGATGGTCATTTAAAGAAAAGGTTTGCACTCATGGCTTAATTTCACCCTTTTCCTATGACTTGCTGACAAGTTTGCTGTCAAGACTTGTTTATAAGAATGGTTTATTTGTCACTTAGTACAAACACAGATGGAAGAATATTTGGGTGTCATTTAATGAGAAGATTGTCTGCATGTCATTTAATAACCTAGATTTTTTTATTTTTACAGCAAAACCAAAAATGCATCCATAGACAAATAAAACCCATGGCTGTAGCATTTGCCAATGATGTAGGCATGATGGAGCAGGATGTAGGATCTGGCTGCATTCCTGGCACCTGGGTGGTGGCACAGCAGTGCAGGGGGATGCCCATGGGTAGCACACCAGTGGCTTTTCACTGGGATGGGGTGTGGATGTGAGATTTCCCATGAGGTGACAGACTCTTGCTGTCACTACGTTGACCTCACCATCTGTTGTATTTGTGTGGTGCTGTGGGTGACGGGCAGGGATTTCCCGCTGCCTCCTGCATCCAGTGCTGCTCCAACAGGGAGGTGGGCTGAGCCTGGAACGGGACATCCCCAGCCCTCGGGGCTTTGCCTTGGTGATGACCAGGAGAGCCCCAGGGAAGGCCTGACTTTTTAAAGGAGCCAGGATCTGTATCAGGGAATTGCCCCACTGGCCACTTCCAAATTCTGCTCCGGTGGCTCGTTTTCCATCTCTGCACAGCAGTCCTTGGGAATGAAGCCCTGAGATTCAGGAGCAACTTGGCCAGATAAATCCAAGCCTTCAAGTCCTTACAGCAATTCCAAGCTCCCAGGATGCACCTAAGCTTGCCCTAGGCCAGACCTTAATGCAGGCCTGGCTTACAGTCCCTGCAGGAGGCACAGGCACAGGCGGATACAGCCAGGGGATGGAGGGATGGAGGGAGAAAAGCAGAGTGTGCAGGGTGAGAAGTGGTGGTGTTAAATCTGGACACACATCAAGCTGCCTGTGGGGACGGGGGGGAGAAAAGCTGGGTTTGTTTAGGCGATCCTGGAGCGGGGTCTCTGCATCTCCTCCCTGCACTCCTGCACACAGAGAGCTCTGGGAAGGCGAGTCAGAGCCTGGCCTGGAGCCCTGAGCCTTGTGTCCTGTCTGGGATAAGAGATCCCCGAGGTGTGCCCAGGGGTGAAGTTCAGCCCAGAGGTGACACTTGACACACAAAATGCCTCGCTCAGCAACGTGAAGAAGCAAACAGCCTGTCTGCTCGTGACCTCCCCCGCTCCTGGTGATCAATCAGCAGCACCTTCCAGTCGTGCTGCAGTGCCAGGAGGGGATGGAAAAGAGATTGTTTGGCCTGCCCCTCTCTAGTGCAGTGACTCAGGGAAGCTCCTTGCTCAGGCACGAGCACCCACCTGACACCCCAGAAGCTGCCACCCCTGGGATCTGGCAGTGCCCAGGTGCAGTGTTGGGCTGCAGGCAGCTCCCACCATCCCATGGGCTCTCCACAGGCTGGGCAGGAAGATCCCTGAGGTGGCAGCCCAGGGTCCTGCAGGTTCTGGGAGCAGTGGCTGCCTTTGCAGCCAAGTGGATGGACCAGGAGCACCAGGGGGGTGCTGGGGGGGCCGTGCTGCCGGGGAAGGTCACGGGGAGCGCGGTGCTGCTCCTGACCTTCAGAAATGTCAGTACCAGTCACTGCTGGCATGAGGCCAAATGGACAGAGCAGGAAGGACTGGCTGCTGGATCGTTATTTGAGCTGCAGTAAGGTTTCCTTGGGTAGAGACAAGGAGAAATAAACCAACAGCTCAGTATGTCCCATCCCATTCACCCATTTGCTCCTCGGTGTTGCAGAGCCAGGCTGATCACAATCAGGGCATTTCCCCGGGTTTATTCCTGGGGATGGATCACTGCAGACATCAACTTCTTTCAGAGCAGTTTGGGATTGGGGTAGTTTTCCCAGTCTTCTTTTTGCCTGTTCCTTTCCACACCAAAGAGCTTTTGTGGTTGCTGATGTGAGCCTGGCCCTGTGCCATCAGCTCTTACCAGAGACCCAGCAGTGCTCACCTGCATCTCGTGTCCAGCAGCCCTTGAGGGCCAGCCAGGCTCTTCTCCAGATCCTCACCTCTTCCTGTGGGAGGTAGGAGGAGATTCCCTGCTCAGGCTCCTCTTTGCCTCTCATCCCTGGATCCATCTAGAACTTAGTCGGAGTAACCAATTCCCCTGGGCTTGCAGCAGGGGCAGGTCACAGCTCAGCCCTGCAGCCCCGTGTGAGGAGCAGCCAGCAGCACTTGGGTGCCTCAGGGGCCCCCCGGCACAGGGGTCAGCCCTGGGTGTGCCCTCAGGCGCCCTGGGTGTGCCCTCAGACACCCTGTGAGAGCTCGAGGTGTTTGATCATCTCTCATTCACCTAAAGCCTTGGATAAGCTTAGGGATACTGCAAATGGACCCGCAGAGCCTGCGCTGCCCCTGCTGCCAGCGGTCACTGCTGGCTGAGACCCTGGGGAGAGGCTCACGGGGCCCTGCTGCAGAGTTGTTTCTATCTCATAGAACCATAAAGGTCACAAAAGCCCTCTCAGATCATCGAGTCCAACCTTTCCCCCAGCACTGCCAAGGCTACCACTAACCTGTGTCCCCAGGTGCCACATCCACACAGCTTTGGATGTCACTAGGGATGGTGATGTCACCACTGCCCTGGGCAGCCTGTGCCACTGCCTGACCACCCTTTCTGTGAAGAAATTTTCCCTAATATCCAATCTAAACCTTCCTGTGGCACAAGTTAAGGCCATTTCCTCTCATCCTGTCCCTTGTTCCCTGGGAGCAGAGCCTGACCCCCCTGGCTGCCCCCTCCTGTCAGGGAGTTGTGGAGAGCCAGAAGGTCCCTCCTGAGCCTCCTTTTCTCCAGGCTGAGTCCCCCCAGCTCCCTCAGCTGCTCCTGGTTCTCGAGCCCCTTCCCCAGCTCTGTTCCCTCCTCTGGACATGCTCCAGCCCCTCCATGTCCTTCTTGCCATGAGGGGCCCAGAACTGGATGCAGGATTTGAGATGTGACCTCAGCAGTGCCCGGCACAGGGGGACAGTCACTGCCCTGGCACTGCTGCCACAGCATGGCTGGTACAAGCCAAGTGCCACTGGCCTCTTGCCCACCTGGGGACACTGGTGGGGGGATCCCAGCCCTGGTCCACTGACTTTGTCAGCTCCATAGCCCTGGGACTCTGCATAGCCAGGATTTCTGCTTTGCTCAGTGGTTCAGGCACTGGTGCTCTGAGTTGCTGGGAGCTTCCTACATCCAGCTGACATCCTCTGGTCCTCCTACACGGAGGGACTGTTGGTGGTTACTGCTCCAGCAACTGCCTGTTGGGTTTCTCCAATTCATGCCAAGTTAGCACAAAATGATCAAAGCAGCCAGTCAAAACTCCTTCTTTTTCCCTGCAGATCATTGGTGGCAGAGATTTTGATCCCTTTGAAGGGAAGAGCTAATTAACAACTCGCTGAATTAAGTAGAAGGTGCAGTGTATGTACTGACTTTTTGCTGTTTTCGGGGCTGTCGTGAAGATTACTCATCCCGAGGAAATAATCGTTTCCATAGCGACTGATGTACTTTGTAGGGGAGGAACTGGAGACACAAATAACAGAGACAAAGGCCAAATCTATAATGCAAAGAGGCGAATGGCAACACAATAAACCCCAGGCTGCAGCCTGGGCCGCCTTCCACAGGATGTGGGAAGGTGTGAGGGGGATCCCAGGAGCAGGGGAGGGTGGGAAGGACTTGGGCAGGCTGAGGGTGCAAGCATCTCTTCCAGGGAGTTCAGGGGGTTGCTACCGCAGGATTTCTTAGTCAGCAGCTGCCACAGGCCTCCTTAAAAGCACAGAGATTTTAAAGCTAGCCCAGGATGTGCAGGAAGAGCAGTGTTTGCAAGATAAGCAGGAATTGAATCTTCCCTTCGCCTCTGCTGTGGGATCACACCCGACTTCATCCAGGTGGGTGATCCACCAGACTTTGGCCTTATCCTGGCTGCAAGTCCTGTTTTGATAGCCCTGAAGTTCAGTGATCCCATACACAAGAGAAATGTGCCTCCACCTGCCAGCACCAGCTCCCTGTTGATTCCTGGATTACAGGGACTGCAGAGGAATGTGCCTGGAGCAGCCCGGCCACAGCCCGCAGCCCCCGGCTCACAGCCCCGGGGCAGAGCTGCAGGCTCCACAGTTTTACATTCCAGCCTTCTGGAGCCCATTGACCACAGGGGCTGGGCTGGGGTGGGTGAGCAGCCATGAGGGCTGGGCTGGACGTGTTTATCCTCTGTCGGTGCAAGAGGGGGATGCTTTGACCCTTAAGATGTCCATAACCCTTCAACAACCTCTTTTACAGGCACTGCTCAAGAAGTCCTTGCTTTTTGCACCACATTTGTGTCTTTATCTTTGAGAGCAGAGTAAATCTGGTGGAGGACAGGATTTACCAGTGCAATGGTCCAGCACGAGCCCGAGTTCCCAGCTCAGCAGGAGCCTGGTTTGCTCCATGGCTTAGTCCTGGTGTGCGACCACAGAGCATCAGAGCAAGCAAGAGCTGGGCAGGTGCAACCCCGTGGTACAAATGCTGCACCAAGCCCAGAAGGATCACGGGTCCACTTTCCAAAACTCCCAGGATCTCCCTGATTAGAGTCCTGGGCAAGCCTGATGCCACAGTGTCCAGGATTCATGGAATAAAAGAATCACGGAATGGTTTGGGTTGGAGAGACCTTAAAGCTCACCTCATTCCAGCCCCTGCCATGGGCAGGGACACCTTTCACTATCCCAGGTTGCCCCAAGTCCCATCCTGCCTGGCCTTGGACACTTCCAGGGATGAGGCTGATTTGGTTCCTGATGGTTTGACTGGAATAAGTCAAACAAGAGGCCTCCACACATTAACTGAGGCTGATCCTGGGTGACCTGAGTGCTGGAATCCATCAGCATCCCATGACCAACGTAACCAGTCCCATAGCCATGAAATGCTCCTGCTGTACCTCTCCGGGACCTGAAGCCTTTGGAACCCAGGGCTTCTTCCAGGCTTTCTGCATCAGGGTCAAATGAAACATGGAAAACATTTTATATGAGTTGTTTAATAAATTAGATGGGTCTGAGCTGCTCCCCTGAAGTTTCCAGTCACAGCTCAGGTGTGTTCATGGTGAGCACAAGAGCTACAGGGTCCTTGAGGCTGAAGGCATTGGGACTGTTCAGCCTGAACAAGAGAAGGCTCCGTGGAGACCTCAGAGCCCCTTCCAGTGCCTAAAGAGGCTCCAAGAGAGCTGGAGAGGGACTTGGGACAAGGGAAGGAGTGACAGCACAAGGGGAATGGATTCCCACTGCCAGAGGGCAGGGTTAGATGAGATTTTGGGAGGAAATTGTTCCCTGTGAGGGTGGGGAGGCCCTGGCACAGGTTGCCCAGGGAAGCTGTGGCTGCCCCATCCCTGGAAGTGTCCAGCTCCAGGCTGGATGGGGCTTGGAGCAATCTGGGATAGTGGAAGGTGTCCCTGCCCATGGCAAGAGGTGGAATGATCTATAAGGTCCCTTCACACCCAAACCATTCCAGGATTCTGTGATTCTTCTGTGAATCTTCTGTGATTCTTCCTGGAAGGTGTCTCCAACCCAGCAGCCAGAGTGCTGCCTGGAACATGTGGGAAGTTTGGCAGCAGGGATTGCTGAGGGAAGGGATGAGGAAGGAGAAACTGTGCTGAATAAAAATGCGTGAACAAGGAGGGTTGATACTGAAAATTCCCTTCTGGCTCTGGATGCTGAGCTCCATGAGCTGTGGATAAATGCTCCTGCCAGGTGTCAGACAGCCCCTGAGCTTTCGGGGCTGTGACAGCCTCTGTGCTCTTGCTGCCAGGCTCTCCCCTGTCACAGGCATCCTGTAGGGCTACAAGCTGACGAGGAGGATTCCATCCCTTGTCCTTTGGTCTTTTCTCTGAAGAACAGGACCTGGAAGTGCCACAGCAGCAGTGGGACCGCAGCTCCAGCTCTGGCTTGGCAGCAGCTCCCTCGCTGCATCCCCAGCTCCCTGCAGAGTGTGCAGTGTTACAAAACACACCTCCTGCCTGCTCGAGTGCCTCTGCCTCCTGCAAATATCCCTGAGGTCTCTTACGTAAGCCAGCACTGGTTTGCTGAGGCAGAAGAACATTTCCAAGGAAAATGAGAAATCGCGTCGCTGCTGCCCAAGGCAATCCCCAATCCCAGCGTTTGGGGCAGCAGGGAGAAGGACGGGCAGGTTAGAATGGATGAGCCTTAATGGTGACCCCTCTGCCAGAGCCCTGAGCTGCCCCATCCTCCCTCTCCCAGCCCTGCCTGCTCCTCTGGCCCCCCAGGCTCCCCCACAGCCCCACTCCCGACTTCCCTCACCAACCTTTGGAATTCCAGGTCTCCCAGGTCCCGGGCTCTGTGCCCAGCGATGGGACTGCAGCTGCCACAGCTGGACCGGATCGGGCTTCCTGTGGAAGAGCATCTCCCCAGGGCTGCTGTGCCCCAGCAGCGAGGGACACGAGGCTCTCCCCCTCCATCTCCCGCGTGGGAGCGCTGCAGGCAGCGGTGATCCCGAGCAAAGGCGCTCAGTTGTACCCGGGCTGTCAGAGGGACCCGGAGCGGGCTGACCACAGCCTGGCTGCTGGGCGCTGTCCTCACTTCTGTGTTAACTGGACATATTGCTTTTCTCTGTAGAAAAAAACTCTTCAAGAGACAAATATACAGTTCTTCTCATGGACACCCCTCCTGCCCTTCAGCATCTTCCCCTTGAGACAACCCCAGATGTGGTTCTCCTGTGTCCGGAGCCACGTCAGGCCAGGGGGGAAGGGAGAGGTGACTTCGAGCTCAGTTACTTCATGTGCTTATCTTGGTGATCCTTCTCCAGGTCGTTTGTGCAGAGCATCTTTCTTCTGCTGAGGACTGAAGGCAAATAAAGCACTGCATGACGTTTTGGGGAAGGTGGATGGTTCAAACATGATTCCCCTCAAATCTTTCTTACCTTTGGCCACCTCAGAGGTATCTGGGCACAGCCAGGTAGGTCAGGGTTTCCAAAAGCAGCCACTGAGTGAAAGGGTGGTCAGGCACTGGCACAGGCTGCCCAGGGCAGTGGTGGAGTGGAAGTGCTCCAAAGGTGTGTGCATGTGGCACTTGGGGACTGGGGTTAGTGGTGGTCTGGGCGGTGCTGCGTTAATGGTTGGATTTGATGGTCCTGAAGGTCCTTTCCAGCCTTGGTTCTGTGATTCCATGCACAAAGGAGTTTCTGGCTTGCTGGACTGGCCAACTGGGCAAGCAGTGGTCAGGACTGTTTAAAGTTAAACACTTGATGGACTTTCCTCCAGGAGTGGAACAAACCTGCTGGTGGGACAGGCTGGATGCTGGGCCCTCCCCTGGTGGCACTGGAGTGACCCCCCATATGGGGCCGGGGTGTGTCAGAGGGCACAGGGACCCCTCTGGCCACCTGGTGGAGACAGCCCTTGGAAGGGCAGCCCCGGCTGCAGCTGGCTGTGTCTGCCAGCACGTTGCAAACCAGGGATTTCAAGGTTGGATAATGCCATCATCACAGATCTTGGGGCGCCACTTTTAGCACTGAAAAATGTTAAATCACAGGCTGGCAAATTCCCTCTCACTGTTTTTGGGTCTGGGACATATTCAAACAATTCCTTTCTTTTAGAAACCTGTGCGGATTTGTCTGTGAAAGGTGAGACCATTACTGTTGGGAAAAGTCCTGCCTGGAGCAAAGGGCACCTTGGCAACACTGCAGCCATGTCTGGACTCCCTGTGGGGCTTTAGGGCTGGAGTATGGAATGGGAGAAATACAGAAAGGCATGGAATGGCATGGGAAGGGGATGGGATGCAATGTCGTGCACAAGAGAGACTTTTTGCACAGGCAGATAGTGATAGGAAGGAAGGAAGTGGTTTAAAGTAAAAGAGGAGAGATTTAGATCAGATGTTAGGAAGAAATCCCTCTCTGTGAGGGTGAGGAGGCCCTGGCACAGGGTGCCCAGAGAAGCTGTGGCTGCCCCATCCCTGCAAGTGTCCAAGGTCAGGTTGGATGGGGCTTGGAGCAGCCTGGGATAGTGGAAGGGGTCCCTGCCCATGGCAGGGGTGGGACTGGATGGTCTGTAATGTCCTTCCAAACCATTCCAGGATTCCGGGATTCCCCTGCTGGGTGCAGAACACCAGGGCTGTGTGTTCTGGGCTCCAGGGCAGAGTCTGCTCCCGACGGGTTGGTGGCCTCAGGTTGTGTCTTCAGTGTGGGGCAAAGCAGAGCTCCGCTCCCCGGTGAGCCGGCACACAGAGCTGTGCCGGCAAACCCCGGTGACCGAGGGCTTTTGGCTCTGCCGTGTCCCAGCACCCGCGGCGTGACGGGGATGAGGCAGCGCCAGGGCTGCTCTGAGCTGCGGCTGCTGCCGCGGGGCTGGCTCGGGGCCGCTCGCGGCCTTTCGTCTCCCCGGCTTGGATTCCTCCTGCCGACGGTCCCTGCCCCCCAGCCCCGCTGATGGGAAATGAGCTATCGATTCCCACGGCCTTTCAGAGGGAGAGCGCTCTCCTGCCCCCGCTGCCCGTGGGAATAACAGGATCAAAGGTCGCGTCCGGCGCCGGTTTGGACCCGAGCAAGGGGTTCAGCCCAAAGGGCAGCTTCTCCTGTGAGCCCTTCCTGACCCAGCTCCTGCGTGGGCTCCGCCTGCCCCTCTGGAGCTGTGGGAGCTGCATCCAGAGGCGCAACGGGAGAGGTGACCGAGCCAGAGCAGCTCGTGCCAGGGCTCCTCCTGCCTGTGCCATGGGCTGTCCCAGTCCGGTGCTTTGAACCACTGGGAAGCACAACCTCCCGCCCAAGCGTGTCCTCTGTGTCCCTGCTCTCCCGCACCCGTCTGTCCGAGTGGAGCCCAGGGCCTTGGGATGACAGGGAGTCATCCTTGATGCAAGGACCTCCTCCTCTGCAGGGAGCTCTGCAGGTTAATTACCTCTCAGGAAACATCCATTTTACTGTTTCCAGCTTTCCTTACCATTGTCTCTATGCAAGCCTTGGGAGCACAGGACCGGTTTTCCAGTGAGGACCCTGCAATTCTCCATGGAACCTGCTTTCCTCCTCCTGTTTCCCCACCTCCTTTCTGCCCCACTGATCATTCTCAGAACAAAATGACTTTTTCCTGAGGGACAGGTCACTCACCTCAGCCTGGTGTGCCACTGCACAGCCCTGGGCTTGGATGGAGCTGAGTGCAGGGCTCGGGTTCTCCTCGGGGCTCTCCATCCCTTTGCCCAGACAGGAACCTGCCAGAGTTCAAGGAGCGTTTGGAAAATGTTCTCAGGCACAGGGTGGGATTGTTTGGGTGTGCTGTGTAGGGCCGGGAGCTGGACTTGATGTGGGTCCCTTCCAACTCAAGATATTCTGTGGACCTGACCTTTGCAGACCCCACAGAGAGCCTTCAGCATCCATCCAAGGGCAGCTCTGCTCTCAGGGGAGCTTGCGTGGTCTTCCACCCTGTGGAGCATACAGCTGTGGTTCAGAGGAGGTGGGAGAAGTGTGTTTTTCCCCCGAGGGTTGGTGGCCTCGGTGGGAGAGTGACTCCTGCATTCCTGACCTGCCGGAGACCGTGATTTTGACCCGTAGGACTCCTCGGGCGTACCAGGAAGCTTCAATTCACCAGGATGCACAGGGTGCTTGGAGTGCCTGAGCAGGGAGGTACTTGAGGAGCAGCCAATTAGCTCAATATAATGAGCCTTAAACACTTTCCTTGTCATCCCCCTCTTCTAGCTGCTGCCTTCTTTGTGCTCAGCCCTGCATCCAGGTTTCCATAGGCATTCACTCCTCTCTTTGCTTCTGTGATTACTTATAATTCCTGTTTAAATTCTTCTCATTTTCACAGTGTAATTAGGCAGATGAGCGGCTTTTGTTCTGCAGTCAAAAAGCAATTAGCTGTGCTTTTTGCTTGGTGGTTGTTTTTTAATTAGGACTTTGTTGATGGCTTTTGTCCTCAACACAAAATAAGGGTTGAGGGGTTTATGGGCTGCAGCTGCTGCCCAGGGCGAGAGGGACTCCATGCCTGCTCCCTGCCTGGCTGGGGAGGTGGCAGGACCAGGGGAGGTGGCCCAGAGGTGTCGTTGCCATTCACTTCCAGCAGCCACAGCCGTGTCCCAGCCACAGGGCTCCTGTCCCAAGGTGTCTGTGCAATGGTGCTGGGGTGAGGCAGCTCAGACAGTCATGGAATCTCCTGAGCTGGAAGGGACCCACAGGGATCATCAACTCCAGCTCCTGGTCCCGCACAGATACCCCAACAGTCCCTCCCTGTGCCTGGGAGCGTTGTCCAGTCATTGCTGCAGGCGGTCACTGCTTGTTGTGATGCCCCACACAGAGATGCCCATGGGGGTCTGTGGTGCACTTCTTTTTCCTCTCACAGAATCGTTTGGGTTGGAAAAGCCCTCTAAGACCATCAAGTCCAACCTTTAAACCAGCACTGCCAAGCCCACCACTAACCCGTGTCCCCAAGTGCCACATAGATATTTTTGGAACATTTCCAGGGATGATGACTCCACAGTCTGTTCCAACGCCTGATCACCCTTTCAATGAAGAAATTTTCCCGAATATCCAATCTTACACCCCCCAGCACAACTTGAGGCCATTTCCTCTCATCCTGTCCCTTGTTCCCTGGGAGCAGAGCCCGACCCTCACCTGGCTGCACCTTCCTGTCACAGGGAGTTGTGCAGAGCCAGAAGGTCCCCCCTGAGCCTCCTTTTCTCCAGGCTGAGCCCCTCCAGCTCCCTCAGCCTGTCCTCATCACCCCTGTGCTCCAGGGGATCCCCCTGTTTGGGTGAGCCCTTCCAGCTGCGCAGGGTTTAAGTGGCTCCGCAGCTTTCCTCGAGAAACTGGAGCGCTCCTCAGGGAGCTGAGGGAGAAGAGCCGATGGAAAGGACGGTGCTGTGTGGGTGGGCTGGCATCGGGCACGGGCGGCTTGGCTGGCACAGCAGGACACTGAGGATGGCCACTGGCAGCCCTGTGCCATGGCAAGGGAAGCCGTGGCCCGTGGGTGGCTGTGCCAGGGGGATGCTGCGGTGGGGAGCAGGAATCTCAGCTCATTCCACGTCCTGGAGCCGGGTCCTGGGCTGCTCCCAGCACTTGGGAACCATTTTGTGGGGAGACCACCCCTCCCCTGGTGGAGGGCAGTGCTGTGACTGTGCTGCCCGTGCAGGGAGCGGGGCACATCCAGGAGGAAGGTGGCCACGGGCTGGGTGGTATCCCGGGGGAAGGCGGCCAGGGGCTGATGTCCCCAGGGCACCAGGACCCAGCCTGTCTCCCCCACCCTCCCCGCTCCAGGGCAGGGCCGGGGCTGCCTCGGGGGGCCCCGCAGCGTGGGGGGCGTTCGCGGTGCGGGTGGGGACATCCGTGGAGTGTTTCGTAGCTGTACCTCGAAGCGTTTGGTGAAAAAACAGAGCTGCTGCCCGGCACCGTGCACGGGAACGGCAGCGGGGGCCGGTGGGATGTCCCCACGGCCGGCACAGCCCCTGCCCGGCGCTGCCCTCCCCGCACCGGCGCGGCCGGGGCTCAGCCGGGCTCGGCTCTTCCCGAGCAGCGGGGCGGGG
>VZRJ01007358.1:197267-233189 GCA_013397565.1 Ptilonorhynchus violaceus | reverse complement strand
GGCGCACCGACCGAGGGGTCGCGTCCGCGCTCGTTTGCGTCCTCACGCTGAGTTCTAAGTGGGGCGGTTCGGGGCTGGTTCCGCGGGAAGGCGCGAGTGAACGCCGTGTTTAAATCCTGTCGGGAGAGCCTGGCAGGTGCCAGGGTGGGCGGGACACGAGCCACAGCACCCCTGGTGCCACCTGACGAGGTGTGACGACGGCTGGGCTCCGCGGTCTCGGCCAGCGGAGGCAGAGACGTGACGGCCGGGGACGCTCCCGTGCCAAACCATCCTGCCCTCGGGCTCTCTATTTCTTGCTTTTTTTGCTGTATTTCAGGTTTGTCAGATAATGGCCGTGACCATCAGTCGAATGTTCGATTCGGTGCTCCGAGCAGCAAGTACTTCCCGGTGGAGATTATTTGCATGGAATAACACAAAGCTCCATCTGCAGAGCGGCTCTCCTGGAGAATAATGACATCTTGGGCTGAGCAGCAGCCAGGACAAAGCCCACTCCCGGCTTGTAATCCCCTGGAAGCCACTCGATAGCACTTGAGCAGGGTGTAAGGGGGCAGGGCTGTGTGCCAGCCCTCTCCCTGCGGCCCAGCCCTTATCCCAGATGCATTCTTTAACAAAAGGTGTCAGTCCGGCTTTTTGCGCCGGCTGAAAGCAAAATCACAGCCATTCCAAGCAGCTTCTTTGGAACCTAAAATTATCTTCACATCATATTTCTTCTCCAGTGGTGCCAGCATTACATTTTCTCGAATTCTGAGTCAGACATCAGGAGAAAGAGTGAAAATGTAATTGGCTCAAATATAGAACCACGGAATCATTCAGCTTGGAAAGACCTCTAAGACAACCAAGTCCAGCCATTAACCCAGCACTGATGTGCTCACCACCAAACCATGTCCCCAAGGGCCCCATCCACATGCCTTTTGGCCACTTCCAGGGTTTGGTGAACACTTCCAGGGATGGTAAAATATTTTTTAATACCCAAGGATATGATAACATTTGGAAAAGGATCACGGTGTCAGGCTGGTTTTCTCCTTTCTGCTGTCTCTATGCCTTTAAGACACTCTGGAGCCGAGGTTTGGGTGTGGAGCTATAGGATTTTGCTGTTCCTTTATGTTTTAAGAGGCTCAAGCTCACCTGCTGGGGTGCCCATGGTCATCCCGTGCTCGGTGGAGCCCTGGCTGTCACTGCTGCACAGTCCAGCTGGGGCTGTGTGTGAGAGCCCCTCATTCCCTGTTCCTGACACATTCCCTGAAATACTGGAAACTCAAGAGAAACAAACCTGCCTGTTCCTTGGTGCTGGTGCTGGTGAGAGCAGAGTGGGACTCTCCTATCCTGGGGTGTTTGCCTGTTGTCCCCTCACTCCCTGGGTGCTGGAGCAGTGGGTGCCGCTGCTGCTGGGGATGGGGGCGTGGCAGAGGTGCTCCTTCCCCCTGAGCCAGGGCCAGGCCACCTCCCTGCCCTCGGTGTGCCAGGGCAGCTGGCTCCTCGTGCCCAGCATCCTCTCATGGAAACTTCTGCCCATCCACCCCCTCCCTGCCCTGCTCCCCTTGTACAGGACCCTCCAAACCTCAGCCCCTCTTCCCCCTGACGGATGTGACGGGGCTCACTTAGAGCTCACAAAAGTCCAAAGTTGCTTCTTTGTTTGTGTGCAGACATGGAAGAAATTATGGTGCCACTGTCTTGGCCAGAGCTGGTTTGCTGAGCACGAGCTGTGGCAGCTGCTGTGGCTGTCACTGCTGCTGTCACTGTCACCATCACTGCTGCCACCACTGCCACTGCTGCTGCCAAGCAACCTCGAGCTCTGCTGTCCCTCTGCCTCAAGCCATCCTCCCACGTGACTGGTTACAGGACCCAGGGAACGGCTGGAGCTGTGCCAGGGGAGGGTTAGGCTGGATATCAGGGAAAGGTTCTTCCCCCAGAGGGTGTTGGGCACTGAACAGGCTCCCCGGGGAATGGGCACGGCCCCAAGGCTGCCAGAGCTCCAGGAGCATCTGGACAACGCTCCCAGGGATGCACAGGCTGGGATTGTTGGGGGGTCTGTGCAGGGCCAGGAGCTGGACTGGATGATCCCTGTGGGTCCCGTCCAGCTCAGGATATTCCATGATCTAGGATCTCCTCTCACCTCTCCCCCCATGAACTGAAGATCCTTTCTGCTGGTGTTTATCACACTGCAGTGAGACCGAAGGGCCCCTCCTGGCCTGTGCAGAGAGAAATGGTTGGTTTGGGAAGAATTTCAGGAAAAATGAAGGAATGGCACAGCTGCAGGGAGCACAGTGCAGTTTCCCCTCCCTCAGGGCACAGGAGAACCCCTGAGCCACCTCAGGGGCTGAGATACCCCAGCTCACACACGGGGAGTGAGCACCTTCCTGCAGGACATTTCTCTGGGAGCTGTTCCACTGAAATCAGACTTTCTCTATGAATTGTCGATGTCAGTGACTTCTACTTTTGAGAAAAGTTCTTAAAAAATCCTTCCTTTCAAGCACATTTTTATTCCAAGAGCGTATTTTCTATTGTGAATTATATAATGGTGTAACATTTTAAAGTTTTGGAAGAAAACGTACCAACTTTTTTAGAATATACACTTCCAGAACGATTTTTTGGGATGAAAATATGAATGTGCCTTTATTTTCCCCTTTTACCCACATGCCTTTGGAGGAATTTCAAATGTCAGAATTTCGTGGAAAATGGGGGTCCCGCTCCCCTCCATCCTGGGGCTTCAAGTGGGAAATGTCCAGGCTTTTCCTTGTGTGTTTTCCAGGGGTTGCAGGGCTCTGGCTGTGGCCATCACCGGGTCCCTGTGCACAGGTCGGGTGTTGTGTTTATCCTTTCTGGGTGACAATCCCCTTCCTTCGGGCAATTCCACAAAGCTCTTGGCAGGTTCTCTGCAGCTCATGGGCCTCGTGGTGGGTGTCCATCCCTGTCCTCTCCTGTGTCCATCATGTCCAGAGGTGGCCGGGGTGGGGACAGTGGCGGCGAGGGCTGGAGGAGCAGCCCTGGGATAGGTCTCTGCCTCTCGGGAAGAGCATCCGAGCTCTGCCCGTGGGTCAGCACTGAACAACAGACCAGTGTGGCACTGGTTTTCCAGCCCTTCCCGTGCCTGTCTGCTTCTCCTCAGCCCCTCGGACTGTGTTTGCATCTCTGCTAAAGGGTGAGATTATCATATCAAAGGCAGCCCAAGCTCCCTCCGCGCTCCCGGCGCTGCCCGGGGACCTTGGAAAGTGGTGAGTGACTCCTGCTGCCCCTCCCGCGCTAGACACGGTAATTAAAGCTCTCATTAGCGCTCCCATTCTCCGGAACAAAGAGCCTTTCTCCCATCATAGGGACGGAGGAACCTGGACATAAGGATCGTGTTTTGGTGTCACAATCCCGGCTCACCCTGACGAGAGACCAGAACAAAAAAGGGAAGGGAAGGAGAAGGAGAAGGGGAAAGGGAAAGGGATCTGTGCTGCTCCTTGGAGAGAGGTCACCATCCAGCTACCAATCTGAAGAGCCATTTGAAACTCTGGTAGCCCCTCACCTCAAGCACCAAGTCCTGACTAAATCATAGAACCACTGGGGTTGGAGAAGTCCTGTTAGAAGGTCATCGAGTCCAGCCATTAACCCAGCACTGCCGAGGCCACCCCTAACCCATGCCCCCAGGTGCCACATCCACACGTTTTTTGAACACTTCCAGGGATGGTGACTCCACCACTGCCCTGGGCAGCCTGTGCCACACTTTCCATGAAGAAATTTTCCCTCATATTCAACCTAAGCCTCCCCTGGTGCAACTTGAAACCATTTCCTCTCATCCTGTCCCTTGTTCCCTGGGAGCAAAGCCTGACCCCCCCTGGCTGCCCCCTCCTGTCAGGGAGTTGTGGAGAGCCAGAAGGTCCCTCCTGAGCCTCCTTTTCTCCAGGCTGAGCCCCCCAGCTCCCTCAGCCACTCCTGGCGCTCCAGCCCCTTCCCCAGCTCTGTTCCCTTCTCTGGATACACTCCAGCCCCTCCATGTCCTTCTTGTCATGCAGAACCCAAATGACGAAGCGAGGCACCCACCCCTGCCTGCCCAGGCAGCTTCTCCCACTGCAACTTGCTTTGAAAACAGCAATTTATTGATTTCTTTCCTGCCTGAGCTCTCTCCTCAGCCCTCAGCATTTAGTGCGGCCCTCGGAGCGCCTGGTCCCTGCAGGGATGGGCTCTGGATGATGGATCTGAGTGTCTGCAGCCACTGCTTTTCTCTGGCCAGGCACAATTCCAGCTGTGGTGTGCCAGGTTTGGGAAACCGCAGCAGGTTCAGTTTGGGACCCAGATCTAGAGGCACCCACAGTCTCAGGCCTTACAGAAACCATAAGCCTGTGGCTCCTTCCCTCTAAAACAGGGACAGTGAGTCTTGCCTTTTTTTGCAGCCAAGGGACTGCAAGGTCAGCGAGAGGAGGGAAATCCCTGGAAGCCTCTGGAGAAGCCCAGAGCCTGCCCCGAGTGCCATGCACGGGCTGCCCCGAGGGACCCAGCTGTGGTTGGTGTGAATATTGTCTGCACTGGAAACCTTACAGCTGTCTGGGGCTGCTGGACACTGGGAAGGATGGATGCTGAAGGAAAGGAGAGGAGAAAGGAAAGGAGAAGGGAAAGGGCAGGCTGAACCTCTGCCACAGCATTCACGAGGCTGCCTTTGCCCCTGGCAGCCTTCACTGCTCAGAGTGGGCAGAGACGGCCCAGAAGGGGCTCAGAGGCTCTGAGCACTTGGATTAACATTTCTCAGAGGGTGTTTGGATAACTCCACAGCCAGGAGCAAGGACTGCTGGCCTTGCTTTGGTATTGCCAAGACCCCCCAGCCTGGGTGTTATCCTGTTATCCTGCAGCTGGAGAGAGGGAGGGCTGGAGGGGCACAGCCATGGGCAGAGCTGGCACCCACTTCTGCCCCCAGCCCCACCCCTGTCCCTGCTCGTGGCTCCCGGTGTCCCCTCCCTCCCACCTGCCCTTTCACAGCCGGGGCTGCCTCTCCCCTTCCCGGCAGAGCTCCACACACCAAGGGATGCTCCTGCTCTCTGCAGCAGCAGCTGCAAGGTGGAGAAACAGGAAAGGAGCCTTGGCTGCCCTATCCTGACAAATTCAGCTTGCACAGAAGAGCCCCAGCAGCGCTGTGTGCCCTCTGTGTGGGGACATGGCACCTGCGGGAGTGTGGCCTCCTGGGCCGGTGCTGGGGCAGCACCAGCTGGGGTCTGAGAGGAGCAGCAGTGGAGCCAGGCTGGGAAGGGCCATCGCCCCAGGTCCTGCCTGCCCCTGTGCACCCGGACCAATTCCCACTTTCTGCCATGGCTGATCGCCATGATCCCTGCAGCCTTGCCCGGAGCCAGTCCCACTGTGGTGTGTCCGTGCTCCAGCACTGCCATCCTGCACTGATCCCTGCAGGGCTCCTAAGCCCGGCTGGAGCTGCTTGATAGGACAAGGGGGAATGGCTTTAAACTCAAACACAGCAGGCTTAGATTGGATATTAGGGAGAAATTTTTCCCTGTGAGAGTGGTAAGGCCCTGGCACAGGTTTCCCAGAAAAGCTGTGGCTGCCCCATCCCTGGAAGTGTCCAAGGCCAGGTTGGACGGGGCTTGGAGCACCCTGGGATAGTGGAAGACGTCCCTGCCCATGGCAGGGGCTGGAATGGGAAAATCTATTAAGATCCCATCCAACCCAAAGCATTCCAGTATTCCATGATCCTGGAGGCTGCTGAGGAGCTCGGCTTTCACCCGTAACAATCCCCCCCACCTTGCTGTGGCAGAGGCAGGATGGAAATGCTGCTGCGAGCCCTGGGAGCCAAGAGCAGCACCCCTGGGAGAAGCGCCCCTGTACCAGCTGAGGACAAAACGCGGCTCTCAGAGAGCCCAAACCGCGCATCCCCAGAGCTCCAGGCTGTGCTTCGCTCTGCCCTGAGCCGTCCTGCCCCGTGCCCTGTCCCCCGGGGCGCCGAGGCCACGCGGGGTCCCGCTCGGAGCGTGCCTGGCAGGCTGCAGGAGCTGTGGGAACGCTGCCCCGCTGGCAGCGCCGCCGGGTGGCACCGGGACACGGCCGTGGGGCCCGGCAGTGCCACCGCAGCGCCCTGCTTCGTGCAGGACGCGCTTCCAGAGCAGCTGCCTGCCCGCCCCGCCTTTTTGGTTATTTTTTGGGAGGATGCTGGTGTCTCCAAAACCATCCTGGCTGGCAGTTAGCTCGGGGCTGGGCTGGGAGTGCCTTCACAGGTCTCTCATCTGGCTGGTGCTAATCCCTCCAGGCTGAGAGAGCAGGAAAACACAGCAAAACCCACATCTTAATGACCAGGATTTGCTTAAGGTGTTTTCTCCATTCCAGGGCTCCCAGGGATTCCCTTCCTCTCCCCTGTCAGGAAGGAGAGCGCTGAGGCCGTGCTGAGGTGGGCTCTGCTGCAGAGGGTGGCTGATGCTGAGTGTCAGGGGTCGTGTTTTGGGGGAGCTGGGACAGAGAGGAACTAAAAAACCATAAAATCATGGAATCATTAAAATTGGAAAAGCCCTCTAAGATTATTGAGTCTGACCATTAACCCAGCACTGCCAGGTCCACCCCAAGTTCATGTACCCGAGTGCCACATCTGCACATTTTTTGAACACTGATATGAAGTTCAAGGCCTCACTTGATTTGGCCAAGTCACTTCACTCCTGCCTCAGTTTCCCCTCTGGATGAGCTCTCACCAGGCATTTTGCAGGGGCTCAGGGCTCTGACACAGCCGGCTGTGCTTCCCAGGAGTGCAGCCACGCTGCGGGGATGAGTCTGGAGCACGGCGCAGAACCTGCATCCCTGCACACCCCTGCTGGGCAGCAGGGCAGGCTGGAGGTGCCCTGGTTTTTCCAGAGGCGGTTTTCCCTGCGCAGAGCCAGCAAGGCTGTGGTGCTGACAGCTCTCTGCCTGCTCATGCACCTGCAGATTGCCTGCCAGACACCCAGGGAGGGGCACAGAAAGGCTCTGCGAGCCGCCAGGGGACAGGGAATTGGAGCCTTGCTTTAACCCTGCTGCCATTCGCAGAGGCCCCTTTCCAACGGGAACGCCGGCTCCGATGTGTCCGGGAGGGTGGGGGGTGCTGGCACCCTGGGGCGGGGCGGGAGGGAGCTGCCGGCTGCTTCCCAGGCTCCTCTCCCCGCGGGAGCAGCGGGTTCTGCCGGGAGAGCAGCGCTCGCGGAGCTCCCCGGGGTCCCAGCGCAGAATTGGTTCCCGGTGCGGAGAGCCCAGGGACAGGATGCTGGCGCTGCCCATCCCCGGCTGCTCCAGGGGAAGCCGCGGGTGCTCTACAGGAGCTGCTGGGGAGAATCTGCATCGTGCCCTGGAGCCGTGAGCAGCACAGGAATCAGGCACCAGAGCCGCACCCGAGCACAGCTACAGATCACAGCGCTGCTGCCGGGGGAGCAGGGGGAGGAAAAGCAGCACGGAGCTCTTCAGGGCGGTTCATCCTTTCAAACTTTAACGCACAACACCTCGGCAACCCAGCCCTCTCAGCGAGCAGCTCCTGTCACTGCGATTCTGTGCACATGGCAAAATTTACCCCATTTCACTGCAAAATGAACATCCCACTCTTCTACTGTTTTACTCAGCTGCTGATTTAGGAGAGAATTCAACCAAAAAACCAGGCAAACCGGATGTGGTCCTTCCTTCCTCTTTCTCACCCTACTTCAGGCAGAGGGGACAGTGTTTGCACTGCTCAGCTGAAATGGCCCCTGAGCACTGTCACCCTGTGCCCTGTGCCCTGGGCCACTGTCCCCTATGTGGGACCACCAGCCCACCCTGCAGCACGGCCGGGCTTGGGGGCAGCTGCCTCACCTGGGGTTGGGGCAAAAGTTCCCCTGCACATGGATTATCATTCCCAGTGCACCCTGAATTGTTCAGCCCTCATAGGAGGAGGTTCCCTTTGATGTTTTTTCCTGAGCTTGAGAGCCCCAAAGGTGCAAAACTCATCAATTCCAGGCTGTTGGTTGTTGATTTTGACATTGGAGCTGTTTCTGTGCACAGCACATGCTCCTCTGGCACAGACTGGTGAGTGATTCACAACCACCCGTGTGAAGGGCAAACCGTGCTCCCTTATCCAGATTGATGGGATACCGTCAAAGGGAGTTATTCTTCCAAGCTGACCCGCTGGACTGCTTTGGTCAGCGCTTGGAATGCAGCTGAGCAGGGATCTTGGTGGCACCAGCTCAGCTCCTGTTGGCCTTGCACAGGACAGGGGATTTGTCACCACGTCACCTCTCAAACCCGGGGCTGGGTGAAGTGACCTCAGTTGTGAATGCAGGTGAAACTCAGGCACGGAGGGGCAAGAGCCACGTCTCCAGCTGATGATGTTTGTTGTTTATCCACTGGAACAGAGAACTCAACTTCACCTTGAGGGC
Source organism: Ptilonorhynchus violaceus (assembly GCA_013397565.1). NCBI lineage: Eukaryota > Metazoa > Chordata > Aves > Passeriformes > Ptilonorhynchidae > Ptilonorhynchus > Ptilonorhynchus violaceus. The sequence goes on along the minus strand of VZRJ01007358.1, from coordinate 224,847 downwards.
TTTTCCTTAGAAAAAGACCCTCCAGTGCTTGTGCTCTTGAACTTCTGAGGTGATTGAAAATTGCAGTCTTAGAAATGAGAGGAGGAATATAAAAAGTCCTCAGTGTGCTCAGTTCAAAATAACTCCTGGTTTTGAGAGCCTGGACTCAGACTTGGGAACTCTTGAGATCTGGAAGGACCATGATCACAACCCTGCTACACACGTGCCTGGGGCTGTGCAGCCCCGAGGCCATGCCTATGGAAAAGCAGCAGCCCAGAAAACTCGGAAAGGCTGTTAAATCATGGATGGATGTTCTGGTTGTTGCTCTGGTTCCTTGCTGGATGCTGGTTTTATTCCCCTGTCCCAACCACTGTGCCCAGGGCAACAGGAGAGTGGGATGTCCCCTGTCCTGGGCTGGAAGAAGCTGCTTTGTCTGCACAGGAGGGGCCTCGGCAGGTGCAGGGCTCTGTGGGGATTTAGGATCACCCTAAATCATCCCAAAGAGGTGGGAGGAGATGAGCACGCCCTGCCCTACTCTCCTGAAGGAGCTGGGTCTGGCTGGCAGCTCTGGGCCGCTCCAGTCCCCATGTCACCTCCTTGCCGTGAGAGGAGGAGGGCAAATGGAACAGAGCTGCTTCTGCCGCCCCCTGAGCGCCCTGGCCTGGGGACAGCCTGGTTCACAGGAGGCGGAGAGCAACGTTTGCACCAGCCCCTCGCTGTGCCTCAGTTTCCCCACGCGTATCCCAGCTCCCTGTGGTGGGACACGAGGGGACGATGGGAAGCAGATCCCATTGACACGTGTTGATTTAAACCCTGGTATGAGCAGAAATGAGACGAAAACAGGACAAAGTTCCCTGTTTTTCTCATCAGTATTCCCCTTAATGACTGCAGTTAACCCCTTTGCCCTCATTTAAGATGGATCTGGCTTTTTGCATGTTCTTTTATGGGCCTTAATTACCTCTACATTTCCTCTTCTCCCAGCCTGGAGCTCTGGCACATCTGGCCAGGCTTGGCTGTGGTTTTTTCCTCTTCCATCCAGGGTGTCTTTGCTGTGTCAGTGCAGCATCAGCCCATCTCCCCGCCCAGGCCAGGGCCACTCCTGAGCCTCAGCGCAGCTCCCCCGGGCTGACCTCTCCAGCTGGGAGTGCACACGGAGGCACCAGAGCCCCTTTCCCTTCTTCCTGGCACTGTCCCCTGTTCCTGAGCTGCCCTGCCTTTCTGGGAACACCCCTGGCCCTTCCACACCCCGGCTGAGTGGGATTCGGGTCAACACTCGCACTGGTTTAATCCAACACAAGTTACTTGTCTGATAGATCTGAGCTGGGCTCCCTCCACTCCTCTTGAACCTCACCGGGGTGTTCTGGGGGTATTTCCAATCCTGACAAACGGGCCCTGGAGCAGGAAGAGAAAGAGAAAACAATTCCTGAGTTGCTCAGCTGACGGCAGCCTAAAACCTTGCAATGAGCCCTCGGAAACGCTGCTGCCACTGCTCGTGTCACAGGGAGGCTCCTGCGGCCGGGGGGTGTCCCGGCTGGAATGGCACAACCTGGAGCCGGCAGAAATGTCCTGGCGCTGTGCTGGCAGCAGGACACGGGTCCGTCTCTCCAGGGCGGGCTGGAGTCGGGATCCTGCACACCACAGCCGTGGATCGGCAGAGCTGAAGGGATGAAACCTGCAGCTGGGAACACCTCCAGGAGTGTGGCCTCTTCCTGGATCCCAAAGGAGCCACAGCCCTTTTTTATATATCTGGTGATGTTAAACAGTCACTTGACTCCACAAAGATCCACAGAACCGCTGAGGTTGGAAGGCAAGGCTGGAGCTCTTCAGTTGGAAAAATTTCTTCACAGAAAGGGTGGTCAGGCACTGGCACAGCTGCCCAGGACAGCGGTGGAGTCACCATCCCCGAGGGGATTTAACAACCACGTGGATGTGGCACTTGGGAACGTGGCTTAGTGGTAACCTCGGCAGTGCTGTAGCAATGGTTGGACTCCATCTTAGAGGGCTTTTCCAACCTGAATGATTCCATGATCCAAACTCCTGCCCAAAGCACAGCCAAGGGAAGCAGGTTGGTCAGGGCCATCTCCAGCTGGGCTTTGAGCAGCTCCAGTGATGGAGATTGTGCAGCCCCTCTGAGCAGCCCACTGCTGTGTTCAGCCACCTCACAGCAAAATGGCTCTTTCTGATGTTTAGGAAGGACTTTCTGTGTTTCAGTTTGTGTCTCTTGCCTTTTGTCCTCATGCTGGGCACCCCTGGAAGGAGCCTGGCTCTGTCCTCTTTGCACCCAGCTTCAGTTATTTATTTCCATTAACAGGATCCCTCACGAGCCTGCTCTGCTCCAGGCTGAGCTGTCCCAGCTCTCCCAGCCTTTCCCCACAGGAAAGGTGCTCCCATCCCTGCATCTCCTCCATGGCTGCTGCTGTAGCTGTAGGAGCCTTTCTTGGTGCCTTCCTTGCTCCCTGCCAGACTCAACTCCAGGTGGACTTTGGCTGTCCTGACCCCATCCCAGCACACGGGATTTGTATCCACTCAGTGTCTTTGTGTTCCTTGTTCAATTCCCTGCTGCCTTTCCTTGGTTCCCTGCTCGTCAGGGTGGAGTGGGGGAGTTGATCCTTGAAAATGGATCGTGTTTCCTGGACACCTTTTCTCTCCAGCACTGCATCCTGTGGGACTCTTCCAGGCAGATCCCTCAAGAGGCTGAAGTCTCCTCTCCTGGGTCCAGGTTTGTGATCCTGCTTTTCGCTCTGCTCCCTTCTCTCAGGACTCTCAATCCACCATGCCATGGTCTCTCCAGCCAAGACTGCCCCTCATCCTTCACATCCCTCACCAGTTCTTCCGAGTTTTTAGGTATCAGATCCATCAGAGCACCTTCCTTCTTTGGCTCCTTGGCCATCTGTGCTGGGAAGTTGTTTCCAGAGTGTTCCAGAAACCTCCAGGAGTGCCCATGCCCTGCTGAGCTGTCCCTCCAGCACAGGGGTTAAGGTCTCCTGTGAGGACCATGGCTGCAAACAGGACCCTTGTTCCAGCTGTCTGAAAAAGCTCCATGTTCTGCTTCCCGATCCAGAGGTCTGCAGTGGACACCCAGGGCTCCGTCCCCCACATTCCTTTGCCTTCCAGCCCAGATACACTTCCCTGGTTCACTGTCCATCCCAGGGCAGAGCTCCATGCATTCCTGCTGCCCCCTCACCCAAAGGACAGCTCCCTCTCCTTGGCTTCTCACCAGAGGAGTCCTCTCCATCCATGGAATGAGGCAGGGATTCCTGGAAAAAATATTAACAAGTGTCACTATAAACGTGGCCAAGCGCCAAGGGAACAAACGAGCCTGGCCAGCCCTAGGCCTGGCACCTCCTGGCTCCAAACTGGCCCTTCCCAGCCACTCCCAGCCTCCGTCAGGCCGTGTCACGGCGATTCCCAGCGCGCAGGAGCCCCTCTGACAGCCGGCGTCTGGCGCTCAGCCTCTCTCCCATCTCCCTCTGTTTTCTGTCTCCCTCTGGACTCTCATTCATGGCTCATGTTTAACTCTTCCCTGTTTTCTGACAGCTTTGATAGCTGCTCAAACATGGCCATGCTCCAAGTGGGATGTCTGCTCCTGGAATGCCTGTAATTTCCTGCCAGATTTCGCCTTCTCTGAGTAGGCTGCAGCTTTATGCCAAGGATGCTGCACCGCTCCGTTCCCAGTATTCCAGCTGGGAATGTGACCACTGCCCCGGCTGCCTCCCCAGGCCCCTCAGCACCTGCTTTGGGAAACAGCCCTGGGGAGAGGAAGGCCCCAGTGTTTGTGCCTTTGGGATGTGGGCTGCGAGCATGCAGAGTTTGCACAGCTCAGATGGGATTTTAAGGGAGGCAGATTTGTGTGTCCTGCTCTGTTTCCTGGTGGAGACCCCCGTGCACAGACTGGGGGAGGGAGTTGGGGGCTCAGCCTCAGTTTTACAATCAGGAGGTGCTACAGTGTGAAGTGTCCTGGCTGGAGCACAACAACCTTCCCACAGCCAGGCCCTTGGGAGGGGCTGGGACCGGAGAACCCAGGTCAGAGACGTGTCCTGGGCACGGCCGCCCCGAGCTGGGGACCATCCTCTGCCACCCCCCTGGCGCAGAGACCTGCACCTCCCGCCCTGCTCAGCTCTCCCGAGGGTTCTGCTTCCCTTTGGCTTTCCCTGGCCAGATTGAGCGTGTCGCTGCTTTCCTGGAGCCATCTGCGCTCCCTCTCCTGCCTCACTCTGCCAGTGGCACACGCTGAGGGGTGAGGGATGGCTGGGCAGGCTCCAGGCAGGCTCCTGGCCTTGGGAGGAAAGGAGGAAGGACCACGATGGTGCTGGAGCACATCTATGGAGACAGGCTGGGAGAGCTGGGGGTGTTCAGGGCCGGGCTCCTCCGTGGAGCGGCTCTCCCTGCCCATTAGCAATACCCGGGATCACAGGACACGGAGACACCTCAATGAGTGTTCATGAGGTGCTTCTCAGTGCCTGGGCGGTACCTGCTCTGCCTGTGGGGCTGGAGACCCAGGCTGGGCACCCCCACACCTCCGACACTGGGGCTGCTCCCAGCCTGCAGCTCCCATCACGTGGTGCAGGGGCCAGGGGACGCTGCCTGGGCTTCCTTGGATGGCCCCTCTCCAGTCCTTCCCCCTCCTAACCTCGGTGGGTTATAAAATTCTGGGCTTTCCACCCTCCGTGGTTTTCCTCAGCCCCACGGAGTTGTCCCGCTGTCTTTCTCCTGTCTCAGCCCAGTGCTGAGGGTGGAAAGTCCAACCAAACCACAGCAGAGCAACTTTTCCTGCCCTTTCTTACAGGTCAGGGGATCTCAAACAAGTTCTTGAGCACGGCAGAGCAACCACACCTTGCAGAACCTGCCTGGCTCCTCAGATCAGGTTTTTATCCCAGCTTCTGCTGGACTCCACCAAAGGCTCCTGCACATTTCTACCCTCACATCCCCCAGCCTGGGTGGCTTAGGAAAACCTTGGTTCCCTAAAAGCTGGCTGCTCTACTGATGTATCTCTGGGCTTCCAAACAGATGCTGCAGGGCCGGGGTAAGAAGAGAAGGTGAAGGTGGGGAGGAGGAGGTGGTTCCTCTTTCCATGGGAGAAACCATGGAGAGGAGAGCCAGTGCTTGGGTCTCCCTCCCCCCGGGAAAGGGCCTGAGGGAGGGAATGGGACACAGAGAGAGAAGCAGAGGGCCCTCAGGACGCTGGGATTTCTGGATACCTGCAGCTTCCAACCGCTGTGGCCCAGGAAGGGCTGGTGGCTGCAGGTCCTGGGTCTCACAGGGCTGAGTCGGCTCCTGCAGCTGAGTCTCCAAGAGCTGGGGGTTTGCCGGGAGCAGCAGTGGGAGCAGGAGCCAGGGGGCAGGGGCATCTTGCTGGCTGTGCCTCTGGAAATGCTGGGAACCAGCATTTCTTGGAGATATTGCAGTGAGGGGGGAGGATCCAGATTTCTAAAGAATCTGCCTTTGTTTGCCTTCAGAGCTTTAGGAGACCATTCAAGAACAAGGCTGATATTTACCTTTTCTTCTCTGTCCTCAGCTGTCAGCTCAGGCCAAACTTGTGACAGGAAAATCAGAAAACAAGGAAGGAAAGGGATGAATGGGAAACAGAGGTGGGAACAAGAGAACAGGCAGTGAGGAGGGAGATGCTGGAGGATGGGAAGGAAGGAAGGCAGAAGAGGATCTGAGCACGGCGGCCTCCAGCCAAGCCACCCAGTGCTTCTCTCAGCCTGTCTTTCATGTCTCGTAGTGTTTGGGTTTCTCTAAACTTAGAAAATCCCACATAAAGATTTTTTTATCTTATCACCAAGACTGCTAAGTGCAACCCAAACTAAGAGACACCACATAGAACAAATGCTTAAACATTAAACCCACAGAAATCACAAGCAAATGGTGCGTTTGTTATTTCTGTGTTAACCCCAGGAGCTCCGGGGAGGACTGGAGGTAGCAGTGGGAGAGGGAGCAGCAGGAATCAAGAGGGATCTGGTAAAGCTGGGAGAGAGACAGGATGGAGAGCATTGTGTGGGTGCAGGACTCTGGAGAAAAGCAGGTTTAGGATCCTGTAAGCAGAGCCCTACATCCCCAGGGAAGCGTGGAGGTGCCAGCACTCACAAAACCTCCATCCTGACTCTGCATCCCATTCACAGATTGCAGTTGGATCTGGGAATAACTTCCTGCTTCTTCTAGGGTCAAAAGTTCAGAGTGTTGTCATTTGCTGGGTGCTAAGTGGAACCTCCAGTATTTGCTGCTTCGCTGCACCCAAGCCCTGCATTTCCTTAGGAGGTGAGGAACAACCACAGGCTGGGATTGTTGGGGTGTCTGTGCAGGGCCAGGAGTTGGACTGGATGGTCCTTGTGGGTCCCTTCCGACTCAGGATGTTCTGTGATTCTGTGATTTTAGCCTGAGCTTTTGACCTTTGCAGCAGACAAGCTTTTGGCCAGATTCTGCTTTACCCATTGTCATAACCCAGATCTTCACCCATTTTCAGAACCTTGCTCAGCCCAGCAGCTGGCACAGCTCCTTGGCAAGGCTCTGCTGGGGCACACCTCCTGTTTCAGGTCCTGCTGAGCCAGATGTGCAGCAGATGCTGTGTCACCGGCCTGGCCAGGCTGTCACGTCCCCACGGGAGCTCTCCGGGTGGGGAGGGCGCTGCAGTGTCCGTGTGGGGACCCAGCCCGCGCATCCCGGGAGCTGCTGGCAGAGCAGGGAAGTGTAGGATGAGGGATGGCAGCAAAGGGATGAGCTGGGGAGGGCTGACGAGCCTCCTGTCATCCCATCCATGCTCGCAGTGCCACCTCCAGATGTCTGAGCTGCCATGATGCCTGTCCCTGCTCCCGGTGCCCCGGATGTCACAGCTCTGGGATGGGTCTGGAGCGGAGCCTGCACAAGGAATGGCCCATCAGACCCCGCGTCCCGACTCCCTCAGCGGGACGCAGGCTGGACTGCACAGCTCAGGTGCACCCCCAGCCCCGAGTGTCCTCAAAACTCGAGAGCCAAGACCTGAATGTGCAGTCCCGGCTGGACCAGGGAGCAGCTTTCTGGCATCACAGCCTTCCCAAGGCCCTGATGGAGCAGCACCTTCCCCACTTCCCAGGGGATATCTTCCCTCTGCCCCTGCCAGTGGCTCCATGGCTACCAGCCATCCCCGGGACATGGGAAAGCTGAGCCCTCCAGGGATCAGCCGTGGATGGGACCTGCATTGTGCAGCCTGCAGGAGCCTGGCTGAGGAGTGATGCAGAGGGAATGGGTTTGCTACCATCCCATATCCCCCCCAGTCATTTAGTGGGGAGCAGGGAATACATCCCACTTCGTTTGGGCCACTCTGTGCCCCAGTGGCAGAGGTTCTGGCCATGGGAGACCAGTGCTCAGCGCTGCATCACTGGGCTGGTGCCATGAGCAGAGCAGCCTTTGCTCGCAGCCCCTTTTCCCCGGTTGCTGGACCTCAGCGTGCACTGGGGTGCCTCAGGGTGCCTGGATGGAGCAAGAAGCTCCTGGAATCCTGAGAGGAAGTTTAACGCCACTGGGAAAATCTTTGTGCTGGGTTATTCCAGCACAGCCAGGCACATGGACCAGGAGCCAGAGCCAGCTCAGCATGTGGGCATGGCAGTGCCAGGACTGGAGGCAACGAGGAGGGAGAAGGACCAGAAAGTGCTGGAGCAACAATACAGTCATTCCAACAATACGGTCATTCCAACAATACAGTCATTCCAACAACACCATCACTCCTCTGGGTGTCAGGACTCAAGGACCCGTGGGAACCGCTGCCGTGCCCTTGTGCGGGGAGCAGGGAGCCCACGCGGGCCAGCAGGGCCAGGGCTGGGCTGGCAGGGAGGGTGCAGCACTGCCAGGGATTCCTCCCCAGCATCGTGCCCAGATCCGTGCAGCCTAAATCCATCTGCAGTGAGGGGGTGGAGAGCCATCAGCACAAGCAGGAAGCACTGTCAAAAACAGCCTCGTCAGTGTTGTCACGCCGGTGCAATCATGTCAGAAACACAAAAAGGCATCGCCACCTGCAAAAGAGCAGGCGCTGGCTCTGCCAGCCCCGCAGCTCCCACCCACGGCCCCAGCCCTCCCAGAGACGGGCACGGAGCTCCCGCTGCAGCTCGGCACCGCCCGGGCTGAGCAGGGGCCGGTGGGGCCCCGCAGGGGACAGGGGACACCACCCCGCTCACCCAGCCCCGGCACCGCACGGCTCCGGGACACCCCAGCCCAGAGCCCCCGTGAGCCCCCCAGCCCAGCACGATCCCACGGCCAGGGGAACAGGGACCTCCCGCTCCACCCGCTGGGCGTCCGTGGGACCAGGCACCGGCCCAGACGCCGGTCCTGTCCCGTGAGCCCTCCGCGAAGCTCCAGACCCGCGGAAGGCGGGGGCCGCGGCGCGGGGGCAGCGCTCTGGAGAACGTGCCGGCCGCGTCTGAAGAGCATCGCTCACAGCAGGTGCTGCCTGCTCCCGCCCTCCCTGCCTGCTGATCCCTGCAGCCTCCCGAAAACGAAGGGCAGCACCGAGCAGTCCCATCCCCGCGCCAAGGGGGGTCTTGCCTGGGAGGTCCAGAGGAAGGCAAACTTGCTCCCTGACCCTCCCTAGTCCTGCCTGATGACCCAAGCAGGCTGCAGGCAGCACGTTGGTGTCCGGAGGCTCCAGGATCAGATCCTTGAACCGTCATCAGGGCTGCTTCCTCATCCTGCACTGCCCAGCAGTGTGAGTGGTGGCTCAGGCACTGCCCGGGGTCTCTGTGGGGAGGGTGTGCCGGCAGCAGATGCCAGCAGCCAGAGGCTCCTGGGGCACCCAGGGAGCACACCGGGACACTTCCCTTCCCCTGGCCCAGATCCATTTCAAACCTCCTGTACACCATCGCTTTGAACCCGGCCTGGCAGCCACAGGAGCAGTGTGTGCTCATGCACAAATCCACAGGGATAACAATCCCTGAGGATGAGCGACAGCTGGCATGGCCTGCAGGAGCAATTCCTGCCAAACAGCTTATCTCCCCAGAGAGGATTTCCACCGGTGCTTCCCGGCATCCCTGACCTTGCTGTTACCTGCCAGGGGCTGGGGAGCTCCCTCAGAGCCTGGGTGCTCCTCTCTCTGCTCTGCCACAGCCGAGCTGCCGCTGCCCTGACAGCCACAGCTCAGCCTCCGGCCCTGACACTGCCCTCGGCACATCCATGGACCCAGGAGATGCCTTCAGGAGTGAGCTGAGGATTCCTGGCACTGGTGAGGCAGCGCAGCACCAGAGACACAGAAGTGTCACTTTGAACTGACCCATATTAAATGCCTGGATCTGCTTGCCAAACTGCAGCAACCCTTCCCATCCTGGCAACACTTGCTGATTGCACACCAAACGCCCCACCCGCTTTCCTTCTCCAGAAGCGACACTTCTGTTTTGTTCCTTGCCGTGTTCCACTTAATGAAAAGATCTGGTGTTTCCCGTTTTGGAAGCTGGATGAATCAAGTGCAGGAAGTTCTGTGCAGGAAGGAGAAGGTGCCTCTGCTCAGCTCAAGCCTTCGCTGGCTCCTGGACACCCCCAGCTGCCCACCCCACCCTGTCCCACGCACTGCTGGGGATTCTGTGCTCCAAAAGGTTTTGTGCACCCATGTCTGGCCATTCCCTGAGCTCCAGGCACATCCCTGCTGGAATAAGGGAAAGGTTGAGACAGCTGGGGGTGTTCACCTGGAGGAGAGAAGGCTCTGGAGAGACCTCAGAGCCCCTTCCAGTGCCTAAAGTGGCTCCAGGAGAGCTGGAGAGGGACTTGGGACAAGGGCATGGAGGGAGAGCACAAGGGGGAATGGCTTCCCACTGACAAAGGGCAGGGTCAGATGGGATATTGGGAGGGAATTCTTCCCTGTGAGGGTGGGGAGGCCCTGGCACAGGTTGCCCAGAGAAGCTGTGGCTGCCCTACCTCTGGAAGAGTCCAGATCCAGGTTGGACAGGGCTTGGAGCAACATGGGATAGTGGAAGGTGTCCCTGCCCATGGTGGGGGGTGGAACGGGATTGGCTTCGAGGTCTCTTCCAACCCAAACCATTCCAGGATTCTATAAATTCATCCGTGTGTGGAAGAGGTGCAGGAGGGGGAGCTCAGCCTCAGTTCCCTTCCCAGCACAACTGGGCAGAGCAGGACCTGGCTTGAAGAGCATCCAAGGACCCTGTGCCCCTGTCCAGTGGGGAGAGATTGATGTGCTGTTTGAAAGGACAAATGACAAAAAATCCAAGGGGAAGTAATAAGAAATTTTAATAAAAGCCTCCAGGAAGAGTGGGAGGGGGCAGTGGAGCCTGAACAGGGCTGAAGGAGGGAGTGTGGTGCAGACTCCCGACACCCGAGCGGCCACGCACAAATGCCAGCAGCAATGGGGACAACAGGGAAGAGCTGGGAACATCCCCTGGGAGCTGAACATCACAGGAGCTCGGTGTGACAGCACAGACCAGGTACGTCAGTACAGAAGGCAGAGCCTGGGAAAAGGGAATAGTGCAGAATTTCTATACATCCAGGATGGGTGGGTGAAGGTGAATGTAGAGCAAAGCACAAATATGGAGAGAAAAACCAAGCAGACTAAGGCAGAAAATGAGTTCTGCCCAGATGGATAAGCCCGGGGAAAGATAAATCTCTCTGTCCAGGAAAGCCTTGATTAAGGCATGGGACAGAGAAGGGAATGCCAGGTGATACAGGAGATGGCTGAACTGCTCAGTACCTCTGTGCTTTAAATATTTACAGAAGGGTCACTCTGACCAGATTATTGTTAGCAGCAACAGGCTCAGAGCAAGAACAGGATAACAGTGGGAGAATAGAGCATGGGAGTATTCAAATTGTTGAAATCTGATAAAATTTACTTTGGCACACATAAGGAACCAGTCACAGTCATCTCTGACCTCAGAAAACATATAGGCATGGGTGAGGTGGACTGGAGCAGGAGGAAGCAGAGCCTGTGGCATTTAAAAGGGAGCAGGGAAATGCACTGGTCAGACTGACCTTGGTGCCTGAAGAGATACAGAAAGAAATTATTCCCCAGCATAGGTTAAACCTCTCAAGGATAACACACGATGAGGAACAGACAACAAGGATTTGCCAATCATACAACAGGTTGAGCCAATCCAATGTCCATCACTGATGGGAGTTTAGCCCAGCTGGAAACAGGGAGCAGTGGATACGGTATGTCTTGAGTTCCATGGATTTTTGGAGTGTCCCATGGGAATGCTGCTCAGGAAACAGAGGTGATGGATGGAGTGCAATCCCAGCTGGTTACAGCACTGGGGGTGGGGCTGCTCAGGTGCTGCCAGCCTGGGCAGTCGTGTTCAGGGAGGTCCTGCCAGGTCTGTCCTGGGGCAGGTCCTGGTCGATATTTTCATCAGCCACAAGGTTGATGAATCAGTGATTGTGCTTATAAAGTGCTGAATTAAAAACAGACCACAAAGGGCTGCGACTGCTTTGGAGGACATGATCAGAATTTAAAATAAAACCCAATTGCTTGGAAATGACTCGGAGTTGGGAACGTGCAGTTCAGTAAAGGCAAGCGCAGAGCAGGCGCCCTGCAATGCACCACCCTCGTGCGGGGACTCTGGCTGGACACCGCTGCCACTGCTGGGCACCCCGTGAGGGCTGCCCTGGCTGGGCACCTCCTGCTGCCAGGGCAAGGTCAGCGCGGGCTGGGCATGGCCAGGGAGGTGGCCCTTGTGAGGCAGGGATAGAACCATAGAAACCTTAAATCTCATCTCGTTCCACCCCCTGCCACGGGCAGGGACACCTTCACTATGCCAGGTTGTTCCAAACTCTGTCCAGCCTGGCCTTGGACGCTTCCAGGGATGGGGCATCCACAGCAAAGGACAGCTCCAGTGCTGCCCTGCTTGGCCTGGGGGGAATTTCATCCAGAGGTTTGTGCTGGTCATCACAAGGAGCAGGAAGCAAACGGGAGAAAGTCCGGAAGAGATGGGGACAAACTTGGTTAGAAGTTTGAAAAACACGAGCTGCAAGAAGGGGAAGAACAAATCCAATCTGGGTCTGGCAGGGTGAAGCCTGGGCAGGGATATGAGAACAGCCTTCTAAAATGTTAAAAATCACTAGAAAGAGATTACTGATCACTTATTCTCAGGTCTACCAGGGGTATTTTGTGCAGTAATTGGCTTAATTTGCATCTAGAGAGATTTAGGTGGATTTTGATATTTCAAGGAGATTTTCCCTGTGCCACAGGATGAAGTATCAGAGGCTAGCTGGGATCTGGGTGTTCCAAAGCCCCCTGCAGCCACAGCTGCTCTGGGCCTGCCAGGCACCCTGGAGGGACCCCACTGCTCCGGGGTCCCTGGGGAGACGTCCCTGGTGAGCCAGGGCCGGGCAGGGAAGGGCTGGGCAGAGCCACCCTGAGCACCCATCCCTGAACTGTGGGAGCAGGAAAAAGGGGAGGCAGTGGAGGCTCCTGTCCCACTCTCCAGGACCTGCTGCCTCCCTGCCCTGGGAGAAGGAGGCCTCTGCCCTGTGCCAGAGGGTGGAAGCTGTTCTGAACAGGAAAATCAGCTCCATGACTGTAGCTCCAGTCGTCCCCTTTGTGATCTGTCCCTGTGCCAGTCCAGCCTCTTCTCTCCTGTCTCTCCGTGCCTGTTTTGCATCTCCTGCGTCATCTCCTTTCTGCTGCACCCCTCCTGCATCTTTCATCTTCCCCATCCCTCCAGCTGTGCTCCTCCTCCTTTCCAGTCTCTCCCTCTTTATTCCCATTCTGTCTCACAGCAGCTTTTTCATTCAGCAGCACGACATTTCCATTTGAATTGCCTTCCCGGCTCCATCCAGGACAGGAGCGGAGCCAGGGGCTGATCCTGCCCCAGCCCCACGCTCGGGGGCCTCACGTGGACGGTGCTGGCTGTGCCCAGCCCATTCCCATTCCATGGGCATGGCAGAGTGTCCCCAGGCCCTCTGCACTGCCGGGACAGCAGCGCCGGGCATGGGTCCCTCCCGGAGAGGCAGTGACAGGGAGCATTGCCCGGAGAGGGGCTGAGTGCTCCCCATGGACATCCCCACGGGACCGACCGCCATTCCCGGGGGATCTGCTGGGCCTGCAGGGTACCAGGCACACAGTTCTGTGCCACCTCTGCCCATCCATCCTCGTGGGCCGGCCCGGGAGCCCCCCTGCCAAGCCAGGAACCCCAGTGGCAGAGGTACAGGATGAGTGTGGTGAGGAGGGAGCTCTGGTGAGGGTGGGTGTCCCTAAGGGCTGCTGGCTGTGGGAGCATCCAAAGGGTTTTCCAGCAGGCACTGGGGCTGTGGGATCGAAGGGCTGCTCTCACCGGGGCACTGCAAGCCCGGGGGATCCCTGGGGCTGGATCTGAAGCTCTCACAGCGCAGGGGCCTCCCCAGCTCTGCACACACCCTCAGATCAGCCACTGGGGGCTGGCAAAGAGTGCTCCTTCCCAAGGACCATCTCCACACGTCCCTGCTCATCTGGGAGCTGAGGGTGGTGTTTTGGGGCAAACTGGCTCTGTCCTGCAGCTTCTCAAGGCCCTGTGAGCACAATGCCGTGGTCTGTGCAGTGTCAGAATTTCTCCTGGTTGTCCCAGCTGTTGCTTGTCCAGGCTGAAGCAGAGGGGGGGTGTGTGTGTTCCCCAAGGAGCACATCACCACATTCCATGCTCCCAGAGCCACACTCTGCCCCTCAGGCACCATCACAGCCACTGGTTTTCTGCCAGAGGCACCAGTTGGGCACCAAGGCTTTGGTGGAACCATCCCTGCTGGAGCACCAAGCCCTTGGCCATGACCTTATAGAAAGTTTGGCCCTGTTTCAACATGAACATTTGAACTTTGCAGTGGACAATCTTTTGGCCAGATTCTGCCGTCTTTACCCATTTTCATAACACACAGGCTGTGGCAGCCACATGGGTTGGGGGTGCTCTTCCTCTTCGATAGTTTGCTCAGTCTCACCAGGACCCTGCCAAAGCAGAGGCCAGCCCTGCCCTGTCCCCCCAGCCCTCCCAGAGACAGGCCCTTGGGCTGACAGCTTGTGTGTGCCCCAAATGCCCTCTCCCACATCCATGAATTCAGTTCTTGCACACCAGCACGTGTGAACTTCCATCAGGGACCAGAGCAGGGCCACTGAGTGGGCCTGGGACCCACCGTGGCAGCTCTTCACCTTCCCTGGCCCTACTGGGGCTGCATTCCTGAATTCCATCACCTGGAGGATGGGGAGCCAGGAAATCCCACCCTGTGGGCAGCCACTCCATGGATATGGGAGGCCCTGTAGCCAAAGTCCTCAAGACCAGGAGTGTTCCCTGGTGCCTGTTCCCTGAGGTCCCTCAGAAGGCAGGGTTGGGGCGGAGACCTGTGAGCACGTGGCTGCCCACCCTCCCCACCTCCCCCTCTCTTCTCTGGAGGCTCCTTCGGGTGCTCAGCCTTGCAGGGATCTGCCTCTCTCCCTTCCAGTGTTACAGTGACCAGGCTAAATAAGATTTATCATCTCTGCAGCACGCTGTGGACACCCAGGCCAAGAGCTTCCAGCCTCCCAGGGTGTTCCCTTCCTCCTCTACCGGGTGCCAGTTAATGGTTAACTCCAGGAGTTTTCCTGCTGGCAAGCAGGGAGCCCTTCAACATTTTCTTTCACCTCCTGGTTAAAGAAAAACCGAGAGGGCCGGTTGGTGTCTGGGGAACTTCTCTCTGTGCCAGGGGGAACCGGTGCCCAGTTTGCAGGTGCCCGGCCACAACCGGTGGCACAGGGCAGGAGAGGAGTCAAGTTCACTTAGAGGATAGAATCATGGAATAACAGAATGATTGGGGTTGGAAAGGACTTTAAAGACCATCTCATTCCACCCCCTGCCATGGGCAGGGACACCTTTCCCTAGCCCAGGCTGCCCATCCCTTGCACCGCATCTCAAATCCACAAATCATTTTTCAGTAACATCCAATCAAACAGTAGATCCGTGATTCCCTCGTAAAGTGTTTCTTTTAGGATCTACGGGAGTGCATTTCCAAACCCCTGGACTTTAAATGAAGCCTCTCAAGCTTTAGGAACCAAGATGGAGAACTCAGGCTGATGGAGCTCAGATGCAGCTGAGGATGGGGGGTCCTGCAGCGACCTCACTGTTTGTCCTCAGGAAAAGGACCCCATTGGGCTGGAAACTGGAATTCCACCTGTCTCCTTCTCCAGGGGCAGGGGAGATGGGAACAGGGCTGGCACTCAGGGAGCCTCAAACTCTTTTCCATGGATTCTCAGTTCACCCTCAGTGTGCAGGCAGCTGCTGCTGGGACACTGGGCTGGGGGGCTCAGGTCTCCACGTGCTGTCTGCAGAAGCAGAGGTGCTGCCCAGAAATTCAGGTGTTTGAGAGAGGGTCAGGTTCTGCTGGCAGCAGTGCCAAGGGGGAGGATATTTTGCAGCCTTGGGTGTGTTTCACTGGTGGCCGCTGCTGGCCCGTGTCAGGGGGTTGGAACTAGAGGGTCTTGGCCTTCCCACCCAAACCATTCCATGGTTCTGTGATCCTGTGGACGCATGGTGACCCTGGGCCCCCTGAGCAGAGGGGCTGGTGTTGCCCTCGGGTGGCAGCAGCAGGGCCCAGGGCTGTGTCCCTTCGGGCTTGACTGGGGTGTAAAAATAGCACTCGATTCCCGTCCTCTGTGCCATGATGGAAAAAGCAAACAGGCAAAGGGGTTTTGCGCTCAGGTTGTTAAATTTTCATGGCAATTTAGCAAGGCTGGTTGAGAGTCATTTTCCAGCTGATTTCAGTTCCTTTGAGCTGCTCCTGGGCTGCAGGGCCTGGGCTGCAAATGTGACAGCAGGGAGCTGCTGCTTTGCTGCTCAGAGCCTTGTCATGGAAAAAAGCTGACCTGGGAAAGGGTATTATCAGCATTTGATAAGAGATGATAATGCTAATTTTGGTCCTAAAATCTTTCCTTAATAGAAATGAAGAGCTCATATTTATCCCAGCAATTACAGCCACAAAGAGCTCATGCAGTTAGGGAACATCCACCTTCTGCAGCTGGGAGACAGGAGAGGTTTACATGGATCATGGGAGCTGATGCTGACTGGGCTTTGTGAAGGAAATTCTCCCTTTGGAGGATGAATCAGCACAGAGCTGTTAGAAATCAGGCCCTGTTCTCCCATGGAATCACAGAGTTGTGGAATGGTTTGGGTTGGGAGGGACCTTAAAGCTCATCCTGTTCCACCCCCTGCCATGGGCAGGGACACCTTCCACTATCCCAGGGTGCTCCAAGCCCTGTCCAACCTGGCCTTGGACACTTCCAGGGATGAGGCAGCCACAGCTTCTCTGGGTAACCTGTGCCAGGGCCTCCCCACCCTCACGGAGAATTCCTTCCCAATATCCCATCTAACCCTGCCCTCTGGCAGTGGGAATCCATTCCCCCTTGTCCTGTCCCTCCAGGCCCTTGTCCAAAGTCCCTCTCCAAGTTTCCTCAGGCACTGGAAGGGACTTGGGGGTGTGCCAGGACAGGCTGTCCCACATCTGCCTGCTGGGTGGGTGTCTTGCCAGTCCCTCTGATCCATCTGCCTTTGGTCCCTGCAGGAGCAGGTGGCGGGACCTGGCTCTGCTCCAGTCCCAATCCGGGCTTGTGCTCAAGGTCTGACATTCCCAGTGGCGTTTCCAAGGATGCCTGCAGGGGGATTTTGCAGGAAAATGTCCCTTCTGTGGTGTCAGGTCCAGGTCCCCCGCATCCCAACCTAGGCCTGATCCCTGGCTCCTCGTGCAGTGGGGCTGAGTGCAGTGTGACCTGCTGAGGTGTCCCCGTGCCTGTCCCAGGGTGGGCTCACTGCTCACAGATATATTTTCCAGCGATAAGGAGGGTTCTCCAGCCTGCTCCATCCCTTGCAGCACAGCAAAGCAGAGTCCTTGCCTCAGCACAGCTCACCAGCTCCTCTCCCCACGGCAGCCACCGACCTTTCTCCTCCGCCCAAACCCATCCCTGTGCAGTGCCGGCCACGGAGCGGGGCAGCGAGGAGCCAGGTGGTGCTGGGGGGCCACAGCCTGGGCCGTTCCCCTCTGGGTGACCTGTGAGCCCGGGGGTCAGTGCGCTGTCACAGCTGCCCGCAGGACACCGGCCCCGGCACGAGGACGGGGGCTGGAAACGTGCCTCGTACGCAAAGCACCGCAGCAGCGGGGACAGGATGAGTTCCCCAGCGCTCCCCCCAGCCGGTCCAGGTGGTTCGTGCAAGGAGGAAATCCCTGGCGGTTCTGGGCTGGTGCTCGTGTCCGCTCCAGGACTCATCCGGACCTGTCCACCCGAGCACCTCCAGCGCCAGCCCTGCGGTGCTGCCCGCTCACCACGTCCAGTGGCCACCATCTCCCTGACCCCGGTCCTGGGGAAAGGGCACTGCTTCCCTGCAGGACAAGTCAGGGACACGTGTTGAGGATGTTGAGGATGCCAAGGCCCTAAGCCAGGACCTCTCTAGGCTGAGTTACTCGCGGAGTACGTCCCACGGGGGAGGTGGGGACAGACACCCCTCAAACGCTGGCTTTGCAGGGCAGATGTGCACGGGGTGGGGTTGCTCCCCCTGGACCCAGCTGGCCACTGGCACTGAGGGTGTCCAGCCATGTCATTGTGGAAGACAGGAGCGTGTCCCCAAAAGCACCCAGCCAGCGTCAGCCTTGGCTGGTGGTCCCTGTGCCCCTGGCTGCAGCAGAGCTCTCTGGGCTCCTCACCAGGTTCCAGCCCCTCGGAACAGTGACCAGAGAGGGCTGACCCAGAGGGGTGCCAAATACCCACGTCCCTCCCCACAGTGACTGCCTGGAGTGTCACTGGGCCCAAGGTCTCTGCCACCACCCCCAGCACTGGCATTCCCAGCCCTTCTCCCAAGGCATTTGGGGCAGGAGCAGGGATCAGGACAGGTTCCTCCCGCCCCTCCTCACCTTGCCCAGTGCTCCCTGAGCTGTGGGCACGTGTCCCCTTGGCTCCTGCCAGCAGTGCTTGGAGGGGACCAGCAGAGAAGGCTCCGTGGCTCCAGTCCTTCCCAGCAGATCCCTGCTCTCCTGTGCTCAGCTGCCGTCCCACGGGGCTGGGGGAGCTTTGGTGAGCCCTGCACTGTCTGCAAGGGGTCAAACAAGACCACAGAGACCACAAGAGCCCTGGCCTGGGAGCAGAGCTGGCACCGTGCCGAGCTGCTCCGCAGGCTCTTCCCTCCTCCTCACTTCTGGTCCCATCCACGGGCATCAGCTGAAGCTGGCAGGGGGCTGGAGGTCTCAGCAGCACAAGTAAACACCCTGAAAAGAGGCCCCACCATCAAGCCTGGTCCTGTGCTGCTGGGAGAGGCTCCAGCTCGGTGCTGGACATCCCTGGCAGGGGCTGGCTCTGCACAGATTTTTATTTTCCAAATATTATTCATGACCCTGTATGTGCTGAGCGGTAACGAGGCTGGGATCTCGCTGTGTGCTGCTGCCAGCGTGCCAGGGACAGGGAAATTGGCTGTGGAGGCGCTGGAAGTGCTCTCACAGCATGTGGGGGGCTGAGCCTGGCAGCCCCAGGGACGCTGCTCCCGCTGCCCTCGGCCGTGGGGTCGGGGGCAGCTCATGCCAGAGGCTGCTGTGGATGTTGCTCGGAGTCCAGGGAAGCAGGAATCTGGGACAAAACAGGGTTTGTTTCCCCAGCCCTGACTTTTCTCCTCAGCTCAGCTGCAGGATGTGTTCCCAAGTCTCAGTGGGGTGGCATCCCTGGGAGGTGCTCCTCTTGTCCCGTGACATTTATGGGGGGGAAGGCCAAAGGTTCTGTGTCCTCACTGGAGCCTCGCTGAGGACCTGAGCACCCTTCTCACGCAGCCTGTGGGACTGGGCCCTATGGGGAGAGACCCCGCGGGCCAGGGCTGCAGGGGAGGGAAGCCCAGCATGGCCCTGGAGCACCAACAGCGTCCTGTGAGGGGCTGGGGGGGCTGGGCTCGGGGAGAGGGGGAGATGGAGCTTGTCCAGGGTCAACACGATGAGGGGCCACCTCCAGGCTGAGCTCGGGGGTGGGGACAATAGTGAGGAGGCGATGGCACAGCTCTGTACCAGTCCCATGTGCCAGGAACCCCGTGGCTCAGGGACCCTGGGAAGGTGCAGAGCTCCCTGCTGCATCCTGCCCGTGGATCCCGGCGATCCGATGGTCCTGGTGGCCCGAGGCCCTGTGAAGGGAGCGAGGTGCAGGTGGTGTCCCTTACCTCATGGGAAGGAGCAGAGAGAGCTGCTCCCTGCAGTTTGGCAGTGGGGTGGTCCCAGCCAGGGCTGGGCTCTGGTTTAGTCCCTGCGCTGCCCTCCCACCCACGGGAACAGCCAGCAATGGGGCACCGACAGCAATGGGGCACCGACAGCAATGGGGCACCGACAGCAATGGGGCACTGACAGCAATGGGGCACCGACAGCAATGGGGCACCGACAGCAATGGGGCACAGCCAGCAATGGGGCACTGACAGCAATGAGGCACTGACAGCAATGGGGCACAGACAGCAATGGGGCACCGACAGCAATGGGGCACTGACAGCAATGGGGCACCGACAGCAATGGGGGCACTGACAGCAATGGGGCACTGACAGCAATGGGGCACAGCCAGCAATGGGGCACTGACAGCAATGAGGCACTGACAGCAATGGGGCACAGCCAGCAATGGGGCACCGACAGCAATGGGGCACTGACAGCAATGGGGGCACAACCACGAGCCTCTCACTGGGAGTTTGGCTGGAGATCCTCCCTGGAAGGGGTGGCTGTAATTTAGCAATACTGGCTCGGACTTTTCCTATTCACTTCCCCCAGGCTGCCAGATGCTCCTGCCAGCACGTCCAGCGGTGAGGGACTGTCCTGCCACACCTTCCCAGGAACTGGAAGCAGGAAAGTGGGATGAACTGCACAGCTCTGGGGAGGGTCAGGTTCTTGGGGTGATGTTGGAGCTCAGTTCCCAGGGGCCCCCCATCAGGGGTTAGACAATTTGGGAACAAGCCCGGTGCCCCAGGGCAGGCTGAGTACGAGACACGAGTCCCTCGGAGAGGGCAGAATGGAGGCCGTTCTCCCAGGACTGGGAGGCAGCTGGGAGCGGACTGGCAGGAGGGCAGGCACGGGCAGTGATGCCAGGGGCCATCCAGCCATCGGCATCCGCCCTGCCGCCTCCAGATGGGGTGTGGATGGAGGGAGCAGGAGCAGCTCCTGCTCCCGGCACCGGCAGGTCCCCTGGCAGTGACAGCGGGGGCACCGATCCAGCTGGGTTTGGATCCGACTGCTCGAGGGCTCCTCGGTGTCCCGATGCTCCCTCCTGCTGGCTGGTGGTGAGGGAGAAGCTCCTCTGTCCCGGGAGCTGCAGAGCTCCGCTTTCCCTCAGACAGGGGCCAGAGGCTGATACTCCGGAGGGCTGGGACAAAGCAATAGGAGCTCAGCACCTGGAGAGTGCCTGGGAGCCAGCAGGGAGTGAGATAAGTGCTCGTGGTGGAGGGGACTGCCTGGCCTGCCCGTGCCCTGCCCGCTCCCCGATGACAGCGGTGTGATCCTGGCACTCGGGAACACACAGGACACCAGGCTCTTTTCATCCAGGGAAGGCTGGGGCACCCTACAGCTGCACTTGGGGCACAGGGATCTGTTTGTGCCCAACCTCTGGGTGAGTTTCTGGCGTCCTCAGGGATATTTGGTGAGAGATGTGAACCATGTGAATCCTGCACCCAAACCCATGAGTACCATGGCAACATCCAGACCTCAGTCCAGAGTGTTTAGGACCAAATGTGGCTTTAGGAGAGGTTTTACAAGCTGTTCAGCCCTCCCCATGTGCTGACCCCAGACCAGAGGCCTCTTTCTTGTCCCTGGCAAATCCTTGCAGCACTGCCCTCACTCAGCCCAGGTAGTTTTGTTGTATCCGGCAGGAAACTTTTTCTGGATTCCCTTCATTCAGAAGACATCCCAGGCAGGCACCATCAGTAACCACAATAACCACAATAACCACTGATTGGTTTGAAGATAGTGGAGGGAGCCTCTGCTTGTTGTGACTCACATCCCTACAACCTCTCTGCCTCTCTGCATCAGCAGAGAAGGGAGCTGTGCCCACCTCTTCCCCAGGTACGGAAGCCAGGTGTGAAGCACAACCTTTTCCTTGGGAAAGAAGGTATTGGTCTTCCTACAGCGATCCCAAATCCTGCCTGTAGGACGCTGAGTCTCAAATGTGTCTTAAACCCACAAACATTCACAGTCATCATGTAACGCTGAAAGAGTCCAAGAGGGCTGCCAGCCCAGCCTGGGGCAGAGGGACCCACCTGGCAGCAGCAGAGTGAACTTCAGCTCACTGGGTTTCTCCAGGAAAACACCCACAGAACCGTGTGGGAGCCACGGGGTGTGGGAGCCACGGGATCTGGGATCCAGCATGGGAAGAGGCTCATGGGTATGCGAGCACTCTGTAACCTGACACGCACAGCAAGACCCAGTAATTGGGCTGGTAATTAGAGATAACTGATGGCTGGGATGCTGCTGGAGGTCATTAACTCCTCAGACTGTGGCCAGTTGACCATCACCCCTTGGCTGGGTGTCTCCCCACGTGCCAGCTCGGCCACCAGCCCTGGCCTCGTGGAAGGCTGGGGGATACTTCTCCAGGCTTGGTTGTGCAGGCTGCAGTGGTTCCACGTGGCCCGGTGCCTTTTCCACCTAATCAGATCCTTAGATCATTCCTGACCCTCTCTTGATTTGTTTTCTGCCATTCCAGCTTTTAGCTTTCCCATTTTCCTGCCTTTCATTGAACCACAGAGTCACTGAGGCCGGAAAAGACCTCCAAAATCATCAAGTCCAACCACTGACCAGCACCATTGTGGTCACCACTAGACCATGTCCCCAGGTGCCACATCCACACACCTTCTGAACACTCCCAGGGATGGCACTGCTGGTGCTGTGCCCAGAAGTGTTCGAAGCCAAGATTTTCCCGTGGTCACCTGGCTCCGTGTGCTGGGACACTGGGGGCTGTATCTGGTCATCTCAAATCCACAACAGATGGCTTCTTTCTTTTTTTTATTTTTTTCAGGCATTCCCTTCATGCCTGTGACTCTTAATAGAAAAATCCAGACAGTTTCAAGATGTTTGCCCCGAGAAGGAAGAGCTTGGGCAGCACAAAAGCTTATGCAGGACAAAGTCAGGTTCCCGTGCAGAAATGCCACTTTCTGCTGGTGCGGTCCCCCAGGTCAGCAGGGGGGGCTGGGGGTCCTGGGGGTCCCGCTGGAATTGGCACTGCAGCCTCCCCTGGGGCTCCCCAAAGCTGAGGCCTTCAGGACAGGCAGTGTTAAGGAGCAACCTTCCCACCAGGGCAGCTGAGGGAGGCAGGAGCCAGGATGAGATGTTTCATTGTGGCAGCACCCTCATCCCTCTTGCCCCAGAGGGCTGATGTTGGCAGGGTGGTGACACTGGCAGGGTGGGCTAAAGGAGCAAATGTCACCACATTCCCTCTTCACACCTCGTTCTCCATCTGTTCCTGCGCTCTCTCTCCAGGGTTCCCTTGGGAGCTTGGCTGCTCTCAGGGGGACAGGCTGGTGTCCCTCCTCTTCCCTCAGACCCTGCCATCGTCAAGCTGGCAGTTAATTAAGCTGTTAGAGCCTTCCCTTTAATCAGAGCATGGCAGACCTGTGCCAGGGGCTCCCTCAGGAGAACTGCGCTTCCCGGCAGCCTCAGGATGGCAGACCCTGGATACCCCATCGCTGGGGCAGAGCCTCGGCCGTGCCGTGTTCCCAGACAGGATGGCACCGGTGCTCTCCAGGATGGGCAGCCCAGGAGTGCATGCAGCTGGTCGGTGCGGGCAGCCTGGCTAAGGAGGGAGTGGATGCAGTGGGCTCAGGACACCAGGGGCTGGAGCTGCTGCTGGAGCAGGACCTGCCCAGCCCTTCCTCCTGCCCCTCACGCCCCTCAGCACTGCAGGAACCCCTGGCCAAGATTGTCACTCTCTTTGCCAGGGACCCCACCCGCCCCCGGCTCTGCTGGAGCACCAATGCTCTCCTTGCACCCTGTTACAGCTCTGCTGGGTGGCACCAGGGACCCACATCCCCATCGCTGGGCCTTAGGGGCAAATATTCCTTCCTCCCACTCTCCCAAGGGTGCTCCAATGCTTCCCACTGAATCCTCCTACCTGCAAGGCAGCAGGTGGGATGTGTCCTAACTGTGACACAGTCATTAATCTCTGTGATTAATTTAAAAAATGCATTTCCTGCCCCTTTTATTCCTATTTTTGCACCATGCGCATTACTATCTGCAGTATCCCTACTGTCGGAAGGCCAGGCACTGACAGCATTTGGGGATTAGGTCCTTGGGAACCCTTGGGAAGCGAAGGATGAAGGCAGTGGGATGACTGCTCATCCCCCAGGACTTCAGGGCTCCAGACGCGCAGGGATAATAAGGGCTCGATCAACAGATCTGGTGACAGTCCCTGATGACATCTGTCCCAGGGACTTCTTTGAGCTTGGGATCCCACTCAAACAGCCTGGAGGAAGATGGAACCAGGAGCTGGAAATGTTTTCTTTGGATGGAAACCTTTGCCCGAGCTCCCCGGCGCCTTCCCACCACCCGGAGCGTGTGAAGGGCGGGGGTGCCCGGGAGCTGGAGGAGCTGTGCCCCTCTCCTGCGGGGTGCCAGTCCCCGCCCGGGGGCACCCCCAGCTCCCGCGGGGGGTTGTGCCGAGGGGCCCGGAGCCGTGGAGCGCACAGGGAGCGTCTCAGCGATCCCAGCTGGCAGCCGGCTCCCCGAGCTGCACAAAGGGCCTTTCACGGGCTGCGCAAACAAGCGCGAGGCACGAGAGGCTCTTATCGCAGAGCATCGGCACCAGCGGCAGCTCGGGCGGCGATTCCCAAAATAACCTCCTCCCGAAAGGCTCAGACACGCACATCCCTTTTCCCTGCTGCTGGGATTTAGGGAATAAAAGCTCTGGGTGCCCCCAGCTCCTCTGCAGAGCCCTGCGGCCCGAGGTCCGGCCCCCTGTGCCAGGCAGGGTCTGCTCCAGCTCCTGCTGCATCCCTGTGTCTGTCAGTCCCACGGAGAAGCCTCAGCAGTGGCGGCTGATAACTGGAGATGGGCTTTCCCAGCACTGGGATTGGGAGGGCTGATTCACAGTTTGCTCTGGGCTTGAAAGGTGGAGCTCCAAGGTGCTCTTCCTTGGAGATTTGTTTCCATAGCTGCACGCTGAAGTTGGATGCCAAGTTGCACCCCTCTTATCTATCTTCGTCAAGGAAGAGCAGGTTTCCCTGTAGAGATACATTCCAGAGGCACTACTGGAGGATGTGCTGATCCTCTTTGTTTTCCATCCCATAAAGCCAGGCCAGAGTCACTGCAGAGGTAAATTGAGAGGGAAAACTTGCTGGAATGAAAGAGCTTGGAAGCTCTCAAGGAGATAAAACCAGAAACCCAGGATGGTTTTGGTGGGGAGGCACCTCGAACACCACCCATTTCCAACCCCTTGCCATGGGCAGGGACACCTTCCACTATCCCAAGTTGCTCCAAGCCCCGTCCAACCTGGCTGTGGACACTTCCAGGGATGGAGCAGCCACAGCTTCTCTGGGCAACCTGTGCCAGGGCCTTCCCACCCTCACAGGGAAGAATTTCTTCCCAACATTCAATCTGAATATCTGCTCTTTTAGTTTAAAACCATTTCCCCTTACCCTGTCACAACCTGTGCGTGTAAAAAGCTGCACTCCCTCATTTTTATGAGCCTAAAGCACTGAAAGGGGCTTTAAGGTCTCCCTAGAGCCTTCTCTTCTCCAGGTGAACACCCCCAGCTCTCCCAGCCTGGCTCCAGAGCTGAGGGGCTCCAGCCCTTGGAGCATCTGCCTGGTCTCCTCTGGGCTGGCTCCAGAAGCTTCACGTCCTTCCTGTGCTGGGCCCAGGGCTTGGGCAGCTCTGCAGGTGGGGTCTCACCTGAGCGGGGCAGGGGGGCAGAATCCCCCTCCCCTGCTGCCCACTCCACTTTGGATGCAGCCCAGGATGCAGCTGGCTTTCTGGGCTGCTAAAAATCTGACAAAATCGGCCTGATGCCTGAATCTGCCCTAACACTGAACCATGAAACATCTGCCAGCCCTTGCAGTTTATGCTGATTCTCATTTATTTGTGTTTTCTCGTGTTGTTTCAAGTTAATTCTGCTGCACAATGGGAATCTGATCAGGACATCCTCAACTGGGTTGCAAAAATGACCTGACTCCCAAAAGATGGAGGTTTTCCCCCAGATCTTCCCAGGGCCCACAGGTCCCTCTGTTGACATCGACGTTGCAGGAGGCTCAAAGGTTTCCCTTGGGCACCCATGGGCACCAGAGTGGACACTGGACAATGGGCAGAGGGGCAGCTCCACCCAGCTGGGTGATGGCTGCATTTGGGGTTTAAAACAGCTGTTTTCTGGAAATGTGTTCGGTTCATCTGAAAACAACAACTGAACAAATGGCAGCTCCTTTAAATGTCTTGGAATTTCTTGAAATGTCTTTAAATTTTCAGTTAAGTTCTTAAAGACCTTGTAAAGTTTACACTTCCTCAGCGTTTCCTGGTGGAAAAAAGAAGCCTTGCTGTGCCCTCCCTGCCACTCCATCTGCCATGTGTGGCCAGACAGGTATTTCCATCACTCCCATCACTGCAGCAGGAATCGGACAGGGATGCAGGAAAGCTCATTTATATGTATTGAATAGCCAGGACAGGCTGGGCTGTTTGCACCAGTGTGAGGAGAGGAGTGAAGGATTCACTGGGGAAATTTGTTTTATACATTCTTCTTCCAGCTCCTTGGCTTCCCGAGGGGGATGTTCCCTGTGGTGGGCAGGGATACCAAGGATATCTGTGCTCAAAACGCTGCCAACATGGTCACCCACCGACTTATTTGACCCAAATTCGCTCAAAAGGGTGAATGAACATTTACGTTTCCTAGATTTTCCTTTGGAATGTGACAGAACCCCCTTAGCAGCTGTCACCGTTTTCCCTTTGAAGGCCTGGAAGATGAACGCAGACAGCGCAGCCTGCACACAGATACAACTGCAATTATTTTTTTCAACAACACAGTGCAGCTTTTCTCCTGTATAAATTCCCTACACATTCACACCAGTGATGTCCCTCGCAACAAACGCTGTCCCTTGCAGGGCAGCCGCCCTGGCACAGGCAATTCAGCATTGCCCCTCAGGGATGCGTGGCAGCGGAGGGCTGGAGGGGAAAGCTGCGCCTGCACAGGGGATCTCAGCAGCCAGCTGGAATATTTATTTGTAAATCGATGCACTCCCTCAAGTTGGCTCCCATGCAGTGGGGTGGGTTTTTTTTCCAAGAGGTTCCTGCTATTTACCCAACTTTCCAGCTGGGCTTCTCCGCAGCACAAAGCGGCAGGACCTGCCTGAGTTTGTACAGTGAGTCAACAGCTCAGCAGGGGATTAGAGCCCACAATCCTGCTGGCAGCGCTGCCTTGGCTCGAACCACTGGACCATGCAGCCTCATTTTGTTCCTGGTAGTCTCTGCTGGTATGTGGTTTGTCAGGGAAAAAGCCTCAGTGTGGCTAATAAAGGAGGCACTTTCTAAAGCAGTAAAACAAAGCCCGCCCCGTTCCAGCACTTGGTCCCAGCCGTGGTGCTGAGGGGTCAGGCTCCCTGCTGGAGTGGGAACTGCAGGTTTCCCTGGGGCTGGTGGGGAGGAAGCTGAGGAGCAGCACCCAGAGGCAGCTGGCATAGAGCCCTGGCACCCAGTGCTGCCAGACAGGTGACCGTGTGTTGACACACTGGGACAAGCTGCCAGGCCAACCTGGCTGCAGAGGACAAGCAGAGGCAGCCAGGTTGGAGCTTTCCCGATGGGAAGGGTCCCTCAGCCTCCCTCACACCACTGGAGACATTTCTGTCCCTCAGACTGGGACAGTTACTGAGGGCAGATGTGCCACCAGGTAACGGAGCAAAGCCAGGCCCTGCGGGGCAGTCGAGGGCACGAGGTGCTGCTGGGAGCCCTGCATGGTGCACATGAGCAGAGGGCACTGGGTACCCAGCTGGGACCTGCCACAGGCTCTGGAAACAGGGAAAGCAGACCCAGTGCTGGGCTGGCACCTCCCTCCAGCCTTCACTGCCCAGTGTGTGCCAGGCAGGGGGGCAGAGAGGGCTGAGTGTGCAGCCTCCCTGCTCCTGTCTGTGAGTGCCAATCCCATACCCAAGGGTTACATCCAGAGCAGAGTGGCCACTGCATCCCTGCAGTGCATCCAGTCCATCCCTCATCCACTGCATCCCTGCTGTGCATCCAGTGCTTCCCTGCTGTGCATTCACTGCATGCCTGTGCATCCACTGCATCCATGCTGTGCATCCTGTAAATCCCTCTGCATCCAGTGGAACCCTCATCCACTACATCCTGCTGTGCATCCAGTGCATCCCTGTACATCCAGTGCATCTCTACTGTGTATCCAGTGGATCCCTGTGTGTTTGGTGCATCCCTGCTGTGCCTTCAGTGTGCCCACGCATCCCGTGCATTCGTGCCGCGGGTGCACGCGTGTTCCGCGGAGCAACAGCCTCCCCTTTCCATCTGCATCTCCTGGGCGGGCTGCTTGCCCTGACACCCCCAAAACGCACACAGTCACTGATGTGGGGATCCCCAGGGCCGGGCTCACGGCTGTGCCCCCCAAACGCCGCGGGTGGGCAGCCCGGGATGCTCCGGGAAGGGCCGGGCACCCCTGGGAGCTGCAGGAGCCGCCGCGCGTCCCGCGCCCGGGGCCGGCGGGGGGTGGCAGAGGAGGCTCCGCAGGGCCGGGGGC
>VZRJ01007358.1:161616-196833 GCA_013397565.1 Ptilonorhynchus violaceus | reverse complement strand
GGCGGGGGGACCGCGCTCCCAGCGCCCGGGAGCAGAGCCGAGTGCGGGAAGCGGCAGCGCCGGCCGGCTCCGGGTGGCGAAATGAGGCGGCCCCCGGGATCCGTAGCCCCTGGGATCCGTAGCCCCGAGGATCTGTAGCCCCGAGCTGCGGCACCACATTGAACTGCCGGGCTGTGATTTGAGGGAGACGATTTACATTAGAGGAAGAATGTGGAGAGAGCCAGGAACAACTTGGAATGGGTCCTCGCATATTTCTGTGGTTATTTTTGGAGTACCGTCATATGGCAGGAGGTGGGTTCTGGAGGTATCCTTGAGCTCAGCATTTTCTCCATAGGCTGGTTACCCGGGAGATCGTACTAGAGGACCTGCGTGGCCCTTTCCCCATCAGTGGTTTCTGTGTTTCCCATCGCTGTTTCTCTGGCTGTTTCCCGGGGTATTGTTCCCTCCAGCATGCCGGGCCCTCAGCCTGGCTCGATGGGGACCCTCCTGTGGGCAGACAATGCTCTGGGTGTGTGTGGCCGGGCAGTCACAGTCGTTGCAGGCAGTGGCAAAGCTGTGCTTGATTCAGCTGTGGATGGTGTGAGGTGACTCCTGATCAGCCCCTTCTCCATTGCCGTGGATGAGGTGTGGCTTCTCCAGCATCCCAGAGAGACCAGCCCATGCATCCGTCTCCTTCCTGCACTTAGCTAGCACTTTCCCTCTGGCTTTCTCCTGCTAGACTTGTCCAAAGGGATTTTTGCTCCTGAAAAACTCGATGGGTGGGAAGCACCTTGGTTGTTATCATGGTCTGCTCCTTGTGGGTCTCCACATCCACGGGAGGGCTCTGGCTGTGTCAGGGCCCTTGGACCATGGCTGGAGGGCAGCTCCGGTGGCTTTCAG
Source organism: Ptilonorhynchus violaceus (assembly GCA_013397565.1). Lineage (NCBI taxonomy): Eukaryota > Metazoa > Chordata > Aves > Passeriformes > Ptilonorhynchidae > Ptilonorhynchus > Ptilonorhynchus violaceus. Next base: position 195,954 of record VZRJ01007358.1, on the reverse strand, counting down.
CCAGCCGCGTGTCCTTGTTGCCGTCCGGCGAGTTCGGAACTGAGGGAGGGGTGGCTTTGGGCGATGGTCCTTGCAAGAAGGGAATTAATTACTCTTAATGATGTTGGTTTAGAGTCTGACTCGGCAGGCATGGAGCCCATCCGTGGGGCTCCCCAGGGTGCTCGGAGCTGTGCTCTCCATGAGGACCTGTCTCTGCTGCCTGCAGGGATGCAGGGCATGTTCTGGAAGCTGTGGCAGGTCCAGAGCATTCCCTCATCATGCAGGGATAACCTCCATGTTTGGAGGCAAGGACCAGGGTGCAGCTGCCTCTTGGGGGGTGTGAGCCCTGCTGAGAGGGCACTATTCCCATCTCCTCTCCTCTTCCCACCATCCCTGTGCCATGGGGATTGTTTTCCTCAATGCAGCCATTGCTGTCCCCAGCAGAGCCCTGGGCAGGGCTGTGGGACTCAGAGCCTGTGTTTGGCTGGCTTTGGGAAGGGATGGGTTCTTCCCCTGCTGCTTTGATTTCTTGTGGATGTTGTGTCTAGAACTGCCCAGAATTTTTTATTTTTGTCAATTTTTGAGAAATGAGCATTTTCCAGAACTCTTAGGGGAGATGTTTTGGTTTGGAAGAAGCGCTTGGAAAGGGTTTTTAAAGTCCAGTGTTGGATTTCTGGGCTCAAGGTATGAGTGTAGCAGGGAGCCTGCGTTCCTGCGTGTGGAGGGGGTGGGTTTTGGTACCTTCCCTGTCCAGGGGAGACAGCCGGGGAGACACGGAGCTGGCTGGGGCCCCTTCCCTGAGCTGCTGCCATGGTCACCACCACCACTGCAACCTTCCAGGGTAAGTGTCTTCTGGCGTGGGGTTTCTGTGTGGCCAGGAGGGGTGGCTGGCTCGGCTGAAGAAGTCACTGCAGTGTAGAAAGGGGAAAATCTTAAAAATCAATTTTCTTCCCCCAGGCAGTTGAGCTCCCTGTTAAGCTCTGGGTGATGACCTTGGTCCTGGTGAGGAGCTGGATCCCTGACTGATTTACAGGATAACGTTAAGGCCTTGTCCTGGCGGCACCGAGCCCTCGTCCCGTGGGGGACTCCGGCGTCGCTCTGGGCATCCTGCCTGCCTTCCCCTCACTCCGGCACCGCTGAGCACTTCTGCTTTCCTACAGGAGGCTTCCACACACGCACCCCCAGTCAGGTTTCTGACTGATTCTGTCCCTAACAGAAGTAATCTTTCCCATAACTAATTAGGATTTCTAAATTAGGAAGCCACAGAGAACGACCTGTCGGTTAAAGGGCAGGGAGTGAGCTTGGCTCTTCCCGGCCTTGCTCCGAGCTTCCTGCTCAGACTCACAGACATCAGTGGAGTGTCCTTTGCCTTAATTCCCTTTGGCTGTGCTCTTGGGCAGTTTCCCTGCTGCCTCGGGCACGGTGCTCCGGCGCTGAGAGGCAGCTGTGCTGGCGCCGGGGAGCGCAGGAAGGGGCCGCGTGCGGGCTGGGCGCTGCGCAGAGCGGCGTGGGCGGCCGCAGGGCCCGGGTGTAGTAGACTTTCATGCGGTGCCTGTCACTTGGAGGTCTGAGCCGAGCCCGAAGCTCCCTTTGCCGACGAAGAAACACAACACGGTGGCGGTTCCCGGGTCCCTGGGCGCGGGGAGCTCCTGTGCGGGGATGTGCGGCCGCAAATACCCGACTCTCCCGCGGCACCTAAAAATGTGCTGGCGCCGGGGCTGTGGCAGCGAGGGCTGCGGGGCTCATTGTTCTCGTTAGAGCAGTCGGTGGCTCTGAGTCAGCAGGTTTGGATTTGTCACAGCCGGGGAGGCCTGTGCAGGTCTGGGGTGCTGAGCAGCGGGGCTGGCCCCGACCCTGCTGGGGGGATGTGGGGTTTGAGCTGGGTGCTCACAGCGCTGTGGGTTTGTGTGGAGCCTGGAAGGAGTTGTGTTTGTGGGAGCTGGAGGACAGGCTCCCTCGGGAACCCCTGCCAGCCCCTGCCCTGTGCCATTCGGGTCTGTAAGTTGAGCATCGCTGCTGCTGGCGAGGCTGCCCGGTCTGGTCCTTCATCGTCACCTTGTCCGGATTACAGGAGGTGGAAAGGGTGGTGGGAGGAGACTGTCTTTCATGGAGACATGTTGCAATGCTTCCCCATGGCTGCAGATCCATCCTTCCTCTCCTTCCAGCCCTGGAGTGGAAGCTTGTGGGTTGTCCAGGACCTAAGTGTGCCTTAGGGTCAAGAGGAGGAGATCAGGGCAGCCCCATTTTCCACTGTGGAAGCGGTGGCTGCTTCCTGCAGGAACTCTCCTGCAGGCCCACACAGCGTGTCCCTGGAGCAGAGCAGAGTGCTGGGCCCGGGCCCCATAGATGTCCCTTGTCTTGGATGACAGCTGCTCCCTGTGCCCTGCCTTGCTCCAAGGGGGTGAACTGTTTGGGGATGCGTGGAGGCATAGAGTCATGGGTTTGGGTCAGAAGGGACCTTCAAGTTCCTCTCATTCTATGCCATGGGGAGGGACACCTTCCACTATCCCAGGTTGCTCCAAGCCCCATCCAACCTGGCCTTGGATACTTCCAGGGATGAGGCAGCCACAGCTTCTCTGGGCAACCTGTGCCAGGGCCTCACCACCCCCACAAGGAAGAATTTCTCCCTAATATGTAATCCTAAGAAGGGCTGTTGGGCTGAAGTTTTGTACGACTGGCACTGGAGTCAAGGTTTGCCCTCCTTGGTTTAGGCAGGGAGAGGTGGGATCATGTGGAAAGGGACAGACATCCCAGAGCCCTGGGTGGGGGATTTGGTGCAAGTTCTCATATCTGCTTGTGCCATTACACAGCTGAGGGGGCTCTGAATGCAGTTCAGAGTTGTCAGTGCCCTGCCTGCTCTGTGCACGCCCCTGAGCCCACTCGTGCACCCTCCCCAGGGTGGGAGCAGCAGACAGAGCCTTAAAATCTGGATGATAATGGTGTAGAAGAGGATTTTCTTTCCATCTCCTGCTGCTGGTCTGTGTTTTGCCCTCTGCAGGGCAGTGCTGCCTCCCTGGGGGCTCAGCAGTGCCCCAGGCTGGCTCTGGCAGCACCCCGGGGCTGGCGGGATCGCAGCGCCGAGGGCACGCTGGGCTGACCCTATTGTGCTCAGAACACGAGACAAATGAGGCTGAAGCTGCAGATCTGTGGCTGCCAGCAGGTCAGCAGTTTCAGTCGGGCACTCGGCCCCTTTGTGGCAGTGAAATGTGGTCGCGGGTCGGTATCCGCTCCGTCCCCCTCAGTGCCCAGCCCTCTGCCCACCGGCTGGAACTGCACCCCGGGACCACCTCGCTGGGTCTCGCTGTCCCCGAGCCCTGCTGGGACCCGAGGGCCGCTGCTCCTTTGCGGGGAGCTGGGGTGGGAGCCAGGAGCAGGTGCTGCGCCAGTGCAAAGCGCATCCTGCGTCTGAGGCGATGCTGAATGGGGATCCTCAGCCCAGCCCTGCTGCCAGGTTCCTCCCACCGGCTCCTTCCTCCCTCTGCTCCTACTAACCCACTGCCGGGGCCCCTCGCTGCCTGGCAGCAGCGGAGATGTCTGCTGGTATCCTTCCCCGAGCATCAGATGGAGAGGAAAACACAGGGTGGAGTCAGCTCTCGCACAAAGGAAATGTTGAGGTATCGTTTCTGCCTTCGGTGCATTTTTTAGGTGGCTGGGGAGAGATTAAACAGGATCTTAACACATTCACAGCCCCCTTCCCACCTCATTTTCCTGTGAATCTGTTGCTGTCATGGTATCTCTCAGATGATATTTTTAGCTTTGCCTTTTCCTTTTTTTCCCCTCCTCTCCTCGTATCAGGCTTTTGAAGGGAAACACGTTTCTATGGGAGAACAGAATGAGCCATTTCACGAGACATTTTGTTATGGGCAGAAGGGCCGGGAAATCTGATTGTGTGTTTGAAATGACACATTCCCCTTTGTAATCAGCTAATCGGCCTCGCTGGGGCCAGTGCCAGCAGTCCTGGCCGGGCCGGAGGTGGCTGCGGGCGGGGGGGGGATGGACCAGCCTCTCGCATCCTCCCCCGGCCCAGCCCCGCGGGACCATCACCCAGGTGGCCACACATGGGCTTCCTGCGGGTTTTTCTCTCGGTGATCCCGTGGGAGGCACTGCTCTGTGCAGGAGGGAAGTGCCTGGATGCTCTGATGAGGTGCATCGAGGATGTGGCAGGGTCTGTGCTGGCAGCAGCCCTGCAGAGCACGGGGTGTCCTGGCACCTCACACAGCTTTGGGGCTCGGCTTTGGTGCTGCTCAGAGGGACGTGGCAAAGGGCTCGTGTTGGGAGAGGGGTGGTTGGACAGCTGGGGCTGCTGCTCGCTGTGGGAAGGTGACAAGGATACAAACTAAGGTTGATAGTGATTTTTGGCAGGGAAAATTCCAGCCCGAATTCTCAGCAGCGTTTCCCTCTGGGAGATTTACTGCAAGTCCTGATAGATGAAGGTCCTGTGGCGTGAACTGGCCAGAACAAGAGAAGCCTCCTGTGAGGACTGATCTGGCTCTGGGTATGCACATCCCTGTGTGGGGCTGGGGCTGTTACCTCTGCAAATTCCCCAGGGCTGTTCTTCAGGGAACCAAGGAATGCTTCCTGCTGGTAGGGCATGGTGGCTGTGGTAGCATGACATCCCTGGAAGCGTCCAAGGCCAGGCTGGGTGAGACTTAGAGCAACCTGGACTAGTGGAAGGTGTCCCTGCCCATGGCAGTGGGTGGAACAAGAAGGGCTTTAAGGTCCCTTCCAATCCCAACCATCCTAAGATTCTGTGGGATGAGTCCCTTGGCTGGACCATCAGCGGGTTTGCAGGGCTCTGCTCTCCGTCTGACTGAGCTGGGGCAGTGCAGGGCTCCCTCCTGAGCCCGGCCAGCGCGGCCGGCACCGTGTGCTGCCGTGTCCCCACGCCTGTCCCCAGGCAGCGTCACGCCGGCCTGTCAGGGCCGGGCCGGCTGGCTCGGTGACGAGGTGGTGACAATGTGGGTCACTGTGGGATGTTTGGGAGCCCGGGGCAGTGTCTGGATGCCGCTCACACCAGCCCGGCGCCGGCAGAGCCGCGTGGCAGGAGGCCGGGGCGCAGTCTAGCGTGGAGTTCTGCTCGAGGAGGGTGATGGGGAGCTGCTGTTTGTGGGCTGAAGTGAGCAGGGTTGGGGGAGGCCTTGCTCCCACTGCCTGTCTTCTCAGAATACTTCATTAATATGATCCTAATTGAGGCAGCGTCTCAGATCCCAAAATGGCCATAGCTCGGAGCCTGCACAGCCAGCCCCGGTGGCTGCAGCCTCACACAGGGGAGGAGGGGTGGGCTGAGGCCGATGGGGGGTGCAGGGGCTTTGTTTGGCAGCGTCAGCACAGGCGGGCTGGGGAGTGTTGAGTGCCACTGCCCTGCTTTGGTGGCTGCACCCTCCATCCTCCCTCGCAGCAGGAACAGCCCTGGCAGCCCCAGGTGCCGGGGCCACTGGGGCCATACTCCTACTTCAGGGTCTGGGGAAAACTGGCTGCTCTTGCACCTGCCTGCCCGTCTCTGCTGGGCATCTACTGACCCCCCTGGAGCTGGGATGGGAGAAATCCGAGCATAAAGACCTGGAAGCAGCATGGAGCACCCACAGAAATCGCTGGGCTCGACAGGGACTGAGCAGGTCTATGGAGGCTGCACCGAAGCAGTGAGAGAGCCCCACAGATCCCCGTGTGTGACCTGTGTCTGCAGCTGGCACCAGGAGCTGCTGGTATTGGAGTCCATTCCGTGGGTCAGCTTGCCCTGTTGGGGCACCCCTGTGTCCTGCTGGAGAGACAGAGCTGCTCTCATGGGTCTCTTGGTCTGCGCTGGCTCCTGAGCCTCTGAGCAGGAGCATCTCCGTGAGCAGAGGCTGCAGGGGAAGGAGAGGGAGGTTTGTCTGGGTTCTGGGATGGAGAGGTGTGGGCACGTAGGTACTGGCATGGGACGGTAGCCCCCACACACCAGTGGCATCCCTGAGTCTGTGGCCGGTCACACTGGGACTCACGCTCAGCTCCGGTGCTGGGCACTGGCGTGGCGGCGCTCAGGCCCTGTGACGGTGGCCCTGTGGTGCCTGTGGGTGGGGGGACCCGGGGCTGTGGGTGCCACCAGCTCTGAGCTGGGCTCAGAGATGCCCTGCGTGGCCATCCAGCCCTGCTTCCCACGCAGCAGGACAGTAAAACCACACGGCTGGGAAGGAATCTGTGCCCGCTGGGTGGGGGTACCAGGGGTGTACCCAGCACCAGCACGTGGTGACATCCTGCTGTGCTTCCCCAGGGGTGACGGGCACAGAGAGGGGACAGGGCCACGCGGGTGGCGCCTGTGACCCCCTCCCCTCACCTGGCCTCTCCCGCAGATCACCTGCTCCAGGGTGGGTTTGTTTCCCTGGAGGTGCTGAAGCTCAGGCCCTTACTGCACCCGGTTTTCTGGCTCTGTCCAAGTGAAGAGTGGAGCAGCTTTTGTGCCTCCTGGGAGAGCTGCTGTGGGTCGGTTCTGCTCAGGGCAGGCTGTCACACGGCTGATGTTTGCTTGTGGAGGGTGAAAGGATTTTGCTGAATCCGTGGGAGAGGTGGGAGCTTTGCATGGGCCTGCTTTCCTTCTGCCTGGGAGGAGGCCGGGCCTTGCCTGTCCGAGGAGGTTTGAAAATTAACCCTTGGGAAAGGGGAGTTATCCCTGCTGTGCCAGCCCGTGCTCCCTCCTCCCTGTCCCTGCGGTGCTGCTGGGCAGGTTCTTCTCCCCCGCTGGATGCAGTTGTCGTGTCGAGAGCGGCTGTTGCAGGATGGGGCTGTCCCCGATCCCGCTGCTGCTTCTCCTCGGAGCTGCCGTGGCTGAGGGAGCGGGGCTGGCTCCGGGGTCCCGCTCCACTGCCCTGCCCCGGGCCCGCGGCCAAGCCCTGCCGGCCACATGCTGCCCCGGCGTCACCCCGGTGACAAAGGGGTGGCACAGGCGGCCTGAAAGGGGACCCTGGGCCGTGCCCGGCGGGGCTGGTCACGCGCAGAGGTGTGTGGGCCCTGCGGCACTGCCGTAGTAAATATTTGCTGTTCTCTGGGAAGGAGCTGCACATCAGGGGAGCAAAACGGCGTCTAACACGATCCACAGCTCTCATTTCCAGCAGGGAGATTTGCATGGAATCCAAACACGGCGCTGGAGCCGGGCAGGCACCCTCTGGTGACAGCTGGGGCCATCCTGAGCACTTGCCATCATCTCTGGGAAGGGCTTTTTCCTTCTTTTTAACCAAATCTGGTTTTTTCTTTGCAGGTTGTGAATCGTGCCCGAGCCCAGCGCTGAGAGCAGCCCCCAGAAGCAGCGTGAGTTTATCCTGAAAGCTTTTGTTCTCCTTTCCAGATCCCACAAGAGGCTGAGTGGGTTTTGCAGCACAGAAAAGGTTGCTCAGCACGGAGAGGTGCTGCGGGGAGGTGCATTTGCCAGGAACCCCTGGGAATCTGGCCTGCTCCCACCAAAATGCCAAACTGCTGGGCTTGGGCTTGTTGTGGCTTTCTTTGTGTTGAGATTGCTTCCTGGTCTAGCTGGGACTTGGGCAACAGCCCCTTTGCCAACAGAAAGGCTCCTGTGGGCTGCTCGAATCCCTGTCCACTGGCGGAGCGGGTTTGGGATGTCACGTTCAGCGTTGGGTTTCCCCGCTCTGGGCTTCCCTGCCCTCTTTCGTGTGGGGGGTCTAAGGAAGGCAGTGTGTTTGCAAACCAGCTGTGGTGTTTTGCTGGCTGTGGATCCCTGCCCAGGGCTCAGGTCCCTGGGCTCACGGGGCTGGGCACACACGGCCTGAGGTGCATCCCGGGAAGGCTGGCACTGCCAGGAAGCTGGGAGCAAAGTACAGGAGAGGTCTGAGCTGCAGAATTCAATTGCTGTGATACTTGAAAGAGTCGAAGGCTTGTGGTCCAGGGCTTTTCAGAGACCCCTGGGTCCCTCCAGCTGGTTGGGCTGCTCCATTCCAGCGCCCCACTGCACAGCACGATGACATCCATGGGAAACCAGATGTGAGCTGCTTCCAGCAGCCAGTGTGGGCTGGGAATGGCTGGGGGGACAAGATATTGCTTCTGCTTTGGCTCTCTGACCTGCAGAGTGAGGTGGGCCTGGGCAGAGCAAGGCTGCAGCAGCCTCGCCCTGGGCTGAGGTGGGAGGACGATGTCCTTATCTGAAAATTGGGATGAGGAGCTCCACAGCTGCACCCTGCTGTCCTGACTCCTTCCCAGGTGACAGGAGCGTGTGGCAGTGTGCATCACGGGGCTCAGGCCCTGCTGCCACGGGGTTTGGCTCCTGCCCACCTGAGGCAATGGGTGCGGGTTCCTCACCCAGAGGGTGCTCGGGCACTGAACAGGCTCCCCAGGGAATGGGCACGGCCCCGAGGCTGCCAGAGCTCCAGGAGTGTTTGGACAACGCTCCCAGGGATGCACAGGGTGGGATTGTTGGGGTGTCTGCATGGGGCCGGGAGCTGGACTGGATGATCCTCGTGAGTCCCTTCCAACTCAGGATATTCCATGGCTCTGTGGGTGCAGATGCAGGCAGGGGATCCATGTCATGGGCTGCTGTGGTGGGCTCCTCGGGGCCAGAGCCGGCTCTGGCTCAGAACAGGGCAGGTCACCATGTTTTATGAGCACTTTCCCACCAGCTCTCCTCCTCCAGGCATTTTGCAAGATGCCAACTCCACCCGTGCCCGGGGGTGCAGGTCTGTAGGAGCCAGGAGAAGGACGGGGTTTCTTGTCCTGCCTTTGTATGCTCAGGAGTTTGGGGGCTGGATGGCCAGGTTGGAATTGGCCGAGGCAGAGCTGCAGGCCCAGTTCAGGAGTGGATTTCATGCGCTCCTGCATGGCCTGAGTGTCCCTGCAGGGCAGGGTCAGGGTGCCTGGGCTCTGTGCTGGGCAGGTTGGGCAGGCTGGTGCCAGGCAGGCTGCGTGGGGCTGGGCGCTGGCCACAGCTGGCAGGGAGCGTTCGGCTCCCGGGCAATGCCTGCCGGGAAGCTCTGCCCCTGGAGCGGGTGCGAGGCCCTGTTGGGGTTCCCCACGCTGGGGTGGCATGAGGAGCAGGAGGACATGTGCCATCCTTGTGGGGACCCCTGGTACCCGGCCAGCCCCTCGCTTTTGCTTTGGCCTCTGTGTCTCAGGTGCAGCTGGGGGGCGGTGGCCCAGCTCTGGGGGCAGTGGCCCAGCTCTGGGGGCGGTGGCCCAGCTCTGGGTGTCTTTGGTGTCGTGATTCTCTTTCCTCTTGTGGGTGCTGGGACTGGGGCAGCTGCAGCAGAGCTGCTGTGTCCCTGCTCTCCGGGCAGGCTCCCCCAGCCTGTGCCATCCCCTGTGGGTCTGGGTAAGCAGGTCCTTGCCAGCACAGCCCAGGCCAGCAGGGCCAGCTCTGCTGTGTGCCCAGGGAGGTGTCCCCCTGCTTCAGGAGGTGTTGGTGACTCTGTGGTCATGGCACAGTGGTTGTGCTGGCAGTGAGCTTCTCCTTTCCCTAGATTCCAGCAGTTCCCTCACAGCTGGTGCTGTATCCCCCTCCTGGGCGGGGTTCCTGGCTGCTGGGATTGGGCAGGCAGGGGTGAAGGGCAGGCTGATTCCTTGGGAGCTTGCTCCAACGAGATGGTCATCCATCAGTTGGACTGATGGTCACTGCAGGTCCCTTCCAGCTGAGCTACCCTATCCTCCTGGAAGTGGTGCACAGGGTGTGATCATTACCTTGGGGAAAAGGACACTTGGTCCCACTGCTTTAGACCCCGACAGAGCCCTTGTGGGGCTGCAGGACAGAGGATGGTGACTGGGGAGAGTGCTTGGCCCTTCCTTTGGAAGGAAAGAGATGGGAGAAGGCAGGGCCGAGCCTGTGCCAGAACTGGGCTCCTTTTGGTGGCTCCCCTTGCTCTAAGTGCTCCTCACCTCCTCCAGTTCCTCTCCTCTTCCAACACGCTGCTTCCCAGGGTGTCTGGCCCTGTGTTCTTCGTGCACAGGGAGCAGCTGATGTCCTCTGGCTGCCACAGCGCAGCACAGGGCAGCTGAACCTGTGGGCTCTGCCCTCCTCTGCTGCAGGAAGTGGGGTGGGAGCAGCTCTCTGCCAGTCCCTGGCACGGGAAGAGCATTCCCTGGTGATGGGTGTTCCACACGGCCTGCAACACCCCTGCCTGCTCCTGGGGTGCATCCCACGTGCCTTGCTGGTGCTCCACGGTGGTCAGTGGCATCTTCCCAGGGCTGCTGCCGTCACAGCCTTTGGTTCAGTGTCTCTCCTCTGCTGCACCAGAACATTCCAGGGCTGTGCTCCAGTGCCATCCCTGTGTGAGGGTTGGAGTAGGAAGGGAGGGATGGCTGCAGTGCTGGTGGCCCTGGTATCTCCCTGGAGAGCCTGGTCCCTACCTGGGCTGACTGCTCCACTTGGCTGCGGCACCATCTGGACAATCCCTTCCCCACCCCAAAAAGGACAGGACGGGTCAGTAGGGCAGGGCCAGCTCCAGGCACGCCCGCTCCGTCCCCAGGCAGAGCCCCTGGCGCTGTTGGGATGTGTCACTGGGGTGCTTCAGCTCCACAGCTCTGCTCACATTCAGTTTGTAAAGGCTGCAAAGCTCGAGTGAGCATGGAGCACCTGCTGAGGTGCCCCCTCAGCCCCCTGGGCAGAATTAGGTCCCTGTAGGAAGAACTGGCCCAGGGCACTGCATGGATCACTTCGGCCTGAGAAAGGCTGTCAGTCTGTTTAATGGAGTAGTGGGGAGGATGAAGCTGTTCTGTGCTCCCTGCCCTCCGCCCCTCGCAGCAGCAGGACCCTGGCACAGGCCTGGCACAGGGCTGGCACAGCCGGGAGGAGCTGGCAGTGCCGCCTGCGGGTGCTGGGGCAGTGCCCTGCCTGTCCCTGCCCTGCCCCGGGGCTGCTGCCGCACTTTCCTCTTGATTTGGGGCCCATCCTGGCTGCAAGACATGCCTGGGTCAGGGAGCCTTGCTCTGTGCCATCCCAGCTGCCTTGGCTGAGCAGACAGGTCTGTGGTATGTGGCAATGTGGGCCCTGAAGGCTGGGGGAGCTGCCAGCTCCTTCACACTCTTGGGAAAGGCTGGCTGCTGGCCAAACCCCTGCTTTCCTTGGCCGATCCCTTAACCTCTTGTGCATCACAGCACTGGGGAGCTGGGCTTCCCCCGACTGGGTCACTGCAGGGTGAGCTGGGGTGCCCGCCCGTCTCCCACCCCTGTGCCCGGCTGTTGGAGGCTCCTCTGCCCAGAGCCACCCTGGGCTCCTGCCACCCCTCTGGCCTGCAGGGCTGAATGCTCAGGCAGCAGGAGCTGGGGCTTTCCCGGGAAGGGGCAGCTTTGCTGCTCCGGTGCCGTGTGCTCCCCCAAGCCCTCGGCGGCTCTCGGAGTGACGGAGAGCTCTGTCCTGCCCGGTGTCCTCCCCTCCCCTCCCCTCTGCTTTCGGCGAGGGCTGGAAGGGCTGGGCTGGGCTCCGGGCTGGCTGCACGGGTGATCCCTCTGGGCTGGGTGGAAAGGAAGAGCCGTCTGCTCTCGGATCCCTGCGGAGGAGGACTCGCCACCCGGGACTGCTGTTTCGACAGCTCTTCTGGCACGGCGGGGCCCGAGGGAGGGGAGCAGGCCCTGTGTGGGCTGGGGATCTGCAGCACTTGCTCCCAGGGGAGCAGCAGAGGCTGGACTGTGTTCAGGAGAGCACCTGGCCCTCGTGTGCTCTGGGGCATCATCTTCCAACAGCACCTCTCTGGCTTCTTCCAGCCCATTTCTCACACCCTTACTGCTCGCTCTCCTTTATCCTGGGGCCCCCTGTGCAGCAGGCAGGACACTTGGTGGGATGCTGGGGGGCTTGGTGGGGCATTGGAGGAAGCTCTGCACTGCAGAGGAGCTTTCAGAGCCTCAGGCCACTGGAGTTGCTGGATGGAGAGGGAGGTTGGGTCTCTGGGTTGTCCCTGGTGTCACCTGGAGATGCTTGTCCAGCTGCCATGTGCACGTTGTCATTTGAGGTAGCCAGCCCTGAGATGGTGTTGTCACTGCACCTGCTCTGCAGGTCCCACCTTCCTCCAGCCCAAATCCCAGTGTTTCCCAGTAAAGCCACTGGTGCTGGGGGCAGGGGGGTGAGCAGGAGCGCTGCTGCTCCCCGGGATGGTGCCGTGTTCCTCACTGCAAGGTCGTGCTTCATGAGGGGTTTGGGATGGAAAATTTGGGATGGATGAATTCAGGACGAGGGAAGGAGAGGGCTGCCCTAATCCTACTACGGATTCAGCTTGGCTTTTGTGCACGAGCCTGCTCAGCTGCAAGCGAGAAGGTGCCCGGGTTGCCGGGGAGACAGAGCCGTGGGATGAGGCAATGCTGCGGCCATGCCGGGAGGGTTGTGGCACCCTTTGCTGCCACCAGGGACAGCCCCGGTGACAGTCCCAGACTGGATTGTGTCACCCTTTGCTGCCACCAGGGACAGCCCCGGTGACAGTCCCAGACTGGATTGTGTCAGCCCTTGCTGCCACCAGGGACAGCCCCAGGGACAGTCCCAGACTGGATTGTGTCACCCTTTGCTGCCACCAGGGACAGCCCCAGGGACAGTCCCTGGTGCTGTTGCAGGGGACACAGTGCTGAGCCATGTGTGTGCCCGGAGGAGCACCCTCACTGGTGGCTCCTGGTGGCTGTGGCTGCCTTGGGTGGTGCCCTGAGGTCAGGGCAGGCTGGGAAAAGTTGGATGGATGTGGGTGCTTCTGGCGTGGATCGGGGCCCACGTTCCAGAGCCGTCTCCAAGTGTGTCCCTTGTGCCAGCCCCAGCAGGGTGATGCTCTCTGGGGGGACAGGTGGCATTGCCACCACTCGGCTCATCCCCCTGGTGACCAAGATGGGCAGCCCTAACTCTTGGAAAGTCCAGTCTCCTTTCCCCTTCTGGAAGGGACTGGTCGTGGACCACCTTCCGGTCCCCAAGGAGTGGCCAGGGACTGGCAAGCAGAGGCACATGGTGCTGTGCCAGCCCAGCCTGGGTGGGACAGAGGGCTCAGCCTGGGGTGGACCTGGCTGAGCTGGAGCCACTGCTGGCTTTGTGTTCCCAGTCCTGGCTGGAGCTTTCCCAGTTTAGCTGGGAGGGCAGGAGCCGTGCCAGCCTCTGCCCGGGTCTTGGCCTGGTCCGTGGTCCAGGAGCTCCTGGTCACAAACTGCTGTGTTGGGATGTGCTGTGGTGGGGCCAGACCAGCTGTGGCCGTGGGATCCCCGCTCCCAGCCTGGCTGTGGGATCCCTGCTCCTGGGTTGACTGTGCCAGTGGGATCCCTGCTCCCGATGTTGTGCTCAGCGTGCCGGGGTTGGGACCCTCCTCTCGGAGCAGGAGGCTCTGGTGGTTACCTCAGGCTCTGCCCCCCTCGGCCTCTGCCCTTGGGTGTGGTGGGGAGGGGAGGCTTCGCTCAGGTTTGCTTTTTGCATCCCCTTTATTTATTTATTCTTATTTTTTTAAGCTTTTCCTGCAGCCCTTCCTTCTGTTGTCATTTAATTGTCCAAGTTCCCTGAATACTTGTCACCTGCCTGGGGGTAGAATTTGAGACACATCAAAGGTAGCTGAGCTTCTGCAGGCACTGAGCGAACATCCTCTGGGAACTGGGGAGAGATTAAACAGCGAGGAAAAACAACTGCTCTGCTCGGGATTGTCCAGGAGGTAAAATGGAAGGGCTGGGGAGAGCGAGGGAAAAGCAGCAATATTTGCTTCCCAGAAAATGTCTGCCCTGTGCCTGGGAGGGGCTGCGTGGGGGTCCCTCCGCGGGGCGAGGTGCTGGATGGGGGAGCGGGAGGCTGGAGCCGCTCTGCAGCGGGGGCTGAGGGTCCGTGTGCATCGATCCCCTGGGCGGGTTTGTGCAGCTGATATTTGGGATCGGGTCTGTGCCGGGTGTCAGTGCCTCAGCTCCCTGCACCCCGCTGCTGTTGGGAGTGCAGGAGCAGGGCGGGGACGAGAGGGGTCACATGGAGGGGCAGAGCTGGTGGCATGCCCGGGCTGGAGCCCCCCGGTTCTGAGGGCGCAGCGCGGGCAGGGGCAGCAGGGGGGCGGTGGGGCCGTGCCCACCCTGCGCTGCCTGCGGGCTCTGGGTGCTGCTGCCTGCCCGGGGCTGAGTCACACCGGAGCTGTCAGCCCAACGGGGGCAAAAAGGAGCGGTGGGCTTTGTCTTTGGGAGTGATACAAAGCAGACGGAGTAAATCCCAGGCAGTGGCATTGTTCGTGGTGTCAGGCCCGGATCAGGGCAGCGCTTGGAGAGGTGTCAGCACCTCACCTCTGGCAGAAGCTGGTGCCAGCTGCACCTCATGGACCTTGGCAGAGCAGCCTTCTGGGCTCCTGGGCGCTGCTCTGGCCCTGCTGGGGCCCGTGACCAGCCCCCTGAGCCTCAGTGAACCTGCACTCAGAAAAGAATCAATTTTTGGGATGTTTCGTTTGGTTTAAAACCCTTATAGCAGTAGGCATTTTGTTGCATAAAATATCTCCTTCCCATATCTTAAAAAAAACCCCTCAAAATAACCCACCTCAGATATTCTCCTCCACTTCACTGCAAAGCCTTAGGGTTTGATGCTGCTGGTGGGTGAGGCAGTGTGGGATGCTGTGCCCCAGCAGGGATGGATGCCCTCGGCATGGCCCTGGCTGGGGGCTGAGGGGAGCTGGGGACCTGGGGGAGCAGCCAAGTGCAGCCATCTCGGGCTCCTTTAGTGCACAGGGGGCAGTGCCAGGGAGGGAAGCTCGTGGCAGCCCCAGGGTGCTGGTGGCTGCGTTGATTTCCTGCAGCACTGCTGATCAGCCAGATTCTCAGGTGCCAGGTCTAAGGGAAAGCTTAGTTTAACTCTCTGCCTCTGACCTGTGAGAGGTCAGAGCTCTGCTAGAGACACCCGTGCTGGGGTAGTTTAAGGAAGCCCCGGAGGGTCTGTTTTCCAGTTGTGATTTTCCATAGTTAATACAGCAGTTTCCTGCTCCTCTTCCCAGGTGATCTGTCTTCCCTCAGAAGGGAGATGAGCACCAGCATAAATTGCAGGCAGGGTCCAAAAAGACATTTGCAAGAACAATTCTCTTCCTTGAGCTCCTGCCTGTTTCACTTACTGACTACCGCTCTTCTCCTGTGAGCTTACAGCCTTTTTTCTCATGCAAAGGAATTTTGAGATGTTTGGGGGGATCTTCCTGTTCGTGTTGGCCTCTGTTGGCTGAGGGTGTTCACCTGGAGAAGCTTCCAGAGAGGCCTTGGAGCCCCTTCCAGTGCCTAAAGTGGCTCCAGGAGAGCTTGAAAGGGGCTTGGGACAAGGGATGGAGTGCCAGGACAAGGGGGTTAATGGGGGTTAGATGGGACATTGGGGAGAAATTGTTCCCTGTGAGGTGGGGAGGCCCTGGCACAGGTTGCCCAGAGAAGCTGTGGCTGCCCCATCCCTGGAAATGTCCAAGGCCGGGTTGGATGGGGCTTGGAGCAACCTGGGATAGTGGAAGGTGTCCCTGCCCATGGCAGGGGGTGGAACTGGATGGGCTTTAAGATCCCTTCCCACCCGAAGCGCTGAGGGATTCTGTGCTCATTCCCGGTCAGCTGGGCTGGATCTTGAGATGGGCTCAGATGGGATGAAGGTGTTTCCATGTGTCCTTTTCCTGTGAAGCATTTATCGGCTTCTGGAGGCAGCATCTGCCCTGGGCTGGGAGCTGTGTCTCCTCTGAAGGCGCTGCTCCCTCTCCTGGAGGCCTTTGGCCCGGGGTGGGGCTGGGCCGAGGGCTGCAGGGACAGAGTGCAGCGAGCGCGTCCCGATGGAGCCAGATCCCGGTGCTCCAGGGAGAAGGGGGAGCTGGCGGGCGCCATGAGGTGGTTCCTGGGCTCACCTCTGCTGCTGGAGCTCTGCAGCAGGGCTGGCTGCTGGCGGGGCCGTGCGGGCGCGGTGGCTCCTGCGGGATGCTGGTCGCTAAGCAACTGGCAGAGGTGGAGCTTGCTGGGTACCGTTCCCAGCACATCCCTGCCTGAGCCCTGCCTGCCTGCTCCAGCATTCCCACATCCTCCCAGGCAGCACAGTGGGAGCTCCTGCTGCCCACACCACCCTCTCCTGGGGCAGAGGAGCACCCCAGGCTGTCTCTGGGCATCGCCAAACCCTCATCTGGGGTTTCTCTGCCCGAGACCACTGAAACCCTTCCCTGGGGAAGGAAGGTGTCTCAAAGCTCCGTTGACCCTTTTGTTTGGGGTTCCCACCTCAGCACTACATCCCTGCCTGGTTCTAGGAAGCAGGGCCAAAAGGAGGGAGCCTCAAGGGTCCTGCACCCCAAGACTCCCTGCAGCCCTCTGGCTGGGCTGGGGCCTGGGGATGGGGGTGGGCTGACTGTGGGAGGCTGCAGGAGCAGGTTTTCCCTCTGGGACAGTTGTGCCCATGGAGCCTGGGTGCCTTGGTTCCTCCTTAGGCAGTGGCTGTGTCGGGACAGGGACACTCAGGCTGGCACAGGAGTCCTGAGTGTCCCTCAGGCTGACCCCCACCCTGCCTGGGTACATTGTGGCCTTGGCTCCTGTTTCTTTATGACCTCCCCAAGGCCGGGTGTTTGTAAGGCACTTGGAGGGAGTTTGGCTCAGATGACATCCCTCAGCATGGGAAGGAGCCTTCCCTGTCTGCCTGGAGGAGGGGGAGGTTGTTCTGGGGGTGGCTTTAGCCCTTCGGTGCCTCCCCAGGGCTGGTTCATCACGTGCCCCGGCATTGGAGGTGTTGCGTGCTGAGTGTTGAGCACCTGCTTTCTCCCCAGCCAGTGCTCCTTGCTGGACTTTGCTGGAAGAGCTGAAAGCTCCAGCTTGTCCTGTTGGATCATAAATTTCCCCTCTCTCCACTCCTGGTGTGCTCCCTACTCTGCTGACTGTGCAAGCTGTGCCTTTTGAAAAGTCGGTGTTTGCCTGGAAGAGGCACATTCCTGCCTTTACAGGGCTGCTGGAGTGACGGGGAGGACAAGCTGGGCCGCCTTTGGCTGTGCTGGAAGCCCCGATGGATTTCCAGATAGATCCCTGGGCTCTCTCCTGGAGCAGTGGGCAGGGATCAGCCACGGGAAATGCCTGGTTTGCTGCTGGATCCCGCCACGAGGATCTGTCCTCAGTGTGCCCGCTGCTCCCGAGTGGCAGAGCTGCCACGCTCTGGGATCACGGGATGCTGTGCCCTGGGCTGAGTTCTGGGGTCCCTGTGAGCCTGCAGGCTGGCATGGCTGTGCTGGCACCAAGCTGCTGCGTGGGGCAGCGTGGCTGGCCCCAGCCAGGGCTGGCTCTCAGGGAGCTGAGGCTCTGCCTGAGTGCAGAGCGGGGTTTCCCACCACTGGTGACAGAGGCACTGGTGCTTGTGCCTGTGCCCAGGACAGAGTGAGGAAAGTGGGCTGAAACCAGAGAGCTCTGGAATGGCATCATCCCGGTGTCACCTCCAGGGGCTGTGGGACTGTGGAGCTGCTGGGCAGGGGCAGGCAGGGCCCTGGCGTGGGTGAGGGCATCAGTAGGGCCTGGCCTTTGGAGGTGCCATGGGAGGGGCCCATGGGGAGTGGGTGCCGAGGAAAGCAGGGAAGTGGCCAGAGCGCCAAGCAGGCAGGAGCAGGACGTGCTCTGCCCCGAGGGCGATGCTGGCACACCCGGCGTGTGACGGCTGTGGTGGCGCTGCTGGTCCCGTCCTGCTCCAGTGGGAGCAGGGGGTGAAGCTGGAGGTGGGGGGGGCTGGGGGCTGCCGTGTGTGCTGCCTCTCCCATCTCCCTGCTCCGGGGTGTCTGGGCTGTGCTCCATCTGGAGAGGCCCCGGGTGTTACAGGGGCTGACTCTCAGCTCTCCCGGCCCTGCAGCTGGGACATCTTCATTTGACAGTTCATGAGGCTGTGGAAGGTGTTTCTTGGCTTCTGGGGGGAGTCAGCAACTCATTCCTGGACTTATTTACTCAGCTGGGAGGTGTCACTCAAAAGGGTAGGAGTGAAACCTTGGTTAAATGGCCCCAAATTCCCCAGGTCTTGCCATGTGAGGGAGAGCAGGGATGACGCTGCATCCTGGCAGGCTCAGAGGAGGAGGAGGTGCCTCAGCCCCATCGCCTCGGGATGCAGCAGAGGTCATGCTCCTCTTCCCTGGTTTTTCCTGGTGCCAAAAGTGTTGGAGAGAGCACGGTGGGAGCAGCTGGAAGGAGGGTTTGGCCTCTCGGGCCAGGCTCTGCCCTGGCAGCTGAGTCACAGGGAGCTGCCACCCTGCCTGACTCCAGCCTGGCTCGCGGGGTGAGTCCCTGTCAGTTTGGTGGCTTTTCCCCCCCTAACTTTCTCATGATTCATTTTTGACGCACGGCACGATGCCTCTGCAGCCGCAGGGGTGCTGATCTCGCCTTCCAGGGTGTAGCTTTGAGGAATAAGCTCAGGCTGCTCTGTTAACCCTGGCACAAGGGCTGGCAGCGTGGGCAGAGGTCAGTGCCCGTCCCCTGCGGGCCGTGGTGCCGGGGCGGTGCAGGCCCTCGCTGCCCGTCAGCCGGGTGTGCCCCGGGGTCAGGTGGCTCTGTGCTGCCTGGCTCGGGCATGATGAGCGAGCAGATGTCCGGGCTCCTGGCAACTGCTGACATCATGTAAATCCATAACTGCCCGAACACACACTCAACACGTGTCAGTTAAGGCTGGGCTGCCTGCGGGAGAGCAGCTCTGCCAGGCTCAGGCAGGGAGGTGGGAGAGCCCCGCGCCGTGGGCTCCTTCCGTGTGGTGGATCCCAAAGCTTGCAGAGGTGTCACACAGGATCACTGCCCTCATGTGAGCGCCTTCCCACGGGATCATCCCATCCTCGCTGCCTTTGCTTTGCTGTTTTTCCCCACTTGACCCAATTCTTCCCTTGGCGGCTCCAGCCTGGCTGTCACACTCCGTGTCGATGATGAGCCGCTGTCTGCTCTGTCTGCTCTGTCTGCTTCACTGGTGCTCAGTGGCTGCTTCAGCCTGTGCTTGGCTCCTTTTCCCTGGCTGGGCATCCCTGGGGGACTCCAGGCCAGGTCAGTGGAGCTGACCACACTGGCTCGACAGCCCGAGCCTGCCAGGCTGGCTGGGGCAGGAGAGCACCCACCTGTCTGGACAAAGGTGTCTGAAGTGCCCAGCAAAGCCCTAGAGGGCCTGTCCCCAGGGAGGGACTGGTCCAGCCAGCCTGGATGAGCCCTTCCTGCCCTCCCTGGCCAGGCAGGCTCTGGGCCACACCCGTCATCTGTGCCAGAGGGGCAGGAGCGGACGTGTCCCTGAAGTTTCCCTGGGAGCAGCCTCCCATGGTCAGTCCATGGCGATTTCCTCCACCAGCAGGTTCAAACCTCTTTGCTCTTCCCTTCCTGAAATGCAGAATCATTAAGGCTGGGAGAGACCTCCAAGATCAACTCCAACCTTTGACTCATCACCACCTTGTCGTCTAAGGCACTGAGTGGCACATCCGGTTGTTTCTTGACCACCTTTAGGGATGGTGATTCCACCGCCTGCCTGGGCAGCCCCTTCCAGTGCCTGACAACACTTTCAGTGAAATTTGCCCCAATATCCAACCTGAACTTCCCCTGGTACTGCTTGAGGCCATTTCCTCTCATCCTGTCCCTTGTTCCCTGGGAGCAGAGCCCAACCCCCCCTGGCTGCCCTCTCCTGTCAGGGAGCTGTGGAGAGCCAGAAGGTCCCCCCTGAGCCTCCTTTTCCCCAGGATGAGCCCCCCTAGCTCCCTCAGCTGCTCCTGGTGCTCCAGCCCCTTCCCCAGCTCTGTTCCCTTCTCTGGATACACTCCAGCCCCTCAACGTCTCTCTCATTGTGAGGGGCCCAGAACTGGACACAGCACTCGAGGTGAGGAGCTGGTGCTTCCTGGTGCTGTGCTGCTGTGGGGTGGGACAGCCTTGCGTGGGACAGCTGTGGTCAGGTTGGCAGGACAGGGTGGCAGAGCTCACCTGGGCCGGTGAGAAACTCACCCACAGGCTGGGGACAAAGGCATCTGAGGTGAAGAGGGAAGGCTCACGCTGTCCTTCATGTTCCCGGTGTGACGTTCTTGAGCTCAATATCACCCTGCTGGGCAGGAGAACAACGTGCTCTCTTGGTCTGACAGCTCCTTTCCAAATGCTCCTGGCCAAGGGCTGGGAGGGAGCAGGCTTGGAGGGGAGTTGGGGACGGTGTGGCCGTGCCCCTGCACGTGTGTGGGAACAGGGGTGGGCGTGGGGTGTGAGGCTCAGGAGTGACAATGACTGCAGGCGCCTCGTGGCTGCAGGGAGGGCGGGATGAGGAGGGTGGTGGTGGCAGGGGAGGAATAAAGCTTCTCCCAGCACCCCGGTGCCCTGCTGCTCCTGTGGGAATTGAGGTGCCCATGGGATGTGGTGCCCGTGGGATGCGGTGTGAGGCGAGCGGGGAACTGCCTTACTGTAAATAGAGAACATCGGAAGGGATTGTGATTGTCTGGAAAAAGACTTGGAGACTAAAATATCCGTCTGTGTGACTGACCTGAGGGACAAGGAGAGAATAGTTGGACCTGTGGTGGGAACACAGAGAAGGGGTTGAGAGAAGTGTGTGGGGATGAGGGGTCTGAGAAAGTTTTGCACCAGAGGGCAAATTTCGGTGCTATAATCACAAAGCTGTGCTGTCCTGGCTAACGGGGACCTGCAGGAGCTGGGCAGAGGGGAGGAGTGAGCCCAAGGTCCATCCAGCTGCAGGCATGGACCAGACCCTGAGGGAGCAGCCGAGGCCCTGAAGGCAGGAGGAGGAACCCAATGTGTTGGGTTTGGCCCCAGCAGTGCCCAGCTGCCCCCGCCCACTGTGTTCTGCCCTCTCAGGCTGGTCAGAGAGGAGCTGCTGAGGCTTCAGGGGC
The DNA here is from genome assembly GCA_013397565.1 of Ptilonorhynchus violaceus. NCBI lineage: Eukaryota > Metazoa > Chordata > Aves > Passeriformes > Ptilonorhynchidae > Ptilonorhynchus > Ptilonorhynchus violaceus. Next base: position 175,279 of record VZRJ01007358.1, on the reverse strand, counting down.
CTCCCTGGGCAGCTCCACAGGGCTGCAGTGGCTCTGGAGAGCTGCTGCTCTCGTAGGGGCTCCGGATCAGCTCTGGGAAGGACCAAGGCTGGAACCTGCTGGACCTGAGCAGGCACTTCCCCGTCGGGGTGGAGGCAGGTCCTGCTGGTTTGATGGTGGCTGCAGAGGCTGCTGGCCTGGGCTGAGACCCACCAGGGCTGTTCCCTCGTCCGTGCAGGATTGAGCTGGCACTGACACGGGATCTCTGCAGGACTGGTCCATGGAGGGGTCACGGAGGCCTGGGGACAGTGGGAGCTGCAGAGCTTGAAATTGTGGAAAGGCAGAAGGAGCTCTGCCCTGGCTGCTCGAGACAGGGACAACCACAGCCCACATGGGCAGGGAGGGAGGTTTGCTGAGATGATGGAGAACAACTCTCTAATGTGAGGAGGATAAAACCCTGGTGCAGGTGGTGGTGCAGGAGAGGAATTATGGAATCCCAGACTGGTTTGGGTTGAAAGGAACCTTAAAGCTCATCTTCTCCCCCCCCCTGCCGTGGGCAGGGACACCTTCCGCTATCCCAGGTTGCTCCAAGCCTCATCCAACCTGGCCTTGGACACTTCCAGGGATGGGGCAGCCACAGCTTCTCTGGGCAACCTGTGCCAGGGCCTCAGCACCCTCACAGAGAAGGATTCCCTTCTAACATCCGATCTCAATCTCTCTTCTTGTAGTTTGGAACGGTTCCCTCTTATCCTATCGTTGTGTCTCTCCCTATTTTTTATAAGCCCCTTTAGGCACTGGAAAGGGCTCTGAGGTCTCCTTGGATCCTTCCCTTCTCCAGGTGAACACCCCCAGCTGTCCCAGCCTGGCTCCAGAGCAGAGGGGCTCCAGCCCTCGGAGCATCCCCGTGGCTCTGGGAGAGGAGCCTCATCCCACTCTCCTCTCCAGCACAGACCATTAAAGGCTCGTCGGGCCGGGATGGATGGAGCCGCTCCCGGGGTCGAGCCGCGTGGATTACAGGACCCCCGGCAGCGCGGTGGGGCCGCAGGGGCCGCGGGGGCTGCGGGGCTGGGGGCACCCCGGGCGCCCANTTCCGCTATCCCAGGTTGCTCCAAGCCTCATCCAACCTGGCCTTGGACACTTCCAGGGATGGGGCAGCCACAGCTTCTCTGGGCAACCTGTGCCAGGGCCTCAGCACCCTCACAGAGAAGGATTCCCTTCTAACATCCGATCTCAATCTCTCTTCTTGTAGTTTGGAACGGTTCCCTCTTATCCTATCGTTGTGTCTCTCCCTATTTTTTATAAGCCCCTTTAGGCACTGGAAAGGGCTCTGAGGTCTCCTTGGATCCTTCCCTTCTCCAGGTGAACACCCCCAGCTGTCCCAGCCTGGCTCCAGAGCAGAGGGGCTCCAGCCCTCGGAGCATCCCCGTGGCTCTGGGAGAGGAGCCTCATCCCACTCTCCTCTCCAGCACAGACCATTAAAGGTTCGTCGGGCCGGGATGGATGGAGCCGCTCCCGGGGTCGAGCCGCGTGGATTACAGGACCCCCGGCAGCGCGGTGGGGCCGCGGGGGCTGCGGGGCTGAGCGCAGCCCGGGCTCACCTCTGTGAGTCAGCGCTGCCGCTGCCGCTGATTCACGGCGGGGCTGAGGCTGCGGCAGCGCCGGGATCCGCGGGCTGGAAGGACGGCGGCGCGGGGGGGGGAGAGGATGTTTTCCCTCATCTGAGCAGCGTTCCCAAGCCTGGCTGCCAGGTACGGCAGCGCTGAGCTGGGGAGATGTGCTCTGCCTGCAGAGGGGCTCCAGCACATCTGGAGGATTTACATTCTGTAAATCACAGAATCCCAGAATGGTTGGGGTTGGAAGGGATCTTAAAGCCCATCCAGTTCCACCCTCCTTGCCATGGGCAGGGACACCTTCCTCTATCCCAGGGTGCTCCAAGCCCTGTCCAACCTGGCCTTGGACACTTCCAGGGATCCAGGGGCATCCACAGCTTCTCTGGGCAACCTGTGCCAAGGCCTCCCCACCCTCACAGGGAACGATTCCTTCCCAAGATCCTATCTAACCCTGCCCTCTGGCAGTGGGAAGCCATTCCTCCTTGTCCTGTCACTCCATCCCTTGTCCAGAATCCTTGTCCAGCTCTCCTGGAGCCCCTTTAGGCACTGGAAGGGGCTCTAAGGTCTCCTCAGAACCTCTTCTTCCCCAGGCTGAAATCCATTCAGCTATTCTGAACCAACCCAAGGAGAGGACAAGCACCATTGTTACGCTTCAAAAATATTATTTGAGCTTCTTTCCATGTCCTGTGTGGGCTCAGACACTCTCTCCCAGAGCCATTAGGAGTGTCCCCAGCTATAACCCTCTCAGAGCCTTGCCCTGTCCTCGGGGCTGTAGCTCACAGCGGGGTCGGAGGCTATTCTGCATCCTCAGTGCATTTCCAGGTTGGTGCTTCCCAGCCCCTGCTTTCCTCCTGAAGGACTTTTGCAGAGCAGGTGCCCTGTGCCAAGCTGAAACCTGATACTGGGGAGCTTTTTTGGTTGCATTTTGCAAGTCACTGAGGAGTTTTCAGTTTGTCCCCCGTTTGGGTGTTGGTAGGGCCCAGGCACTTGAAAGTCAAAGGATTCTCCTCAGCTTTGTGGGGACACAAATGTTGCTGTAAATTTGTACAGAAGTGAGACTGGGGCAGTGTTTTCTTAGCAGAGTCAAAGCCAGGGGAGGAAGGTTGTTCCAGGCTGAACCTCTCACCATCCATCTCTGCCACGGCTGCTGTGGGGCAGCCCAAGGCAGGGGTCTGGCTGTGGTCCTTCCCTGGATGCTCCTGGATGCTATTCCTGGCTCGTGTTCAATCTCCTCTGACACCTTGTCGGTCTTTTTGTGTATCTGGGAGAGGCTTCAGAGGATGGAAATTTCCAAGTTCCAGTTTCCCTGCAGCAGCTGGAACCCAGCTAAGCCACACGTGTGCTTCAGGACTGGGGGACCGAGAGTTCCAAGCTCTCGGGTTTAGGGGTGGGCACTGTGGGCTCGTCTGGGGACGTTGGTGGCTTCGGGGTGTGTGCAGGCTGAGGGAGGGGTCGGGGTGTGTTGCTGCATTAATGTGTATAAACCATACATTATATATACATCCTGAACAGCAAACACGCAAGGCAGGCAGCCTGGGCGGGGCTGATCGGGGCTCAAAGACAACCAGGAATGTTTAAAGGGTGTTAAGCAGGAGGGAATGGGAGTAAATCCGTTCCCCGGGACTGGTGTGTGGGCACTTCTCACGTTGTGCGGCAGTGCTGGGGCTGAGGGGGTGGGGGGATGTGGGCAGGAAGGGGAGCTGGGAGCATGTGGGGCTCGTGGAGGTGGGCGTGGGGCAGCTCCACTCCTGCTCCTCCAGGCTTGGTGGCCTGGTCTGTCCCCTCCCTGTCTCCTCCACGGAGAGGGGCTGGGGCTGGGGCCCCTCTCCTCCTTGCCCTTGAGGTTTATCCTACGCCAGGAGCTGCTCTGGGAAGTGGTGCGCTCCCCCCAGCGTGTGCCTGCCAGAGCCCTGGATCGGCCAGCACAGCTCCTGGGGGGCTTTGCTTCACGGAGAGTGCGGGGGGCCGTGGGGACCCCAGGCCCTGGAGCAGTGTCCAAGATAAACTGGAAAACGGGATAGATGGCGGTGAGCCTGGCTGGTGTGGGAGGCCCTGGAGGCTTCCCGGAGCAGTGGGACACCCCTGTCCCGTGGGACCTGGGGCACAGCGTGTCCNGGGGGGTTCCCTGCAGTGCGGTTTCAGTTCTGGGGCAGGACTGAGGGACCTTCTGCTCTGCACCCGGGTCCCCCCTGTGCCCCAGTGCCCCGGGGTGTCCCCCACGTGGAAGGTCAGAGCTGAAGGAAGCCCGAGTGCTGCTCCCCGCCCTGCTGCAGCTCTGAGCCCATCGCTCTTTCTTCTCGCCTCTCTGATCCCTCTTGCATCCCTTCCCTTAAAAACATTTGTCTCTTTTCTTTGATAATTGCCTGCGAGGCCTGAGCATCCCCGAGGCCTCCGAGCTGCCCTTGCCTTGTCAAAAGCCAAACCCCCTCTTTTCTCCCGTGCCTGGGCACCCACAGAGGGGCCGTGTCCTTCCCTGCAGCATCCTGGGATCTGCTGTGCCATGGGTACCAGGGGGATGTTTCCATGCACAGCAGAAGGTTCCTCCTTGTCTGCCCTACGGATCCTCCTTGGAGCTGTGGGTGTTTCCCAAGGACACGCTGCTCCCTGGTGTCCCTGTCCTGGTGGAGCCAACTCTGTCCTGTGAGTCAGTGCCCCTGCCCCTGTTCCTTAGTGTGGTGTGGAATCCCAGGATGGGCAGGGGGGCTGTGCTGCTCATGCTTGTGTTATTTAGTCTCATTTGGGGCCACTCTGGTGATTTTTAGGGTCTTGTTTCAGTCTGTCACTGGTGGGAATGGGGCTCGTGGCTGCACAGCCACAGGGGTGCTGTGGGTCCCCTCTCCATGGCAAACGTTCCTCGTGGCTGGGAGAGGGTCAGGTGGGGAGGAACCAGAGGGAAGCCTGCACTGGTGTCTTTAGGTGTTCAGAAAGCATGAGCCAGGCATCCTAAAAATGGGGAATTGGGCTAAACTGACAAATACTCAAATGGCAGCCCCTCCAGTGAGTGGTCTGAGGTAGGTGCTGAGGACAGAGCTGAGCAGATGTTGACAGGGACAAGTGGTCCAAGTGGGGTGTTTTGGGAAAAGACTGGTTTGGGCATGGATCAGCTGTGCCCTGCCATGGCCCTTGGCCTCCCAAATCCTCTCTTCTCCTTCTTGGGCTGGGGAAGGTGGCAGGGACACGCATGGGGATGGTGTCTCCCTGTGACCTGGGTGCCTGAGGGTGCCTCTGATGGCTGGAGGTTACAAGGAACGATGAGCCCTCAACTGGATTTAAAACCCAGGGAGGGATGTGCCCAGGGCTACTTTGGGTGACATTTTTCAATCGGTTTTCCAGCCTTTCCAGTGCAGGGGTTGGCTTTGCCAGCCCTCCCCTCGCTCTCCCCCAACTTGATTTCCATCAAATGAATCGGAAGTGTGTTGGTGCTTGAAGTCAGAGGCTCTATCAGCCAGCTCCCTTCCCTCCCCCGGCTTCCCAGGTGCCTCCAGCAGGGTGGCAGCCAGCTTTGCCAGGGTGGTGGTGCAGGGATGACACCGATGCCCCTCCGCCCCCACAGCATCCTCTGCTGGGATCTAAGGACTTCCTGGGGCACTGAACTAAAACCAAATCCCGGTTCAGCCCTGACCCCTTCCAGGACTGGAGCTGTGTCCCACTGTGGTCCGGGGGAGCTGGCTCTGCTTCCTTGCCTGAGTCACCAGCTCGTGCTCTGGGTGGCAGCGGGGGATGCGGACAATGCCCTCCTGCACCGTGTGGGATCACAAGGAGGTGAGGGAACGGTGCCGTGGGGTCAGCAGGAGCAAGGGAGGACTCTCCAACAGCACTGCCTGTGCATGAGCTCGGCTCAGGGCTTGCTTGGGAGGCACTTTCGGGGCAGGGGGGGCACCTGTGGGGTCGTCAAGCTGCTCCCTCCCCCAGGAGGCATCTTGGTGTGGTTTCTTGGTGGGTGAGGAGGTGCAGGATCAGGCCCAGATCCATGTCCATGGATGGCTCAAGCTTTAGCTGGGTCCTCGCTGAGCCCACTGGCACTGCAGCATTTTGGGGGCTTTTCTGAGGGGTGGCACCATGAGTGGTGCCTTTCTGCTGGCCGCATCCCTGCACTGACACAGATGAAGATCTCTTGGGCTCTGCCTCCCCCTCCAATGTGCTGCCTGAGTTGGCCTGTGCCAGCCCAAGGGTTTCATTTGCCTCTCCTTAGAGACAAAAGTGTGGGAGCGTCCATCATTGCTTCCCACCAGGGATGGAGGGAAGATCGTTCCTGCCCTTGTTTTCCCTAAGCTACCTGCTGGAGCCAGCCAGGGATGCTGTACAGTTTTGGGTGACACCAGCCCTGACCAGTGTCAGGGCAGAGCAGCCGAGAACTGGCAGCTCCCAGCCCCAAACCCCTGTGGCTGCGCGTCCCAGAGAGGGGGCCAAGGGGGAGGTTCAGGGCTGGAAGTGCCATTGAGGCTGCTGAGGCTGCCCAGGCACAGGGCGTGCTCCCGTGGGAGCTGCAGGGGCTGGGGAAGCTGGTCCCTGGTCCCCGGCCTGGCTGAATCGTGGGGATTGCACTGCCAGGGTGATGGATTAGGGTGCAGACCAGGCAAGAAATGTGGAGGAGTAGGGGCTTGCTGGGAAGTGTGGGATTACTGGTTCTCCCTTGCTGCAGGGCTTCTGTGTGTCAGAGAGGGACCCCCCCGGCTGTCCCAGTTCAGCGGTTCAGGGGTCCCTGGGAAGGTGCCCAGCCCTGGGGAGGGTTGGAGGGAGGGCTGTGGAGGCTGTGACGTGGTCCCTGCCCCTCTGGTTGCCCCAGGGCTGATGTTCTTGGGTGGGGGAACAGTCCGTGAGCATCCCAACCCATGGGTACCATTGGGGAGCTCGTACTGGTGAGCAACTGGGCAATCGGATCTGAGCTGGGGTTTCTCCCTCTGCGTCCAGCATGGTCACCCACACGGATGGGTGCCTGTATCCCGATAGCCAGAGCCTGCCGGGAGTCTCCCAGCAGCTCCTCAGACTTGTGCTTTGTCCCTTGGGTTCCTGCTGGCTCGGCATGCCCGGGAGCTCCATCAGCGAGTGTGGGAGCTGGTGGGTCTCGCGTGGGCACTGCTGCTCCCAGCAGGCTGCCCACACCCGGCCAGCGTAACCCAGCCCCTCCCTGCCCCCCGGACTCTGCCCGTGTCCCTGCTCCGGGTGTCCCCACCCCGCCGACAGCAGGACCTGCCCCTCTGCCCGGCGGGGTCAGCGCAGGGCTCCAGGAACCCCCCTGTTGCGTCGTGGGGTACGAGCACCCCTGCAGTGCCCCCGTGTCTGCTCTGGGCGGTTGTGCCTCCTGGAGACAGGGATGTGCCAGGGGTCACGCTCGGCCTTCACCCCGGGCAGGACCGGTGAAAGAGCCTCTGTTCAGCCGCCGCTGCTGCGACAGCTCGGGGCGGGCTGGTGCGGGCGGGGAGCTTGGGTGCGATGGCAGCACAGCCGCTGCTGCCCCGTGGAAGGGACGGGGAGAGCGGGGCAGCCCCGGCTTAACTCGGGATAAAGATGCACAGCCCGGCTCTCCGTGCCGGCCGGGCGTGCGCCGGGAAGGCTCCCGGCAGGAGCGCCCGGGATGAGTCGGGTGTTTGTGAGCACGGGGGGCGATGGGGCTGGCACCGGCACCCCCCGGGACCCTCCCGGCACGCCTGGGAGGGGAGCCCGGCGCCGGGCCGGGAAGGCGGCCCGTTCCCAGCTCCCCGCTCCCAGCGCGGCAGCGGCTGCAGCGCACATCCCTCCATCCATCCCTCCCTCCATCCGTCGTCACCGCGCGGGGCGTGGGAAGAGGCGGCTCTGCAGAAAGCGCTGCCTCGGCCGCAGCGCCAGCCCGGCGGGATGAGCCGTGCGGGATGAGCCGAGCGGGACGAGCCGTGCCGGGACGAGCCGTGCCGGGACGAGCCGTGCCGCAGCCATGGGGAGCTGGCACCCAGGTAGGGCCGGGCCGGGCCAGTGCGGAATGCTCGGCCCCGCTGCTGCTGCCCTGGGCTGTAGCCGGCAGCGGTGCCTGGGGAGGGCCGGGTGGGATGCGGGTCCTGGAGCCTGGGGATGGCAGGGATGGTTGGACTTGATCTTAGAGGTCTTTTTCAAACTTGACGATTCTGTGGTTCTATGACAGGGCACTTTTACAGCTCGGGACACTGCAGATCTCTGCCCCTGCCAGTCCCCCGGGAGGAGGAGCAGGGTTCGTCTTCAGGAGCAGGGGATACCCTGCGTTTCTGATCCCCCCCTTCTCCATAAACAGCCCATATGATCCTGTGGCCCTGCTGCAGAGCAGCACAGCAGAGCTCTCCGGCTGCACTGCGGAGCAGTTTGGGATTTGCGTGTCCTGTGCCAGGGGGTGAGGGCCCAGGGCTGGCAGTGGGGCCCAGGGCTGGCAGTGGGGCTCAGGGCTGGCAGTGGGGCTCAAGGGTGGCAGTGGGGCTCAGGGGTGGCAGTGGGGCTCAAGNGCTCAAGGCTGGCTTTGGGGTCAGGAGTGGCAGTGGAGCTCAGGGGTGGCAGTGGGGCTCAAGGCTGGCTTTGGGGTCAGGAGTGGCAGTGGGGCTCAGGGGTGGCAGGGGGGCTCAGGGGTGGCAGTGGAGCTCAAGGCTGGCTTTGGGGTCAGGAGTGGCAGTGGGGCTCAGGGGTGACACTGGGGCTCAGGGTGCTGCATGTTGTTGGGGCTTTGGCTTTCCTTGTTTGCTGTTTCTGTGTCCCTGAAGGAGACCCAGGACTCCCCACCGGGCTCCCCTCAGGTTTCCAGGATGGCTGCAAGGCGCTGCCTGTGCTCCTGTCCCCTGGCAGCTCAGCCCTGCGCCACCAGGGGTGCTGGGTGCCACAGCCCTGACGAGCACCTCTGTTCTTCCTGGGGGCTGGCAGGTACCTGGTCCCCCTGCCCCGTGCCGTGCAGCCACCGCCACCCCCGCAGGGTGCTCCCCATGCCCGTCTTGCTCCCCATGTCCGTCTGTCTCTGTGGCAGCATCGGTCCCGCAGTGTGATCCCACAGTGTCATGGGGGGCTTTGTTGCCATGATCAGCCCCACGGGCCCTTGGCAGGGATGAGGGAGGAGGTCACTGGGTTGTCCCCCATCCCTGTGCTCCCCAGGTGTGCTGGAGCCTGTGGAGCCCAGTTTGGGCACTCAGCAGGGGCTGCTGTCTGCCTGTGACCACGATGCTCCAGAGGTGAAGCCTCAGGGATGGGCAATGGCCTCGGCAGGAAGCGGGGTGGGCAAAGGGGAGTCCAGGAGAAAAGGGGGATGCTGAGCCTCGGAAACCAGCCCGGCAGCTGGAAGTGACTGGGCAGGGGAGGGGGAGAGCAAGCTGCAGGGAAGGGAAGGCTCTGGGAGGGGAGCACTGCAGAGGCTGGAGCTGGGATGTGCTGGGAAAGCGCTGGGGCAAAGCATCTGGGAAATCCACACTCCGGCGAGAAGGGGAAGGAAGAGGAAAACACCAAGAGGAGGAGGAGCAGGCAGGGAGATGATGGGAGGAGATTCCAGGCATGACAAGCAGGTCTGCCTCTGATCCTGCTGAGGCTTCCTTTGCAGTCACCATTCCCATGTGCCTGTTCCGGTAGCCTGGAGCTCCATCCTGCTCCAGCCCTCTCCCCTGAGGAGAACATCCCCCAGCCCCCTGGGCTCCAGCTGCAGCACATTCCAGCCCTTGCTGGAAACTGGGCTTGTGCTGAAAACTTGCCCTTGCAGAAAACTGGGCATGGCACCGGGGCCTGTGGGTGCCAGGAGGAGCCCTTTGGCCAGTGCCCTGCACAGGGCAGGGTCTGGGGGTCAGTGCCCACTGCCTCCTGCCTCTGCCAGCCCCAGCGCAGGCACTGCTCCAATGGGACATGCATGAGCAAGGCTGGGAGCTGGGAAGGGCTGGGACAGCCTGGGAAGGCTGCTGCCCAGTGAATGGGGTCCTGCTGCTGCCATGGGAAATGCTTAGAAAGAAATTAAATTATTTGGTCTCCATGAAGTTTGCTGCAGATGTGGTGTAAACCTCCTGTACAGGTTTGTGACAGCAGATGCGTCAGTGAAATTGTCCTTTTGGCAGCACGCTGGGACCTGTGTCCTTTCTCACCCCATGGCCCCGCTCCAGGGTCTCTGCTGGGGCAGCAGGAGCTGAGTTTGTACCCAGAAGGTGCCGTGGGATGGGCAGGGCTCCTCGGCTGCTGCTCCCTGTCTGTGCTGTGCTGCCCCTTCCCATCGCGGGCAGCTCCTGCCCAAGGCACAGAGGGGCTCCCGGGGTAACATCTCCTTCTGCAGCTCTTGAGGGCCATGGGAAAGGTCATGGGATAAAAAGGGGGACAAGGGGCTGGGACAGGGCACACCGTGAGTGCTGCTCAGGTCCCTACAGAGCCTGCAGGTGTCCCCACGGTGCTGAGCACCCCCAGCCTGTCACAGAGAGCAGTCGGGGTGTTGGTGGTTGTGTAAGCCTTGGTGTCCTCCTCCCACAGCCCAGGGTGCAGGTGACCAGGCTGCCATGAGGGTGGCAGCATCCCCCTGCTGGTGCCACTGTCCCCAGGGCCTTGGTGCTGCCGGGGTGGGGCTGTCCCTTGGCCGCAGCAGCACCAGGGTGAGTGGCAGTGCTGGAGGAGCCCCCAGCTCCCCACTCAGCCCCCGGGCGGGCAGGGAGTGGCTCCTGAATGCGGCCCTTGTGGCTGTGCCCGGGAGCGTGGCAGTGCCAGCGTGGCCTCTCCAGCGGGGCTGTGCAGCTGCAGGGCTCAGCTGCAGCGGGGCCGTGCCCAGGGACACCGCCCCTGCCAGCCCCGTCCCTTGGGACAGCTCCCAGACCCCAGCAATGACCCTGTGCGGGGCCTGGAGCCTCCCCAGCACGGCTGCAAGGAGAGAAACCGATGGGATCCCTGCCCTGGGAGCAGGGAGATGGTCCCTGGGGATTTGCCAGGCCCCTTTACCAGAGCTCTGCCACCCCAGCACTGCTGTGCCGTGCTCTCACTGGCGTCAGCTGGAAGTCAGTCCCTGGGTCAGGCTCCTTGCCCACCATCAGAAGGTTGGAGCTGGAGCTGAAGATGCAAAAGTAGGGCTGGCTGGGTGACGTGGGGTGAATTCCCAGCTTGCTACCCTTGTGAAAACCTGTCATTCCCTCAGGGACTGGTGCTCCCTGCTGCAGGGGAAAAGTGGTTTGGAAGAAAGTTTGGAAGCGTCAAGTGAAAAACTCAGCGTGTTTCTGGCCCAAAGTGATGCGTTGTCATTTTAGAGATTGCACGTTGATTAAAAATTCACACACTGAGATCCAAGCGGAAGCGCTTGGGAATGATCCACACAGGGATTGGGGCTGGGAGCGAGCAACTGCTTGCATTTGCAGTGGAAAAACAGCAGCCCTGTTTCCTCTGTGGAAAAAACAAACCACTGGTGACCTCTGCAAGCTCCTGGTGCCCTTGGCCGAGCAGTGGGTTCTGTTGGGAGGAGCTGATGCTGCTCAGGGCAGCTTGTCCAGCCTGTCATATGCAGGAGAATGTGGCTCTGGGACAAGGGGGTGAAATCCTGGGCCTTTTGGCGTGAGCTGAGGCCTCTGTGGTGACCACACAGCCGGCACAGGCACGGGAGGGGGATGTTCCCGGGATCTCCTGGCTGCGAATCCAGCGGAAGGCGTGGGCTTGACTCCCTGTCTTCTCCATCACCTCCTCCTGTTCCCTCCACCCCCAGAGCCAGTTTTAGTCGTTTTTCTGGGAAGGTTTCACATCTTCCCACTGCTGAGGACACCTGAAGGGCAGCAGTGGGACAGGAGCCGTGGTGTGGGATGGGTTTGCTTTGTGACAGTGAGTCTGTGGAGACACTGAGCTGAGCCTGAGCAGTGCAGTGCATTCACCAGGGATGGGGCAGCTGGAGGGAAGGGATGGGGCATCCATCCCTCATGAAGTTGGGAACCTCATGAAGTTCAACCAGGCCAAGTGCAAGTTCCTGCACCTGGGTCAGGGCAGCCCCAGCACCAGCACAGGCTGGGGGCTGGGTGGGTTGAGAGCAGCCCTGGGAGAAGGACGGGGGGGTGCTGGTGGTGACAAACTGGATGTGACCCGGCCATGGGCACTGGCAGCCCAGAGACCAACCCTGACCCCATAGCAGGGGCAGAGGTGAGAGGGGATTCTGCCCCTCTGCCCTGCTCGGGTGAGACCCCACCTGCAGAGCTGCCTCCAGCTCGGGGGCCTCCAACATCAGAAGGACGTGGAACTGTTGGAGCGAGTCCAGAGGAGACCACAAAGATGCTCCAAGAGCTGGAGCCCCTCTGCTCTGGAGCCAGGCTGGGCCAGCTGGGGGTGTTCACCTGGAGAAGAGAAGGCTCCAGGGAGTCCTTACAGCCCCTTCCAGTGCCTAAATGGGCTCCAGGAGAGCTGGAGAGGGACTTGGGACAAGGGATGGAGGGACAGGACAAGGTGGAATGGCTTCCCACTGCCAGAGGGCAGGGTTAGATGGGGTCTTGGGAAAGAATTGTTCCCTGTGAGGGTGGGGAGGCCCTGGCACAGGTTGCCCAGAGAAGCTGTGGCTGCCCCTGGATCCCTGGAAGTGTCCAAGGCCAGGTTGGACAGGGATTGGAGCACCCTGGGATAGAGGAAGGTGTCCCCGCCCATGGCAGGGGTTGGAATTGGAACAGGGATCTGCAGGCATTACTCAGGGCTGCTGGTGTGGCTGCTCTGTGGGCAGGGGCGGTGATGTGACCACGGGGAGCTGCTCTGACTGAGCCACCTCGAGCAGCCACAGCCCTTGGACACTGCGGTGGGGATGATCCCAGTGAGCCCAGTGGGGAGCTGGCAGGGCCTGAGCAGCCTCAGTGGTGAGTGGGTGATGGTCCAGAGGGTGCTCCATGGCTCCATGGCGAGGGACCCTCCCGGGAACCCTCGCCAGCCCGTGCTGTGTAGGCTAAAAGGTTTCAAAACCATAAAGGTTCCAAAAGCACATTGCTGAGCATCCCGGCATGGAACGTGCCTTCCCCTCCCTGTTCCTGGCCCTGGGTTTGTTTTTCAGGCAGCTGGGGCTGGAGGCAGGAATACACAGGGTCCCACGCTGGCCGTGGGAACCCAGCGTGCTGCTGCTGCTGGGGTGGCCAGAGGGGAACAAACCAGCCAGCCCGGATGCAATCCGTGCAGTTGTCCGTGTTTGCCATTTCCTGTGTCAGTGCAGCCTTTCCCCTGACTCACAGCCTGGCTTTTCCTCCCACTCCTGCAAAACACAAGTAAAGGTACCGGCGGGTGCAGGGGTGTGGGAGCAGGGTCGGGGCAGCCTCGCTGCCCGCTGTGAGTGCGGGGATGGGCCGTGAGCCTGTGCCCTGCCTGTGCTGGGTCCCTGTCCCTGGTGGGTCCCTGTCACAGTGCCCCCCCCTGCTGCTGGCTCTTCCCCTCCAGCTCAGAGTATGAAATCCTGGTGTCCTGTGCTGCTGCCACCAGCCCTTTGCAGAGCCACCTCCCGGCACAGACGGGGATCCAGGAGCTGGCAGTGGACCCGTGAGTAGACAGGGATCTGGCAATGGATGTGAGAGTGGACAGGGAGTCGGGGTCTGGCACTGGATCTGCGAGTGGACAGGGAGTTGGGATCTGGCAGTGGATCTGTGAGTGGACAGGGATCCAGAGGTCTGGCAATGGATCTGTGCGTGGACAGGGAGCTGGGGGTCTGGCAGCAGATCCACGTATGGACAAGGATCTGGGATCTGGCAATGGAACTGTGAGTGAACAGGGAGTCAGGGTCTGGCAGTGGATCTGTGCTTGGACAAGGATCTGGGGTCTGGGAGCAGATCTGTGAGTGGACAGGCAGCTGGGGTCTGACAGCGGATTCACGCATGGACAGGGAGTCGGGGAGTCTGGCGATGGATCTGTGAGTGGACAGGGAGCCAGCGTCTGGCAGCAGATCCGTGCGTGCGTGCGGGCAGTGTGGCAGAGACGGGCACATCCCAAGCCTGTCCCAGCCTCCCCGAGCAGCCAGGGCAGCTCAGGGCGTCCCAGGGCGTCCCGCAGCCCGGGTGACAGCCCGTGTCTCTCCCCGGCGGCGGCGACAGCGCGGTGACCGGCGGCCATGACCACGGAGACGGGCCCCGGCTCGGAGGTGCGGAACGCGCAGGAGGAGGCTCCGCAGCAGCAGGGGGAGGCGGCCGCCCCCG
>VZRJ01007358.1:132389-151942 GCA_013397565.1 Ptilonorhynchus violaceus | reverse complement strand
GGGGGGGGGTGCCACACATGGGGCTGCTGTGCCCTGGCTGCCCGGGACGGCCCTGCCGTGGGGCTCTGTGGGGTTTGGGATGTGCCTGCTGGGCCCCAGCACTGCCGGGGGCCGGGGCTGCAGGGGGCTGTGGCCCCTCATCCAAGCGCTCTGCTGGGAAGAGGAAGGGGGGCTGCCCCCCACACTGCTTTTACCATGGAATAAATCAGGTGCAGAGGTGTGAATGGAGCATCCAGAGCTGGCACAGCTGAGACCTCTGTCCATCTCTCTATCCATCCTGTCATCCATCCATCCATCCATCCATCCATCCATCCACCCACCCATCTTTTGTTCCTTCATTCCTTCTCAAATTCTCCCTCTCTCTCTCTCTCTCTCTCTCTCTCTCTTTGTCCCTGTCTCTCTGTCTCTGTCTCCTCTCTCTCCTGTGGGTGCTGGGGTTTCCGTGCTGGCACAGACGATGGAAGAGGACACCTTAGAGGATTTTGCATCAGAGCATGGAGCTTCCCTAAGCATGGAGTCTTTCACGCAGAAAAGCCTTGTCTCCTCTCCTGAGGTGGTCACCATCCTCTTTTCCCCCCACCCCTCACTCTCACAGTCTGCCCTCCCCCCGTGGGGGTCCCCAGCCTGCTGAGGGCTCTTGTGCCCTCTTGGCAGAGCTGCCCATGGGTGGGTCCCCTCTCTGGTCCCCTCGCTGGTGACAGGCAGAGCCTCTCACAGGACAGGGCTGTTGGTGAAAGCTGCTCCCCTGGCTGTTCCTGCTGGGCTCTGAGGTGCGGTCCTGGAGAGAGCTCCCGGTGCTGGTGTGGGGCCGTGCTGGAGCCCAGTGCTGAGGGTCCCCAGGCAGGGGTGACCTGATGGCTTGGGCACCTGGGTGGCTGCTCCAGCAGGCTCAGGCTCTCCTGGCTGCAGCTGGAGTTCCCTAGGCCAGGCACCCCGACAAAGGGCACCCTTGGAGGCATCCCTGGACTCGTGCCCACGCACAGCTGGGTCACGCTCTGTCCACGTGAGGAGTGTGGGCTCTCAGCGCCCTCTGTGTGCGGGTTTAGCTCAGGTGAGGGGGCTGTCCCAGGACAGCCAGGGCTGGTGCTTCACTGAGCAGAAGCAGGCTGGGCTTTGAGCCTTGGTTCTGGCGTGGTTGGCCCCAGGCACACGTGGTGCTGGACACTTGTCCTGCCTGAGCGCCCCAGGGAGGGGCAGAGGCAGTGGGGCAGGGGCAGGGGCAGGGACAGGCTGGGCCCACTCTTGCTCCATGTGGATGTCCCTTAGTCCATACTCTACTAGCACGGGCAGGAGCCTGAACTTGAGCTGCCTGGGGCAGTCCCCAGGAGGCAGGACGGGTGTCAGGGAGGGCTTGGGCACAGCCTGGGCTTCAGCAAGGGTACGGCACCTTCAGCAGAGCAGCAGCATCTCCTGGTCCAGGCTGGCACCCTCCACGTTCCGGTGTTTCAGAGCTGGAGGACAGAAACAGCAGACACGGGGTGCACACACATCTCCTGGGTCAGTCTTGCCCCTGGGGTGCCCAGCCTGCCCTGGGGCAGGTGCTGAGGTGGCCTCACCAGGAGTTTCTGTCCAGGCAGCAGTGACAGACTCAGCAGCTGACTTGTCCCCTCATATCCCCGCAGGCCAGAGCCCGTGGTGTCCATGAGAGATTCATGGCCCGAAAAGGGATGGCACGAGGATGGCACATCTGCAGAGCCTGGAGCTGTCAGCACAGCCAGAAGGTCCCCCAGTGCCCATGGCCTTCAGGCCCACTGGGGTTGGGTAGTCTGTCACCCCAGTGTTGACTCTCCCCTCTGTCCCTCCCTCCTGGGGAGGGGAATGCTGGGCTTGGAGGTGCCAGGAGCCTCTCCAGCTCCCTGTGTTGTCCCAACATCTCAGATTCCCTCATTATCCTTGCTGTGCTTTCCTCTCAGGTGAGCTGGGTCTCCCTGAGGACAGAGAAGGGCAGCAGAGGCACTGAAGGATGCCCAGGGGAGAAGCCTCCCACGTGCCCAGGACTCTCCAAGGTTGTGGCCCCCGTTGGCAGGGGCAGAGTCTCTGCTCCCTGCTATCTCCTCTTTCCTTTCTGTCTCTTGTGCTCCACAGGCCACAGTGGGAATGGCTTTCCCAGTTGCTCCTGTCCCTAGAGCAGATGTGTGGGGAGGGTGGGCAGGGAATTGTGGAAGTCAATTATCCCTTAGGAAGTCAGGGCTGGTCTCTGGACAGATCTTCCCCAGCATCATCCCTGCTGAGACAGCCCTGCCTCAGCTCCATCCTGCCAGCCCGGGACCTCCACAGCTCAAGAGCTCTCTGCTTCCCTGGGGGACGTGCCCCAGTATCCAGAGATTTGCTCCGAACATCCTCCAGAGCCCTCTGGAGCTGGCTTGGAAATAAATCTGAAGTTTTGAAGTTTTTCTGACTGGTGAAGAGGTGCTGTCATGGATGAGCACATTTCAGGCTTCAGACTTGTCTTCAGACTTTATCTCAGAGAAGGAGCCTGAAGCAACTCATCCCCTCTGCCCAGGGAAGGTGTCCTCCAGAGGACTCTGGTTGGCAGCTGGAGAAGAGGGATGAGAGGGCTTTGCGGAGCAGATTTGTACGTGTGCCCACAACCTGTCCGTCCTTGTCCTGAATGAGAAAGGGTTCAGCAGTGGGACCGCAGGGCGGGAGCAGGAGAGAAGCTGCTGCACCCTCAGGAAAGTGCTGAACAGGGAGAGGGAGTGCTGAGGGAATGCCGGGCACCAGCCTGGGCTGCCCCGTCAGGGGTGATGCTGCTGTCACGGGTCAAACCCGGCTGGGAACGACCCCGGTGCAGCCCGGTGCTCCTGGCAGGCACTGACAGGCTCTGTTCCGATTTCCATGGACTAGGAAGGAACAAAACCTGCGCTGGAGGCAGGAGTGGAGGCAGGGAGCTGGAGAGCAGCCGGTGCAGGGCTATGGGAGAGGCCGCTGCTGGAGGGAGCTGGGCTCGGGTCTGCTGCAGACCCTGCTGCTCAGCGGGGCTGCCTGGCCAGGGCAGAGCCCCTGCCAAGGATTCCTCTGGCACCGGAGGAGCAGGAGGAGGGTGCCCTTGCTGCCCATTCCCGTGGATGTCCCGGCACTGCGAGGAGCCAGCACCTCCCTGCCCTCAGGGGCTGGGTGTTCCCTTGGGGGTTCATGGGCCGTACCCCAGCGCAGACCCCGAGTGCTTCCCCGCAGGCTCTCGGGGACTTTCGGGAGCAGAGGGGCTCTTGGCAGAGCCCGGGGCAGGAGCAGGCAGGGGCTGTGGTGGGTGCGGGGACAGGGCCTGGGGCACTGTGCCCAGGGAGCTCTGCTTCCTTTGGCACCTGGCAGAGGAGGCAGGGGCTGGGAATGGCGTTTTTCTGCTGGGGGCTTTCACTGATTTCCGATTTCCTTGTGGGAGCTCTTCCACTAGTAACTGGTTTTCCTCCTTTCTCTCTCTCCTCTGATGTTATCTTCCCTGTCCTTCCCTCTGGCTCTGCTCCCCTCTGCCCCCCGCTTCCCCTTATCCCGTATCAGTCACCGGGTTTGCATTTTGGGTGCAACTGCTCCAGACATTCCCCTGTCCCGTGCACGGGGCGAGGCTCACGTTTCCATGGATCGCTGTTCCTGGTTGGAGTGGGGAGCAGACAGGCAGCCCTGGAGTGCCTCCTGGTGCCCCGAGGGCTGTGCCCAGGCAGGCTGTGCCGTGGGCAGTGCCAGCCCCACGGGAGCCCTAGCACTGCCCTCCATGTTTGCTGCCAGGGGCACTGAGCTGCCCCACAGTGCAGATGTTCTCCTGCCTCTGCCTTCCCGTGGGTGATTTCCTGCCTGCTGTTCCAGAAGTGGCTGGATCGTAGCAGTGCGTTGTTCTTGGCCCTCATGCAGGACGAGCACGTGGATGTACGAGGTGTCCGTGGCAGCGGTGACCCAGTGTCCCCTGCCAGCAGCACGGTGACATTCCCACTGTGTCCGTGCTGCAGGATGCTCCACAGCCTTTGCTGGCTCCTGCTGCCAAGCCCATGGGCTCGTACACTTCACGGGGAGCCTGTCACCGCTTGGGTTCAGCATCCGTGGGAACCTCTGCAGAGGAGAGGGTTCTGGGGAGATGTCCCTGGTGAGCTGGAAAGGAGAGGTGGCTTTGGGGGAATCTGAGCTGCTGGTAGGAAGGTGAAAGGGCCTTGATGATGGCTTCAGGTGGTTTCTCTCCCTGCTCATGCTCTTGGCAGTCTGACACATTCTTAGGGCACATGGATGAAGCTGAAAGTGAAGCTACCCAAAACACAGAGCGTTGCTTCCAAGGAAATCTCAGCCCTGGGAATTGCCAGAGCCAGCTACAAACAGGGGGGTGGTCAGAGAGACCCCCATGGCTGTCAGTGTGTCTACTGGGAGCTTCACTCCCACTCAGCTGCTGCAGGTGTGTCAGGGAGCCACCACCCACAGCAAAGCACTGTCCCCAGAGAGGACACTGGCTCAGTCCCCAGTGTGGCATCAGCCCTTTATTTCCAGTCCCTCTCTCCATCAGTGATGTGCCACACTCTTCGTATAGACCCTGCCTCAACACAGCTCTCTACAATATCAGTAATAATAATAATAATAACAATAATAATAATAATGATGATGCTGACGCTGGCCAGGCAGAGCAGCTGTGCCACTCGTGCCAGCAGCAGGCAGGGACGGGGTGTCTGATGCGTTTAACTCTTCTTGCTCCAATTGCAATGCAGGGCTCGGAGCACTGGGTATTTATAGAGAGAGAAGCCCCTAGGCTGGAAGCTGTAGCTCTGAGGAAAACTCTGAGAGCCAAGACGGAAGAAGCACGTGCAGGGACCTCAGAAGGGAACACCAGTGTGAGCCTGACCAAAGTGGAGGTGACAGTAGGGAAAGCCAAGGATGCGGCAGGCCAGGAAGAGCCGGCGGCTGCAGCCCTGGACACGCGGAAGAGAGCCAAAATGATTGCTAGTCCCGAGGATTTTGAGTCTGTGTGGGAGGATGAGCTCTATGAGAAGGAAAGCAGGGGGGAGCCCAGCCTGGGGGCGGCACATCCGCCCGCCGGGAGCACGGAGGGGGAGCCCCGGGAGCCGGGCAAAGGAGCAGCCACCGCGGAGCCGGGGCTGCCCAAGCCCTGTCAGCAGCCTGAGGAGAGGCAAAAAACCAAGATTTTGGGGCCAGAGCCTGCCCAGGGAGAAGGTGAGGTGCTCTCCAAGGAACGTGCTGCTGCAGCCTGCAGGAAGCAGGAGGCCAGAGTGCCTCCCACGGCCCCAGAGCTCCTGAAAATTAAAGTGAAGGCTGGCGATGACAGCTCGGAGACTTCTGCAACCCAGAGGATCATCTACTTAGGGGATCCAGAGGGAGAGGAGAAGGACGGTAAAACACACCTGGTCTCAGACACTGGGGGGTGGCCTGGCTTGGAGGAGAGACCAGAAGCCCCAGTGAGCACATCTGGGGAGGGATCCGGGCACGTGGCACCTGCAGCAGGAGCGTTCCAACCCCCTTCTTCAACAAGTCACCAACACGGGACAGTGTCTGGAAAACCCACTGGAGCACCGGAGCAGCCCGGGCAGGGCTGTGATGAGACCAGCCTGGGGGGACATCCCCTCTCCGGGTGGGAAGAGCTGTCCCTGCAGCCAGAGAAGGCGCCTGGTGCTGGGGTGCCCAGGGGAGCCCCCGCGGGAAGTGAAGCCCTGCCCTGTTCCCAGGAGGGGGGAGCAGAGGAGACGGAGCTGCAGAGCCCAGTGGGAGGATGGAAGCCATCTGGCCTGGCAGGGGATGGCCCCGGGGCTGAGGAGCACAGAGGGAGCCCAGCACAGTCCCCAGACATCTGCACGGCACCTGAGGGGCTCTCGGGAAGGGTTGGAGCTGACGGTGACAGGGAGGAAAATGCCAGAGTGGTTCTTCAGATGGAAGAGATAGAGCCCAAGTCACCTCCATCATCCGCTGGGTCTCGGCAGGGCCATGCTCACCCCGTGGAGTTGGAGGGGGACAAACCCAGTGCTCCTGCCCCTCCACCCCTTCCCCAGAAACCCAGCGCTGTCCCTGCACAGCCAGCTCCAGGCACAGAGCCTCAGGGCACGGACCTGTCCCTGGGCACCAGCCCTGCCAGAGAGGTGGCCATGCCCAAGGGTGTGAGCCCCTACACGGGGGTGGCACTACCCCAGGGCACCGATCCTGAATCTGAAAAACAATCCCAAAATGTGGGATTTGCCTCATGGAAACCACACCAAGGGACAAGCCTTGCTACAGGAGAACCACCCCAAAACTCAGACACTGCAGCAGAGTCGATCCAGGACAGAAACTTGGCCACCAAGGAGGTGGCCCAGGATATGGACCCTGTCACAGCACAGAGCAAGGTCCCTGCTACTGAAGAGCCACTGCAGGAGGAGAAGCCCATGATCAAAGAGCCCCTCCAGGACTCGGGGTTAGGGAAGCCGGCCAAAGATGAAGGCTCTGGGGTGGAAGAACTGTCCCATGACAAAAGCCCTGGCATGGCTGAGCTGCCCCCCAAAGCAGAAGAACCAGAACAGACTGAGGCCATCCTGAGAGACCTGCCCCAAGAGGGCCCCGTGGCTGGAGGGCCCCTCTACTCTGTAGATCCCAAAGCACAAGAGCCACACCAGGACTCGGAGTTCAGTGTGGGACAAGCTCTGCAGGGTGGGAGCTGGATAGTCGGACAAACCACCAGAGACAGTGACCTGGCTCCGGGGCAGCCACTGCGGGATGAGCCTCCTCCCAAAGAAGCTGCTGATGTCCCACACTTCCAGTCCCCCACAGCAGGACTGTGCCAAGGAAGTGAGACATCTCAGCTCCCTGCCTCGGGGAGTGAAGGCAGGGCAGAGCTGCAGGCAAGTGGTGGGACACATCCCCCGGAGCCTGGGGCGTTGGTGTGCGTGGCTGGGCTGGCAGGAGCCGTGTCCCAGCAGCACGGGGATGTCTCCATGGCCCCAGGACACCGGCAGGACAGCGAGAGCTACAGGGAGACCTCCGTGGCCTCCAAGATCAAGATGTTTGAGCAAAGTGAAGCGGAGCGAAGGGCGGCCCAGGAGGGACAGGAGCGTGTGCCTGACACTGAGACAGCGGTGGCGGCCTCGGGGAAGCCAAGTCTGGCACAGGACGTGCCTTTGAGCACCAGCCTCGCCTCAGCCCCTGCAGCGGGACCTGTGTCCAGTGTGAGCTCCTTGGCCCTCGGGCAAGGGGCTGGTTCAGGAGACGCCTCCCAGCCTCACTCCCTGAAGGAGAATGTCTCTGTTGACCCGGAGCACGAAGAGGACAGTGCCGACCTGGCCTCACCCGACTCCGGCTGCGAGCTCACCCTGGCCGAGGCCGTGGTAACTCCGGTGAAGCGTCTGGACGGGACGTTCATGCGCATGTTCTGTGGCTCTGCCCGTGTCCAGTGGCTCCGCACACATCCATTGACTGGCAGCAGGCGCTTTGCATCCCTGTCCTCTCTGTCTGTGTGTGTGGTCAGGCTGCACTGGCTGCATGCGGAGCCGCTGCCCAGTCGGTTCATCAGCTTTTGTTTTGCGCCCCCCCGACATTTTGGCTCCCTGGAGAATGCCCCTGGCTGAACCCAGGAGGGGCACCCGAGCTCTGTGGGCAGGAGCAGGAGAGGGCGCCGGGGGGGCTGAAGGAGCTGGGACTGTCACGGACGCGCCCCCGGCAGCGGCGTGCCCACGCTTCCAGCTTCACCCGCATTTCCTACATTGATTGATGCCCCTTCTTGCTTAGCCCCCACCCTGCCCTGCCTTCAGCGAGCTGGTGGCCGGGTGCTGGAGTAGCTTTCCTCGTCCTTGTGAGCGCTAGAGCAGCTCCTGCAGAGCTCATTTCCTTCCAACTAACCCTTTTCTCTAATCCAGAGCAAATCTCAGGAACCAAGTGGGGAAGAAAAGGATTTATCTGACCCATCAGTAAAACCCAGCCTGAAAGAAGAGAATGTACAGGCTGCTGTTCCAGCGGCGTCCCAGGTCTCGGTGCTGTTTTGCTAAGTGCTTCTCACGGCAGTGTGAGCGCTCGCCCCGCGGCCAGGGCTGTGCTGCCCCTCCGCTCCCCTTGCAGGGCTTTGTGTATGTACTGGTCAGACACACCCCAACACCGTGTGCAGGCTGTTCCCCCCAGGCTGCTGGGCACCCTGCTTCCCATACCTCTCAACGTCCCGGCAGTGCCGGCACAGCCCGGCCTGGGGGGGGATGGCTCTGGCTGCAAATGCTCGGAGCCGAGCCCAGGAGGTGGGAGTTCCTCTGGCATCGGTGGGCTTAGAGCTGTTCCTAAGGGACAACTGGGCCTAGATTTCCATTGCTTCACGGCAAAGCGTGGCCAGGGGCCACGTCCCCTCCGATGGCGGAGTTGAGAGGTATGTCCATGTCTGGAGAAAAGTGGATGGAGGGAGGTCATCCCTTGGCTCTGGCCATGCTGCCAATTACACTGAGCAGGTCACCCTGAGACTCACCTGAGGGGCAGGTTGTGTCAGTGGGGCAGACTCACCCCGGGGCAGCTGGTGGGCTGGACCTCCCCCCAGGGTGATGCTCCCCAGGATGCTCAGTGGAATTGGCACACTCCTCCTCAGTGGAATTGGCACCCTCCCTCGCTTCTCCCTCACCGTGCCTGGCTGATGGGCCCTTTCCTTTCAAACTCTTCTCTCTCTCTTTCCCTTGTTTGTTTTTTTGAGTCACTGACATCTGATAGCCCAGCGTCTGAGCTCTTTCTGAATGTCTCGTATCAGACCCATTGTTTTGCATCCATCTGCTTCCACCAGTGCACTGAAGTGCCTCCGAGCTGGCCAAGCTTTATTTTGTGTGTGACCGAGCCTTTTTGAGACAATTCATTGCCAACAAACTTTTGGCACAGTCCAGTTGAGTCGCCTTCTCTCCCCCAGCAAAGCCGCTGCTGTCAGAAAGGTTTCGGTCTCCATGCTTGAGTTGTGTTTGACTCTACTCTGTGNCCGCCATGCCCCCCCGGCGCAGCCCCGCGGTGCTCAAGGGCCGGTCTCTCCACGCTTGTGTCTCCTTCAGAGAGCGGGCGTGAGGGAGGGTCCTGAGGAGAGGGTGAAGCCGCCCCGGCACAGGGCCCCCGAGAGCGACACCGGCGACGAGGAGCCCGACCAGGAGAAGGACTCGGTGTTCCTCAAGGACAACCACCTGGCCATCGAGCGCAAGTGCTCCAGCATCACGGTCAGCTCGACCTCCAGCCTGGAGGCGGAGGTGGACTTCACCGTCATCGGGGACTTCCACGGCACGGCCTTCGAGGACATCTCCCGGAGCCTGCCCGAGCTGGACAAGGACAAGAGCGAAACAGAAGACGAAGGCCTGGTTTCTTTCCAGCACACTGACAAAGCAGTGCCCGGACTGGAAGAGGATGTCAAAGGCAGGGATAAGGTCTCCCAGGCCGGCCCTGACGTCTCCCGGCCAGAGGTACACAGGGACGCCGTTCACCGGGACTGGCCCGGTGCCATCGTGCCGCCGCGTCCTTGTCCCCGGCACTGCCTGGCGGGTGTGGCTGTGCACTCCCAGCTGGTTTGGAGGAGCATGCTGGCTTCCAGGCCCCGTTCCTGTGCACGCTGTGTCTGTGTCGCATGGCTCTGTCGTGTGTTTCACGCCTCTGCTAACCGGGACGGGTCACTGTCACCTCTCGGTCCCTGCGCTGGCTGCCCGGCCCCCGTCCCCCGGCAGCATGTCCGCCGCAGGGAGGGCACGTGGCACTAACCCTGGGAGCTGTCCTCGTGTCCTGCATGAGCTCAGGGAGCTGTTTGTGTAGTGCAGAGCCCTGTGCTGCCCTCTAACCTCTCTGGTCATGCGGGGGCTGGGAGGGGTTTGCCTCGTGGAGCCGCTCGGAGCTCGTGGAGGGTCAGTCTGTGCCGGGAGGGGTCACGGCAGGGCTAACAGAAATGCATGTGCATGTGTGTGGGGCTGAGTGCACGCGCGGGGACAGCACGGTACAACCGGCTCTGGCTTGGGCAAACGCGGCCTTGCCTCGGGGCTGGGCCAGAGCCATTTCCTGCCTACCCAGCCCAGGGCGGCCTCCAGCCCCGCAGGTAAGTGAGCTGCGAGGCCCGGAGCCAGGAAAACGCTGCAGAATTAGAGGGAGCTGTCCCTGAGCCAGCCTGGAAACCCTCGTGTGGAGTGTCTGGTGCCGTGGCCACGGGGGACCCGCTCCACGTGCCCTATGGCCAGTGTGGGTAGGGGGCTGTTGGCTCTGGAGTGCTGAGCACTGGTGAAGCATTCCCTGTGCAGGAGCTCCAGCTTCCTGGAGCAGGGGGTGCTGGAAGTCTGTGTCCATTCCCTGAGGCTCTGACACCCCAGGTGTAACCAGAGCTGCTGGGAGCTGGTGCGGATCATAAAACATAAAACAGTCATGGGTGAAACTGATTTGGTGGGTCTCACATACCTTATCCATGGTGTCTATAAATCTATCCAAAAAATCCCTTGGAACGCCAGGGACAGAGAGCAGGTCTGATGTGGGGCTGTGGGTGGCAGGGCACTGCAGGTGGTGCCCGTCTGCCCAGGGCAGCAGCCCAGCCCTTCTCTTTGCCCAGGTGGGGCTCAGTGTGACGCTTGCAGGACATCGTGTGTGTGGCACCTGCAGAGGAGCAGGGTGGGGATGCTCTGCCAGGGTGGGTGGTGCCCAAGGAGCACAGAATCAGAGTGCTTGGGTTGGAGGGGACCTTAAAGCTCATCTCTTTCCAGTGCCCTGCCGTGGAAAGGCAGGCAGGGCTGTTGGCATCGTGCCCCAGGGCCTGGCTCTGCTGACTCTGCTGTTTCTCCTGCAGCCTGCAGCCACAAAAGCAGAAGCTGTGACCGTGAAGAAGCCCGAAGCAGAAGGCTCCGCTCCCCACCGGGTCAGCACCACAGACACAGCTCAGGTGACGTGGTGGCTCTGTTCCCATAGCCCTGCTCCCCAAAGCCACAAAGGGGCTGAGTCCTGGGGCTTCCCAAAGCCTCAACCCACCAAAGCCTGTCCCTGGCAGCAGCACTGGGAGGGCAGGGGCTTTGTGGGGTGGCTGGGGGCCTCTGCTCACCCTTGGCTTGCTGAAGTCCCCAAAACACAAACTAAAAGCCACCCAGAGATACTCTCTAGTGTCCCCGGCCCCACCTGCCGTGCCACTGGGCAGTGCTGGTACATGGGGACATCTCCAGAGGGTAACAGCCACCAGCTGTCTGTCTGTGGCCTCGTGGCCCTCCCTGGCTTCCTCTGGCAGCAGGGGTGGCCACGCTGTCCCTGCGAGTGTCACGCTGACACCTCCAGGCTCACCTGGTTTCCTTTGCCCCGGCAGGTGGACGGAGGCACCCCGGGCAGCAGGGACACCCCGGGCAGCAGGGACAGCCCCGCCACTGCCCAGGCTGGCACCGCAGACACAGCTCTGGCCACTTCAGTAAGCGGGGCTGGCCCTCGAGGGGCGGGGGAGCCGCTGTCCCCTGTGGTCCCTCTGCTCCGGCGGGAGCCACCGGGGCCACCCATGCTGGGGGGGCCCCGCCCCACCAGGGGTGTCTGCAGAGGGTGACCCCTGCCATGGTTGTCCCTGTGCATCTGAGCCAACGTGCCCATCTGCTCTTCTTTCAGGATCACAGCACCAAGGCTGGGAAAGGGGCCGCTCCCACCACGGACCTTCGCTCCCTGTCACCGGTGAGCGGCATGTGGTGCCACCAGCCAGGCCAAGTGGGGGAAGGCAACCCTGTGGGTCCGGGAGGGGGTGGGATTGGCCCCACAGGGCCCCCTCCCGTGTTCCCAGCACTGGCACCCTTGGCTGGTCTGTTGGTACTGGGAAAGGCAGAAGGATCTCAGAAGGTTGGGGAGCAAGATGTCAGGAGACATCTGTGCCTGTGGCCTTTTTCCTGTGCTATATCCATACCTTGAGCATCTGCCTGAGGAGGATAATTCCCAAAAAATACCCCAGTCCCTGGTGCAGTGGGCTGAGATGCCTTTAGCCCTGGGTGTCCTGTGGGGCCACCCAAGGCCACCCACAAAGTCTCCTGGCTCCCGGTGGAAATGATGGCCACCAACCATCCTGCCCAGCAGCAGCCCTTCCTCTGGAAAGGGATTTCCTATTTTATCACCTCGTTTTGGTGGAGTCCAGCCTGGCCAAACACCACATGCTGCCCCAGGCTTGTCCCTTTGTGCCTCAGGGAGAACGCAGCCAGCACTGGGGCCAGAGTACCAGTGCAGCCTTCCCAATCTTCCTTGCCAGCCTTCCCAGCTTTCCCAGCCCTTGGCACGCACAGTGGGACGGACAGTGCTAGAAGCAGCCTGAGAGCTCTGCTGGGGTGGCCCTGAGGGCAGTTGGGAAAGAGCAAAAAGCTGCCGTGAGACCCTCTCCCGGCTGCAGAGGCCCTTTCCAGCAGCTTTGGGCCTGGGATACCTGTGGAAGCCTCTCCCTGTCTCCCTAAACCCTTGGTGCAGTTGGAAGCACACGGCAGTGCCTTTTTCCCTTGCCGTGCTCTCCCCTCCCTGCTTGGCTGAGCATCTCAGTGGGAAGATCCCGGCCCATCGGGAGCCCCGGGATGCCCCCTGAGCCCACTGCTCCGTGTCCCGCAGATCTCCGGCGGCTCCGCTGGGAAGGACGTTCTCACCAGCATATTCAGTGCCACTGCGGAAACCCTCTCCACTTCCACCACCACCCACGTCACCAAGGTGAGAGCAGCTCTGGGGCTTCCTGAGAGCCGCTGGGATTAGAGGGTGGGTGGGTTTGTGTGGTGGTTGGTAGAGCAGAAAGCGCCCCTCTCCTTCCAACGAGCCAAGAGCTGTGTGCTGTCCCGTGGGAATGGTGATCCCACAGAGTGCCCTGAGCCACGCTCCGAGTGCTCCGTGCCCTGTGTGCTGCCTGTCCCATCCAGCCGGGTGTGACCACAGCAGGCAAGGACAGCCAGGGGTGTGCATCCAGCCAGGGGCAGGGATGGGAAAGGAAGGAGATGAGGCTGCAGCAGAGGGTCTCACCCATGGCTGTTTCATCCCCAGATTCAGTACACGCTCTTCTCCCAGGGAACAAGGGAGAGGATGAGAGGAAACGGCCTCAAGTTGCACCAGGGGAGGTTTAGATGGGATATTAGGGAAAATTTCCTCATGGAAAGGTCAGGCACTGGCACAGCCTGCCCAGGGCAGTGGTGGAGTCACCACCCCTGGAGGGATTCAAAAGATGTGGCACGTGGGGACATGGGTTAGTGGTGGCCTTGGCAGTGCTGGAGTAACGATTGGGCGTGGTGAGCTCAGAGAGCTTTGCCAGCCTCAATGCTCCCGTGATCCCATAAACGACAGCAGCAGCTCAGTGAGCAGCTGAGCAGGAGGAGGGTGCTTGGTGCCTTCCCCCAGCCCTTCTCCTGCCCCCCGTGTGTCTCAGCTCTCCCTGTGCCACGGGCAGCGGGAGCTCTGCTGGATCACGGGGCAGTTCCTGAGGGGATGCTGGGGGTCCCTGCCCCCACGGCAGAGCTCCCTGCCCGGGGCTGGCTGCTGGGACAGGGGCTGAGAGCTTTCCCTCTCCTGGTGCAGACCGTGAAAGGGGGGTTCTCCGAGACCCGGATAGAGAAGCGCATCATTATCACGGGAGATGAAGATGTGGACCAGGACCAGGTAGGAGCAGGATGCCCTGGCTTTGAGCAGTTCTGGCTGTCCCCAGGAGCAGCACTGCATGTTTCTGCTTCTGGCTGAACCTGTTTACCCCTTTTGTCCAAAAATTGACCCCTGAGGCCCCAAACCTGTCCTGCATGGGGTCCCCATGGGTGCAGTGACCCCCAGGCCATCTCCCACCGTGAAGCAGTGGCAAAGGTCACATCCCAGCACAGGACACAGTGATGGCATCACTTTTTTATTGTCTAAAAACACATTTCCAGGTGCCCTTTCTCTGTTGAAATACTCGAGAGCGACCCAGGTCACCTCTCTCTTCCAGCACAATCTCACTACAGGTTGACTCTCTCCAGGTGATGAGGTTTTGCCTCTGCCTCGGTGACAGAGGAACAAAAAGTGACACACTTTTATGATGAAATAACCGAGACTGATGCAAGTCTTTAGGGCCACAGGGTCATTTTCCTGTGGTCTCACCCTTTGGGATTTGTTGCCTAATTTAATAAAATATATAATTACAAAGGCTCTAAAATAATTTTTAGGATTAGAATAATGAACTGATAATTCCTGTGGATTTTTCTAGCATTTTCCTTCGCCCAGGTTTCAGTAGCACATCTCTACAGAAAAACAGCAGAGAAAGGCAGCACCTGAGGGCTCCCAGTGGTGTGGGAAGTCCCAGTCAGTGCTGGGCAGTGCTCCTCTGCCAGCCTGCTGTGGGTTCAGCTCTGAACCCCTGCATCCCCATCCTCCTGGAACCCCGCTCTGCTCCCTGGAATCCCACCCAGCTGCTGTCTGGCTGTGGTCAGGGTACCCAACTGCAGGGGAGGGAGGGTAAATGCTCTCATCCTTCTGCTTTCCAGGCACTGGCTTTAGCAATCAAAGAGGCAAAACTCCAGCACCCCGACATGCTGGTAACCAAAGCTGTGGTGTACAGAGAAACAGAGCCCTCTCCAGAGGAAAGGGACAAGAAACCTCAGGTGGGTGGAGAAGCTGCCAGGTGGGATTTACCCCTGCTGGGGAAGGAGGTGTCACTGGGCACGGTCTCTGGTCCCCACCAGCCACAGGTGTTGGTGGCTCTGGGCATTCCTGGCTGTGCTTAGGAAGCCAATTCCACGCCACCCAAAGCAACGCTGTGGGTGTCACCCTGCTGTCCTGCTCAGCACAAGGCTCAGAGTCATTTGATGGAAAAAGGAAAGGACCTACTCATCCCCCTGGGGCAGGGAGGGAAGGAGGGCACAGCAGTTTTGTGGGTAGGCTGAGGAGCTTGGCTACAGGTTCTGCAAAGCCAGTCTGAAGTATCAGATGAGTGCTGGCAAAAATGATCATTTCTTTACAAAACCCCCCAGTTTCTTTAGTCCCACTGGGATCCCCAGGCTGTGTTTTTACACACACACAGGTGTAGGCAGCAGCACACAAGGTTTGCACCTCCCCACAGACACCCCAAAGCTCTCACAGTCCCAGACACTTCTCCAGGGCCTGGGGAGTCCTGCCCCACCCTAAACTCCCTACTTGACCCCATTATCCCCTCTCAGCCAGGAGCTGCAGCTCCTCCAGGTTGGCACAGCCACCAGACCCCGGTGTGAGGTGTGAGGTGTGAGGTGTGGAGAGGAGAGGAGAGGAGAGGAGAGGTCAGAGCAGAGCAGACAGTTTTGGGGCTTGGCAGCAGCCAGGCTGTAGGTGCGTTTGGAGAGGCTCCTCGGAAATGGGATTTTCTGTTTCTTTATCATACAAAGATTTTGATTGGCAGCTTTTAAGCCTGGAAAAGCAAGCAGCAGTGCAGCTGGGAAGGTCGGGAGGGGCTCATGCAGCTGCCTCGTCCTATCCCACAGCACAGACATGCCCAGACACTTCTGTATCCCACAGGATCCACACAGTTTTAATTGACTGGCTTAAAGTGAGGGAGCAGCGACTCTGCCTTATCTCTCCCAGTCACCAACACCAGCCCCAGTACCCAAATTCCTGCTAATTACCAGAGCTCCTGCTAATTAAGTGCAAACTGGGGCCCGAGTGTTTGCAAAGGTCCTGTCCAGTGCCCTCATCCAAAGAGGAGCCTCCAGGGACTGGCACTCCATGACCGGTCTTTTCCATCTGCTCTGCACAGGAATCTTGACCAACATGTTCCTGGAAGTCAACATCTGTATTCCAACCTGGAGAACAGGGGAGAAGGAGCCTTCATGCTGGATTTGTCAGCAAGACATAGACATCCTGGCTGCAATGTTCATGGCGAGAGACAAAAATTTTTAAAAAAGGAATAGCAAATATATTATATATATATATACATACATACATATATATATATATATATAAACAGGAAACAAAATGCATCCTTGCACTGCTGCTATATGCTGGAAATGAATAGCAAACAACACCACCAACAAACAAAGCCAACCCTCTGCAGATAAATTGAAGAATTTCCTGGATTGGTGATGAAATCAGATTTAAAAAGTCATAATAATAACAATAATATCGGTAACAATACAGTAAGCCACCATCTTGCATGTTACATGAAAGGACACACAATCATGAGTTCATTTGTTGCACACTGAATGGAAAGGAAAACTGCTTTGCAACAAAGCAAGTAAGCAAACTGAGGTAAAAAACCACAAGCAGAAGCAAAACCATTCCCCACCTCTGAAAAGAAGAGAGAAAAACATTCAATTTATAACCTTAGAGTTATTTTCCAATTCACAAGTGTCGTTTCGCCCTTCTCCTCATTCCATGCTGGTTTTTTGCATTTTTTGGGGTTCTGTTAACTCTTCCCCTTCCCTTCCTTATCTTCTCTGTGCACTTGTCCAACCTCTTGTTCTCTGAAGGTATTTAGGAATGGGTTTCATTTCAAACAAAGCAAATTATATGTATATGGTTTCTCATCTCTAACGAGCAGCCTGTGGGGTTTCATATGGATGTGCATTTCAGTTATGTATATTATTATATATAACGGAGGGGGAGGGAGGGAACAATGCTGAAATCATTCAACAGTGCTGGTACAGACCATGCCGACATTTTTAAATTATTAACTCTTGGATTGACTGTGGTTGGTGTATTTGGAGACTCTTAGATCACACGTGGGACTCTGAGTCCTGCAGGAAGGGAATGGGGAAGGTTTCGGCCGCTGCTGGCAGGAGGGGGAAGGGGAGAGGGCGAGCGACAGGAATGTCCTGCTGGCCGATCTGCAGTGTGTGGTGGTGAGGCTTGGAGGGGCAGCGGTCACCCGGAGGGGCAGCGGTCACCCGGAGGGGCAGGGGAGGCTCCAGCTCTGACAGCTGTAGGCAGGGTGGTCTCCCGGCCCCCCCCGAGCCCCAGGATCAGCTGGGAGCGAGGAGGGAGCGAGCTGGGAGCCGCAGGACTCACGGCTCCCCTCCAGCCTGCGGAGCCGTGCCGGTGGGGGGGGTGGGTTTGCTTTGTGTCTGGATCCCAGTAATGGAGTTACTTGAGCTTTGTAGTAGGGTCGAAGGCAGAGGGGCTGTTTGTGCCCTGCCTGCCCCCTGCCTGGGGTGTGCTGGCAAGGGCTGGGGACGGCGATGGCAGGGCCAGGGCAGTGCTCCCCTGACCCGCCTGGGGATGGGCAGTGGAGGGACCACAGCGTGTCCATCGCTGCACAGCGTCCCCAGCATCCCAGGCTGGACGGGAGAGCCCAGCGCATCGAGGAGGTGTCAGTGGAGCTGCTCCCAGCTCGGCCCAGCTCAGCCTTCAGCCACAGGCTCCCTCCAGGGCTGCCTGTGGAGGGGACCGTGGGCCAAGCCCAGGGCCCCGTACACTGTGAACCAGGCAGTTCGGGTAGACTCGGAACCAAAACCAGAAAGGAAAGGAAATAAATGGGTTTCCTTCTGGGAATTGTCTCTAGCTCCTGCAGAAACAGAAGGGCCCATGATTCTGCACCATTTTGCCTTTAGTCTCCCAGCCCTCACACGGACTGTGCCCAGAAACAGGTGCGTGCCGCCAGGTCCTGCCGGGGCCCGCGGACGCCAGAGCAGGAGAGCCTGTGCCGTGAGGGTGCCATGGGCAGACCCTGCTCCCACCTTCGCTGTCCCGGGAGGGAGCTGCTCCCTGGCAGTTGCTCAGCAGTTGCTTACCAGTGTGTCTCTGTGGAGTCTGTTCTCCTGGCAGAGAAGTTTCTCCTGCAGGTCGGAAGGCAGGAGCACAGGGGCTGCTGCCGGTGCCAGTGCCGCTCCCCAGCTTCCAGCCAAGCGCCTTCAGAGAGCACAGCCCCAACCTAAAAAGTTAAGGCAGTTGCAAAGAGGCTCCTTTTCTCTCTTTTGTTTCCCCAACGCCCCCGAGCCAGCCGTGCCCAGCAGTGGCACTTGCCAGGGGGGGTGGAGGGCCGGGGTCTGCCCGCCGTGCTGGCGTTCACCAGTACATGGCACAGGTCAGACTCGGGGGAGCCCACCTGGCCTGGGCACCTCCACAGCCCACCTGAGGTCACTGTGACCCTCAAGACTTGCTTTTGGCGTTGTGCCCAGTCTGGAAAGCGAAGGTTCCCGTGGGAATGAGCAGCCTTACAGAGTTAGACCCCATGTGCGCTTGGACTGACGTGAGTTCCGTTTGCAGTGAGCAGCCCCTGGCCCCCGCAGCGTGTTCATGGGTGGCAGTGTCTAAAACTTTTTTTTTTTTAAAAAAAAGAGGAAGAAAAAAAAGGAAAGAAAAAAGCTCACTGCTTGTTCTCCTGGCGAGGTGTGGCTTTCTGCTGCTCAGCCCCAGCCTGCCCATCTCCATACTGTTTTGGATAGCTGGTCACTGCTTGTTTTCTTCCAGGGGCCTTTCTGTTGAAAGGGTTGGGAGACACGAGTGCCTGTTTTTACCGAATCCCACAAATTCATTCTGAACCTGGCCTGCGATTGCATGAGTAATAATAACAGTAACAATAATAATAATAATATTTATTTTTATTTGAGAAGCACCTTACCAACCAACTGCAACGCTCTGTTGTTCCTTCACTAACTCTCCTTTTCTCTTCCCTTGTTCTCCCTCTCCCCCTTTGGTCATACTCCTTTTCAGTGCTCGGTGGTGTATGCGTGTGTGCTCACTGTTCTTGTATTCAATAAAAGTGAAATAAATGTGTTTGATGCTAAATCAGCCTGGGGCCTCGCTGGACTCTTTCCTACTAAGAGGATGGAGAAGGGAAGGGAGAACCCTGCAACCGGGATCACTGCACATGGAAATAGAGCACTCTGTCTAAAGAGAACATAGAAATCATGGAATCCCAGAATGATTTGGGGTGGAAGGGAATATAAAACTCACCCTGTTCCACTCCCCTGCCATGAGCAGGGACACCTTCCTCTATCCCAGGTTGCTCCAAGCCCTGTCCAACCTGGCCTTGAGTACTTCCAGAGATGGGGCAGCCACAGCTTCTCTGGGCAACCTGTGCCAGGGCCTCCCCACCCTCACAGGCAACAATTCCTTCCCAATATCCCATCTAACCCTGCCCTCTGGCAGTGGGAAGCCATTCCTCCTTATGCTGTCCCTCCAGGCCCTTGTATAATGGAGCCCCTTTAGGCACTGGAAGGGGCTCTAAGGTCTCCCTGGATCCTTCCCTTCTCCAGGTGAACACCCTCAGCTCTCCCAGCCTGGCTCCAGAGCAGAGGGGCTCCAGCCCTTGGAGCATCTTTGTGGCCTCCTCTGGACTTGCTCCAACAGCTGCACATCCCTCCAGTGCCGCGGACCCCGGAGCTGGAGGCAGCTCTGCAGTGGGGTCTCCTAAGGGCAGCTGAAGATGCTGCCAGGTCGGGAATTGCATCTGATGCTGCTGAGAGCAGATTCGTGTGGCAGCTGCTGAGCCTCGGATGCACCGTGGGGCAGTGGAGGTGGCTGTGAGGATGCTCAGGATGCAGGGAGGTGGTGGAAACTGCCCTTCTCTGGGGATTCTGACTCGGTCTGTCGTCCTGGGAGGGAGGGCGTGGTGCTGGGACAGTGTCTGTCCTGCTGAGGCGTCTGTGTGTCGCTGCGAGGGGGCTCTCGGTCCAGCAGTCCCAGGCAGGGCTCTTGTCCGTCTGTCCCGCTGCAGCGCTGGGAGCGCGGGGGGCCCGGGGCAATGGCAGCCGGCTGGGGGCACTGGGGAC
>VZRJ01007358.1:79903-131714 GCA_013397565.1 Ptilonorhynchus violaceus | reverse complement strand
AGGCCCGGCCGCCGCTGGGCGCCGAGTGCCGCAGCTACGCCGAGGGCCTGGCCAGGCTGCCCCGCATGCGGCCGCGGGCCGGCACCCAGATCCGCTTCTCCGAGCTGCCCCGGCAGGCCTTCCCCGACGGGGCCACCCCCGAGGAGATCACCCGGCACAGCATGGACCTGAGCTACGCCCTGCAGCGGGTGATGGAGCAGCGCTACCCCGACCGCCCGCTGGGCCTGCTCGGTGAGCACCGCCGGGCCCTCCGCAAAGCCACGGCTTCGGGGGACACCTGGGCCTGTTCCCTGGCGCCCTGAGGGGTCTGTCGTCAGTGCGGGACTGAAGCTGGAGTTTTAGCAGCCACAGGGGCTTGTTCCGTTGCCTGGAGGAGACCGACGTCAGACCTCATCGCGTCTGCAGCTCCTCCCGAGGGGCAGCTCCGATCTGTGCTCTCTGTGACAGGGACAGGACCCAGGGAACGGCTGGAGCTGCGCCAGGGGAGGGTCAGGCTGGAGATCAGGCCTGACAACGCTGGGTGGGATTGTTGGGGTGTCTGTGCAGGGGCGGGGCTTGGATCAGTCATCCTTGTGGGTCCCTTCCAGCTCAGGATATTCCATAATCCTGTTCCATGACTCTCTGGTGTGAGGACGTGGTGCTGCAGCCCAGGTTGCCCCAGATTAAGACAAAAGCAGCAGTCACAGGTGGCCTTGCTGCCTGGCACTTTACCTGTTAAGTGAACCTCTTGAGGATAGATCTTACAGATTGCTGGGAGCATCAGGTGGGGCTGGACACCCCCAGATCCTTGTTCCTGTTCGGTTGGGAGGGGGTGTGGGTCTCCCAGCCGACTGGTCCCTCCCTGGCTGGTGCCGTGGCAGCCCAGCTCCGTGTGTGCTCCGTGTGCTGTCGGTGGCAGTGGCAGTGTCCAGGCTGTGCCAGCCCTGCTGTGGGGACACCAGACTGACACCAGACACCTCCCGGGGCTCAACTACTCCCCAGTCTATTTTACATCCTGTGATACAAATAAATACTGAGTCTCTGGAGGTCCTGGAGCAGCGTTCTGTCTTGTGGCAGGATGGAGTGAGAAGCCCTCCCAGCTTCCCAGCTGGGGCTACAGAGATTTGGAATAAGCCTTTGTTTGTCTCTTTTTCCATTTTTTGTACATTAACATTATGCAATTTATTCTTTTTCCACATTATCAAAGGCACCCATAGGATATACAGAGAACAAATTATCTTAGGGAACAGTGGCAAAATAGCTGATGCCATCCAGTGTGATGAACCCTGGCTCTTGGTTCAGCAAGGCAAACACATCTGTTGATGTGCTGCTGACCTCTCCCAGCATTCCAGGGCAGTGGTGGTTGCAGTGCCCCGAGGCTCTGGACACTCAGCACGGGCAGGCTGAACACGCACAGAATAACAGCAGGGTTGATGTTTGGGTTTGTTGCTTGGTGGTGTTTGCTCTGTCTGTAAAGTCCCTTTCCAGTGCTGATAATCACAGTTAGAGGTGACCTGCCCCTTTCTGCTTTGCTTTGCTCCAGCTGAAGAGCAGAGCATCAGCACAGGGTCAGTGTTTGGAGTATGAATGCACTTCCTAACGCCATACCAGGGTTTATAAATCATTTCCAGAGCTTTGGGGTGGACACGTTCCTGGGATATCTGTTTAGTCTTACGTGTGTTTGTTCTGTTTCCCTTCTCTGATCCCACCCAGCTGAGCTGCAGTTTGCCTTCATCTGCTTCCTGATCGGGAACGTGTACGATGCCTTCGAGCACTGGAAGAGGCTCCTGAACATCCTGTGCCGCTCGGAAGAGGCCATAGGGAAGTACCAAGAGCTTTACATCAACCTCATTTCTGTGCTGTATCACCAGCTCAACGAGATCCCAGCAGATTTTTTTGTGGACATTGTCTCCCAGGACAACTTTTTAACCAGCACCTTACAGGTACGTTGGTGGCTGTCCCCTGAGAACTGGGATGGGAGGGAGGGCAGCAGGGCAAAGCTGGGGGGAAGCTGCCAAAGGAATTGAGCTACAGGGGAGAGGGGAGCCTGTCTAAGCACATGGGATTTTCTTTTACTTTTTGTCTATATTATTCAACAAGAAATTCAACTGAATAGAAGAGAGGTTGGGCAAGTGCAGGATTATGTTTAATTTTTCCAAAATGCCATTCATTCATAAAAGAAAAAACTAGACAAAAACTTTGGCATAAAGGACTGATGATGCTGATTTTGGAGCAGCTGGAATGGTTTGCTCAGTGTGCAGGGAAGCAGCAGCAAAACCTGATTGAGCTAAGGGCAGTGATAGTATTTAAGGAGCTTTTCCATTCCTGTTAGCCTTAAGCAAAGCGGAAGATTTCCTGCAGTCAAGTTCTTATCCAGAGGGAATATATGGCTATTCCAAAATGCAACCAATGTTGCTTCTGCTGAGACAGGCAGGGGCAAATCTGTGGCTCAGCTCCAATGAAACCAGTTACTCCCAGTTAGTGATGGTGGCCATGCTGGCAGGGCAGCACACTGGCTAAGCAAAGCTTAGTTTAAAAAAAGCCCAAAGCAGACACAGCGCTGAAGCTCAGCAATGCAAACCAGCCCTGCAGGAAGCTGTGGGCAGTTGTGCTACAGGAGCTCGATGCAGTTTGGTGCCCTCTCCTTTCCCAGGGAGCAGTTCCATTCTTCTCCTTGCAACCCCGAGTTCTTGTAGGTTTGGGGAGGGTGGAGGTGTTTGGGTTTAATTGCTGGGTAAACTGTAATGAGAAGCATTGCTTTAATCAAGTGACTTTCAGAGTTTTCAATTTGGATTCTTAGGAGTCTCCCATTTTTGTAATTTAGATTTTATTTCTGTTGGTAGATTTTTTTTTTCATCCCACTGCAGGACTGGAAAGCCCAGCTGTGTCTGCAGTGCACTCAGAGCAATGCTGGCAGCTCACAGCAGTACACAGAATATGGCAAACAGCCATGCTTTCCCCCTGGGGGGAATTTGGGAAGCACCCTTATTGCTGGGTTTGGCTGCCTGAGTCCCTGGGCTCCATCAGTCTGTGTTTCACTCCCACAGCAGGAGCTGTGCTGGTGTCAGGATCACCCTTAAGCCCTGGCAGGAGTCACCACATCCCCAGTGACGAAGGAAAACCTTGCAAAGTGAGCCCTTCCTCATTCAAAGTTCTCCATTTCTCTGCTCCCATGGGATTTCCCTGGAACAGTGCCAGGGGAGCTCTGGGCCTTGCCTTACCCTTCACTTTACACACACATCAGAATTGTCTGCCTGAGCTGGGCGTGGGCAACTGCTCAGGGCTGTGGGGGAGGGCATTGTCTGTGGAGCTCCTGCTCAGCTCTGGAAGCAGCAACT
The DNA here is from genome assembly GCA_013397565.1 of Ptilonorhynchus violaceus. NCBI lineage: Eukaryota > Metazoa > Chordata > Aves > Passeriformes > Ptilonorhynchidae > Ptilonorhynchus > Ptilonorhynchus violaceus. The sequence goes on along the minus strand of VZRJ01007358.1, from coordinate 128,397 downwards.
TTATTTTTGGAGTTTGATCCAAGGCAGGAAGAGCACAGCACAACCCCCACTGACTGTGCGGCCCTACCAGTGTTTAAAGAAAAAAGAAATTGGTGAAATAACTAATTTGATGTGCAGTTCATTGAGAAGAAGTGGGAAGTACAATCTTTTAATCCTTTTTTCCCCTACCAGCAGCATTGCTGTGTAAGAGTTGTGTTGGAAAGAGGCAGTTTTCCAGTAGAATGAACAAGGAAAAGGCAAATGTTCATCCACAAAGCAGTGAACTTTGCTGCTCATTGTCAGTGTTTTATCCAGCTTTCAGGAGGTCTCTCCCAGAGAAGAGGCTGCGTTTTCCCCAGAGGAGATTGCTTTTTATGGGCATTAGTTCTGGCTCACAAGTTCAGGAGGAGCAGAAGCAGATTGAGAGGAGCTGGGCTCTGGGGCCAAGTGCCCTGTTCATCTCACAGATGCTCTGGCTCTGAGGTGCCAGCAGGAGCTGTGAATTTGTGACACGTTAATGGGTTTGTGTTTGGGGGATGGAAGGCAGAGGTGACTCCAGATTTCAGCACCCTGTGCACAAGGGAATGGCTGTGCTGGGGATAACCAGGCTTTTTCCAGAGAGCTCCCATTCCTCTCTTACATTCAAGGTCTTTTCATCAAGTTTCCTCTGTATCCTGAGGTCTTGGTAATACCATGTTACAAAAATGCTTGGGGAGCTCTCTACCCGGGGAAATGATAGGTGTAGTTACCTGTTGGCCTTTTGGACACATGCTGGAAATTTGGCTGCCAATATTTTATCTTTTTTTAATTCCTTCTGCTCAGACATTTTCCAAAGCTCCCACTTTGGCATAGTTCAGAATTCCATAGCACAAATTCAGTTACAAATACACTCCTGCATCAGACAGAGTTCTCACCTGAGTGCCTGTGAGGTATTTGTGGTGCTGACTCAGTGGTGGTGAAGGCAGGATGGGCTTGGGCTGTGAGATGAGAGGTGAAGGCTTTGGTTGGGTACCCCCAAAGCTGGGATAGTCCCAGGGTGGCAGATCCTAATGTGACTCTGTCCTGGTGCTCCCTGTGGCTGGTGACCTTGCAGGGAGGAGATGCCCAGGTGAGCTCCTTCTGACCCGTGCTCTTTGTTTCAGGTGCTGTTCTCCTGCACGTGCAGCGCTGCTGTGGATGAGACTCTGAGGAAAAAGGCTGAAAAGTTCAAAGCTCACCTAACAAAGAAGTTCAAGTGGGACTTTGAGGCAGAGCCTGATGACTGTGCCCCTGTGGTGGTGGAGCTGCCTGAGGGTGTGCAGGTGGACTGAGCCAAAGGCCCCCTTAGGAGCAAACAGCTTTTAAAATGACCCTTCCCTTCTCTTCTCCAGCCTTGTCAGCTTCTTAAAGTCTGTTTCTGAAGCTGCTGCTCTTTCTGCTGGAGAAGCAGGTGGGGGAAGCCCAGGAGGATGCTGAACTCTGTGGGAAGACCAGAGTTGTTGGAGGAGTTTAGAGTTTTGCCACGAGGCTGCTCTGGACACCTTGGGGTTTTCCCAGCCCTCCTGCAGCATCTCGTAGAACACAAATCACATACAAAGTCACAGAACCATTAAAGTTGGCAAAGACCTTTTAATACCATGGAGTCCATCCATAAATCCAACACTGCCAAGATCCTCCTGCACTCAGCTGACCTCTGCATCCCTGCTCCCATCTCCTGCTGGGCTGGAGCCGATGCCCTGCTTGGAGAGCCCCTGTGGTTTAGGGGTGTCAGCCCTCTGAGGGGTCCTGGCAGGTTCTGGCAGCCCAAACCCAGGCTGTGGACTGAAGTTCAGCCCTTCCTGGGCTCGTGCTGCAGTGCTGTGACCGTGACTGGTTCACTGCTGTGTCAGGTGCCCACGGTGCTCACTCTGATTTATCTGTTGGGGAGGTGGCTCAAAGCCACAGCAAAATACACCCAATACCTCAGTGTCTCATTCCTGTTCCTCCCATTCTGTTAAAAGCTTTTGTATTTACTGCTGACACTCTGCTTTGCCTGGTGTAAAAGACAGTGAACAGTTTGGTGACAAGAAATAGTTACTGGACTGTAGTCACCCAGTCTTAAAGAACAGAGGCAGCATGAGATAAAAGGTCAGATTTCCACATGAACTGGATCCTCTGGTTTTTTGTAATTGGAAATCCTATGTTTTTCCCTGGTGACAATTTCTTCTTTCTCCCCAGTACCCGGGACAGGCTGTGAGGAGCTCGTGGTGCTTCCTCAGAGCTGCCCAGGGCCTTGGCTGCCAGGCTCCCTCAGGAATCTCTGCATGTCAAACAGGGTAACACTGGCTGTTAGTCTTTTGTAGTTCAAAATAAATCTCAGAAGAGCCTGGCCTACAGAAAACATCTGTGTGAGAGGGTTTAGTTATTCAACCAAAGCTTTTGGTGCAGTGACAGTGCCCTCCCTTCCTCATGGGAACCTCCAGTGTCCCTGCAGATGATCTGTGACATCCCAGGATGGAAAAAGGTACCCAGAGTGGCTGAAAGCTCAACATGTGCTGGGGAGGAGGTGTGTGATGAGGTGTCTCCAGATCATCAGGAAATTCCCCCAGGAATGGGCTGTTGGAAGCTCTCATGTGCTGCTGGGGGCCTTTCCCTCCTTCCCCAGCGCTCTGCACTCCATTCCTGTGGGGCCCAGGTCTGTCTGTTGGAAGTGGATTCTGGATTGGCCATGGGCCCTGTGGGAGGTTACCCTGGCAAGTGTTTTTTTCCTAAATCTTCCTTTCCAGGCTTTCTTGTCCTTAGGACCATGAGATCTCCTATCCAGCAATGTGACTGCTCTCCCTGCCTCCTCAGTGGTTGGATCCACAGGCAGTGCTCTCCTTCCAATCATTTGTAAGGAATGGTCCCAGCTTTGAAGAACGAGGCCCTTTTAGGTTTGTTGGCTCTTTGTACCAGCCCAGGGACTGGTTCTGGTGCCTGGGAGCAGAACAGGGATCCCTGATGTTGGCAGTGAAGGGAGCAGACCTGGGCCCTGCCTGGAAGGGAGGGGGGAGCACAGGGCTGGCCACGCACTGTCACTGCTCTGTCCCCTGGCAACGCTCCACTGCTGTGCTGGATTGCTGGATTCGAGGGTGTCTGTGTTAAATCTCAGGAACAGGGACTGAAAATGAACAGTTTGTAATGGTCAAGGTCCCACGATGAGCTGCATTTTAGCAGCTGAGAAAAGAGAATATAATTGTGCTTCCATTGTGGTTTTTTTTTTTCTTTTTGCAAGGTTGGAGTAGGGAGAGCTAATCGAAGAATCCCAGAATGGTTTGGGCTGGAAGGGACCTTACAGACCATCCTGTTCCACCCCTGCCACAGGCAGGGACACCTTCCACTATCCCCGGTTGCTCCAAGCCCCCTCCAGCCTGGCCTTGGACACTTCCAGGGATGGGGCAGCCACAGCGTCTCTGGGCAACCTGTGCCAGGGCCTCCCCACTGTCACAGGGAAGGATTTCTTCCCAAGATCCCATCTAACCCTGCCCTCTGGCAGAGGGAAGCCATTCTCCTTTGTCCTGTCACTGTCTGACCAGATAAAACATCCCTGTTCCTCCTTTTTACAAGCCCCCTTATTATGTCCCATTACTATGTGCCATCAGGTGGGGAGCAGGCAGGCCGTGGGGACACTGTCCCTCTGCTGGGCAGGAAACAAGCAGCAAACCTGTGGCTAAATACAGCTGGAGGTGCTCAGAATCCAACTGCTTTACAGGACGCCACTGCACACTGAGGAGAAAGGGAAGTGGGCACATGGGAAGCAACTTGTTGGATGTTTACAAGGTGGGGATATAAATTTGGGAGAGGAAAGAGTGCTGTCATTCCTGTGGGAGTCAGCAGGCAGGAGGGTACCTATAAAAGGCAAGTGGCAACATGTAATAGACAAATATTTTCTTGCCCTTCCAAAGCCTTAGGTGATGACAACACTGCCCCTTCCTCCAGCTGAGCTGAATTTTTTTCTCTGGAAGCCTAAAGGAGGCTGTGTGTGTGTAATTGCATTGCTGCAAGCTAATGAGGTGGAATTTGGGATGTGTTTGCAGCTCTGATTCCACACTGCAGTGGGGTCAGGAGCGCTGTGCAGGGGCACGGAGGCATGAGCTCCATCCTCTTGCTCCTGGGGACAACCGTCCAGCTGCCAGGGCTGTGCCAGGGGGACAGGCTGGCACCATTCCGGCCCTCTGGCCTGTGCTTCCACTGCAGGCTGGGCTGGAGCAAAGCCTTGCTTAGCCCGGGTGGGGCTGATCCCTTGGGAAGCAGCAGTGGCTGAGCTGGGTACCCCCGGGGCTGCACTGGCCCTGCAGTCGCTGTGCAAGGCCCAGGGCGAGGGTATCCACCCCCCAAACTGCTCTTCCATTCCTTCCCCTGCTCCCCCGGGCTCAGGGACGTTGGACAAACCAGGGTTTCAGTCTCAGGGACAGTTTTGCGGTGTGGGGCCTCCGTGGCGTCCTGCACACACCAAGGATTGCTGCTGCTTGTTTCATTGACCCTGCAAATTCAGAAATGAGGAATGTGCTGCCTGAGGCTGCAGGGAGCTCCTTCCTGCCACAGTAGGGCACTGCTCCCTGTTTTTATTGGGAAGAGAAGTGACACATTTTGCTCCAATGGTTTGTGTGGCTCCCCCTGTGATTGCCACCTCCTCCTGCCCACTGCCACAGCAGCAGCCACACCACTTCTGGGTTTTTGGGGTGGATTGGTGCCTGTGATCCCATCGAGGCACTGGGAATCGCTACAGGGCAGTTCCGCAGTGCAGGCTGGGTTTGTGCAGCAGTGCCTGCAGCCCTCGAGCAGCACCAGTTTGTGTGGTGTCAGATGTGATCCAGGGGTGCTCTTGTTCTCTAAAAGCAAACCGAAGGGGAAAGGGGGCAGGTGGGGAGGTGGAGAAAGCGACCAGTACCTCGTTAGTGCTGTGGTTTAAATCTGAAGTGAGCTCAGGGTTAATTATTGTTTCAACCAGCAACTCTTCCGTGGGGCTTTCTCTTTTACTGCTTTATGGTAAGTTGAATTTTTGTTCTTTGCTCAGTGTTCTCCTGTGCTAACCCTGCCCGTCTCTGTGCATTGTGCTTCAGGTCAAGTCTTTTTCTGGTTTTATTGGGTTTGTCTGGTGTTTGTTACCGTTGTACCCTTATTTTTCCAATCCAGAAATAACACGATAGAAATCCATTTGTGGCTCTAACAACTCCCAGGAGGGAGAGGCTTTCGGGGTCTCTGAGACACACAGCACCTTTGTTTGGAGCAGTGTTTATATGTGCTGCTGCTTTGGCAGCTGGACACAGCCCGCACCAGCTGCTGCGGATGGACTGGCTGGCACCGAGCTCCTGGAATATGGAAAAAGATGGAGTGGAGCGCCTCGATTCCTTTCTCTGAAAAAGGAAATCACCTTCCCCTGTTATTGCTGGAACTGTCAAACAGAGCCACCCCAGAGGCGTGTTGGGCAGCCCTGCTCCTGGAAAGGGATGCGCTGTCTCTGGCCATTCCTTCCTGGTGTGCTCAGCTCTTCCACTCGTGCCTCCCTCCAGAAACGCGGGCTGGGATTTGGGAGCGCCAGAGCCTGTCCCGGGGGGACAAGCGTTGTACAAACCAGAGGGAGCTGCGGCAGGGATGGGGGATGCTCCAGAGAGCACGGGCTGTGCTGGAGCCTGCAATTAACGCAGGGGAGGCACTGACTGCGCAGGGGCCTCATTAGGAGAGCGCTAACGAGCCGCGAGGCAGCCCCAATGCAAACGAACTCCAAACGGGTAATCGATGGGAGGAAAAATCCATGGAGCCGCTGCCCTGCGTGCACTGGTGCCGCTGCTGCCCTGCCTGCGGGTCTGGAGGGTTCCTGAGGGAGGAGCTGCGGCAGGAATGTCCTGCACCTGCAGGGTTGGCACCGTATCCCCTTTCCGGGGGGGGTCCAGTGGTGCTTGGCCATCCCAGCTCGAGGGGCTCCATGGACTGGGAACCGAAACCTTGTGCCACAGCCCCTGCCGGGCCTTGGCTTTGGGCAGACAACAAGGGAGAGGGAGGAGGAAACGAAGGTCCCTTCCCTGGGCTCCATCCCGGGGCTGTGTCCGTGCCCTGGCTGCAGGTGGGACCTCCCGTGTCCCGCACGGATCCAACTGGGAATGTTTAACAGGAGGGCTGAGACATCTCCCAGCCTTCAGACCCCTGTAGCTGCAGCTCTGGAATGCTTTCCCGCTCCGGGAGGGAGTTCCAGCTCTGTCTCTCTCGCAGGTGCTGGGCAGGGCTGGCCTGGCAGAGGGAGGTGCCAGCAGTCGGGAATGCCCCTGCAGTGCCCCTCCGCAATTTGCTGACGGTCTCTGCCTGGAAAAATGATGCCTCTTCCCACCACAGCCATTGAATAATTCAGGCAATCAGCTGGTGTTTGTAAAGGAGGGATGGTGAAGAGTGCAGGCATTGAGCAGCGAGTGAGGAGGTGAGGGGAAGGAGCCTGGAGCCCCTCAAACCCTTGGGCTGGAGCTTGGGGGGCACTGGTTGCCCGGGGCTGCCCAGAATGGGATGTAGTTCTATCCCGTGCTAAAGGTTCCAGCAGTTGTAATATTTCTTTTCCCCCCAAAGGCAGGTTTGGCCACATTTGCTGATTTTTGAAAGCAAAAGCTGCTTCTCCTCCCCAGCTGTGCTGCACACATTAGGGGGAGGGCAGCAGAAAGGGAATTGCTGTGATTTTATACATTACAGTAAATATAAAAGCAAGCTTCAATCTTCTAAATAAATAAATAAAATAAAAGGAAGTCGTCATTGGTTTCCATTCAAAAATCCCTGATTTCTCCCTCGGCTGAGGAGCAGCTGGAAGTGCAAGGAAGAGCCTGGAGTGTGAAGGCTTAACCTGGGGGTAGCTGTGGCCTCCCAGGAGGCTGAAGAGGTTTGGAAAAGAGGGACATCAAGGATGTTATTCTTGAAAAAGCTGGGTTTGGAAAAGACATCCCTTCCCAGCAGATGTGGATTTGTCCTTGCTGTGGAGATACTGGATGTTACATGAAACAAGAGCTGTTTCTTTTGACTGGACAGAATTTGGGATTCTTTTTACACTGGAGCAAGCAAAGAGGTGGCCATGTCTGTCGGGAAAGGATTTCCAAGGGATAGGTATTTCCTTGGGAATCTGATCTGTTTCATCCTGTGAAGATTTTATCTTTGTTTAAACAAAGGCAGGTAGTGACAGGACAAGGGGGAATGGCTTCCCACTGCCAGAGGGCAGGGTTAGATGGGATCTTGGGAAGGAATTCTTCCCTGTGAGGATGGGGAGGCCCTGGCACAGGTTGCCCAGAGAAGCTGTGGCTGCCCCATCCCTGGAAGTGTCCAAGGCCAGGCTGGAGGGGGCTTGGAGCAACCTGGGATAGCGGAAGGTGTCCCTGCCTGTGGCAGGGGTGGAACAGGATGGGCTTTAAGGTCCTTCCAGCCCAAACCATTCTGGGATTCTAAACAGTGGGAATTTTCAGGAGTCAGTGTAGGGTGCCCCAGGTCAGCCAGGACAGGAATTCCCTGTGGGATTCTGCCCTTACTTAGAAAGTTGCTCATCACTTCCCTGGCCTGGCAAGAAGCTCATGAGTCCAATGTTCAGGAGCAGTCCTGGCAATGGTGGGAGTTTTCACTGCTCCCCCCAAAATACCTTTCCTTGTGTTCTGGGAGGGAAGAGCCACTCGTTCTGCCTTTTTGGGGAGGGTTCCCATGAGGAGCATCCCGTGGGGCTTCAAATCCACCTTTTCTGTTAAAATTTGCTGGGATGGAGCAAACGCTCCCTGCAGAGAGGGAAAGCTGCTGCTGTGCAGAGCAGGGGTGTCAGAGCAGGAGAGGGACCTCTGGGTGGCTCCATCCTCACAGGTTTGGCGTTGACGTTGGAATTTCTGCATCTGTGCTACCGGAACAGCTTCGTGCTCCTGATCCAGCCGTGGGCTTCCCCTGGCTGCAGGGAATGCTCGTGCCTGGCTAACACGGCTAGCTGGAGACAGTCCTACTCCAGTCCTTCCACGGAATTGTCATGCAGGGTTATCCCTGGGAGCTGCCCCATGGCTGAACGCTGTGACATGTCCTGAGCTGTCCTGGACATCCCAGCGGGACCTGGTGCTTCCCACGTGCTAAGGCCCCAATTCCTCCTGGTATGGAAGGGTCTGGCTGCTCCAGCACCCAGGATTGCCTGATCCATGGGGCTCCAGAGCAGGCTTTGCACCACAGGCCTGCAACAACCTGAATTTTGGGTCAGGTGTTCCCTCCAAGCAGAGCCCCACTGCTCCCAGTAAGCAAAAGTGAATTATTCTTTAATAAGGTTTGATGGAGGATTTTATGGGACCACGTTAATAAGATTTCACTCAGTGCAGAAATCCTTCTCTGGGTAAGTTTTTGTGCCCTTCAGGCTGATGTGAGCTGCTCACACACATCCCATGGGACGGGATCCCCTGCTCTGTCTACGGAGGGCTCTCTCCAGGGACACGGGTGGCCAGTGGCTCCAGAGCAGGGCAGTGACACAGGCTCCTGCCACAGGACTGCCTGAACCCCTCTGTGACATCCACAGATCTCCCTGCAGTGAATCCCTGGCACCTGGGCAGGAGGGGATGGAGCAGGGATGAGCTGGCAAACCTTGGGAGAGGAGAGGAGTCAGGCAGAAGTGCTGAGCGGCCCCTTGGGCTCAATCCTTCCCTTTGTGCAAAGCACAGCGCCTTGTGTGGGGGTATTTTTGTTTTGTTTTTCAAACAGCCACTTCAGGATGTAAAAAGCATCACTTGAGAGTCTGCTGAGCTCCACAAGCTTCTGAGAGGCCTTGGCTGTGCAGGCAGTGCAGCAGGGACTGGTTACACGGTCCCCATCCGTGCTGGGCGGGCACTGGGGGCCCTTGATGGTTTTGTCTCATTAGCACGGGCTCACTGGGGAGGGCTCTGCGTGTTCAGCACCGCTGAAACCTCCCCCTGCCCAACTGCGTTCATTTAAGAACTGATTTTCTTAACAAGACAAATAACCAGTGTATCCAATGCTCCTTCTGGGGCTCTCACTCACTTCATTCCTCAGCAGAATCGGGCAGGTCAAGAGCTCTCTTGCATTAGCAAAAAATGTTCCACCTTCCCTATTATCCACTGTTCCCTGCTAAGATTCTTTTTGAACTCCCAAGGGAGATGCTACCTTTGATTTACATTTTTTTCTTCCTCTTCCTTTACTTCTTCAGTGGCAAAACATTTATTGCTGCTTCAAAAGACGAGACAACTCCTCTGCTTGTGGCAGGGGTTCCCATCCAGCCCTAATGAGACTCAGCTCCTCAGTCTCCCCACGCCGCAGGACCTGGAGGAGGTGGCAGGGTTTGTCACCGGGGCTTTTTCCACGGTCACCACCCAGTGAGAGCATCTCTTGGTGGCTTTGCCTGTGCCAGCAGGAGGGTGCCCCGGGGCTGTGTGTGCGTGCAGCCCGAGGTGCCCCCAAAGGGGAGCGGTCACTGTGTGCCCCACACAGCTGGAGGTGCTGGGCACGGGGGGGGTTGGGCTCGGCTTCTTCCCCTGGCTCGTCCCAGTGCCCTCAGAACTCTCCGTGTCCCCCTTGCCCCGCGTGGGTGATGGGCCTCGGGGCGATGGGTTCTGCTCCCGCAGGGCGGGAGGGAGCAGCTGGAGGGAAGAGCTGCGGGGGCCTCTGGCTGCCGCCCAGATGTGCAGAGCAGCTGCAGAGCGGGTGTGAGGTGCTCGGTGGGGGGAGCGGTGATGCGGCTCCGGCTGGATGTCCCTGGATGTCCCGGGCTGTCCCGCGAATCCGCTCTGCTCCCGGGCGAGGAGCTGCGTTCGGTTTAGGCTCGCTGCCCCCAGCCCGGCTGCCGGGACAGGACCGGCTCACCCTCACTGTGGTGCTGGTGGCCAAGGCTGGTGGCCGGGAAGCGACAGCAGCGGCGGCTCCTCGTGTCCTGCAGGGAGCGGAGGTGAGGGAAGCGGCCAGGAACGGGCTGTGCTGCTGCCTGAGCGCTGCTGCGCGCCCACCCCTCTGACTGTGCCGGGTTTCCGAGCTGTTTCTCCCGCTCCCCATCCCCCTGATTGCCCCTCGGCTGCTTATCCCGGTCCCTGCTGCTCCTGGGGATCACTGGGGAAATGCAGCGGTGGGAGTTCCGTGTGCCGTTCCTGCCTCCTTGAGCCGGTTGCTTCCCGAAGGGAACGGGAATGAGCGGGTGGATGAGTTCCCAAGGTACCTGCCCTCGGGCGCTGGCCCTGCTCGGTGTGGTGGGTGCAGAGAGCTGGCACAGGAGGTGTGACAGGAGCCTGTCCCGCCTGGGGGGACGCAGACGTGTCACCGGCACGGTGGGGCTGGTCCTGCAGAGCCACAGCACCAGCAGAAGAGCTCCTTGCCCTGGAGAACCAGCGGAGGCAAAGGCAGGGTTGGAGGCTGGTTTGCCAGGGATGAGGGCACTCATTAGATCTGGCTCACTGGACATGTGACGGAGGTGTGGAGATGCTGAATATTTCGCTCCCTCCCAGCTTTGGAGTCCCTGTGTGGCACCAACAGCCCAGGAAAACACATGGTGGGATCTCCAGGAGAGACGTGGGATCTCCAGGAGAGCACTGAACCCCTGCAGACCTGGGGAGGAGAGCAGTGGCTTGCTCTGAAGTCATTCCCACGTGTGGATGGTGGCCTGTGGGTCAGGACATGGGGCAGCAGTGGGTTTGAGGAGCTGGAATGTGAATGCTTGCTTGGGTTTAGCAAGAAGACAGCAGGAAAGCAGTTTGGGGGGTGTGTGAGGAGGTGAGGCAGGATGGGAGCTGTGTGGACACTGGGATTTGGGGGAAGCGGGGCAAGTGGTGTCTGGCATGAGCAAGGACAGCTAAATCTGAGCGAGCTGAGGGCTGGTGGGATGGAATGAGGGGATCTGTGCCTCCAACCCCACAGCTCTGCCTCCCTGGGATGTGCTGGGACAGGGCTCACCCCGGGGCTGTGAGCAGCCAGAGGCAGGGAAAGGTCCCTGCAGCTCCCGCAGGGACAGTGCCCGTGGGAGGTCCCAGCTGCACACCGAGGGACGGGAATTGTGCTGGTGGGAAAGATGACTTGGGGTGGCAGGATTTCCCCCAAGGCACAGGAGGGTGAGGGGGCTGGGAGCCTGTGCTGTGTGTGCGGCCCTGCCAGGGCTGGGGGAGAGCCACAGGGACATCCCTGTGCCAGCCCCTGCAGCTGGAGGGTGACACGAGTGAGTGACCCTGCCCAGCACCTCGATCCTGCCCTGAACTCCGCTCTGTGCTGTGGAGGAATCGGGTGCCAAAGCAGGAATAGCCCAGGAGTCCCACAGGCTGTGCTGGCTCTGGGGGTGCAGCTGCCCTGGGGGCACCTCCTGGCAGCAAATGGGGCCTCGGGGCTTCCCTGTGCCCTCTTGGTGGGCAGCAGAGGCCCTGGGCAGTGCAGACTGCAGGAAATAATCCTTCTCTTGTGTCCTTCCGAGCAAGGAGAGCTCGTGGAGAGGACAACGGGAGGAGCTTCTCCTTGAGGTCACCTTTGCTGGAGTGGTTCTGCTTTCCTTCCATCTGTTGGATTTTCTGTTGTCACAGCAGTGCCTGCAGCTGCTCAAGGGAGCAGCCCTGCACTCTCGTGATGCTGCCGATGGGAGCCGGCTCCAACATTTGGCTGTGGGGTGAGCTGGGTGCTGTCCCCAGCCCTGTCCCCTTCCCAAAGGCCAGCCCAGCTTGTGACCAGGCAGCTCTTCAGCACATCCCTTCATTTCCCTGTCCCTGAGCCCTGCTCCCAGGCAGGGCAGGAGCTGGCAGGGCTGGAGGAGGTGCTGGCCCAGCTGTGAGGTGGCCCCGGGGCTCTCTTCGGAGCAGGAACTGTTGGGAAGTGTCGCGTTCCCAGCGCCAAGAGCTCCGTTTGTGTGGAGCTGGCAGGGAGTTACACCCACATCTCACTGGGGACACGGGTGACACCATCCCAGCTTGCACAGCCAGAGTGCCACGGAGCCAGGAGGAGCCCTGAGGCTCCTTCCAGCATCCTCCCGGCTTCTCCTGCCAAGCTGTGCCTGCTGCTGGACACCTCTGGCACCCTCTGGCCGCCCCACTGCGGGTGTCCCGCTCAGGACCGGGCGGCAGCGGGGGGGTGCAGGTGTCCCGTGGCCCAGGGGTGAGGCTGGTGGCCGAGCCCGGGCTCCTCGGTGTCACACCGGTCCCGGGAGGAGCTGCTGGCCCTGGCTGGGCTGTGCTGCCAGCCTGGCACTCCGGGAGGCTGTGAGTGTCCCCTCCCACGCGTGGCGGCCCCGGGTGCGGAGGAGGCGAGGAGCGAGGAATCGCTGTGTTCCATAAGGAGAAAGGAATAAAAAGGACTTTGCAAGGAGCGTAGTCTCCCGGGGAAGAAATTGCAGCTCTGCTCCACCCACACCGTGCACGAGTGGCCTTTGAGCGCTGACTCATTCCTCCTTCCCGGGGACGTGGGCACGCCTGTCCCCGCTGCTGGGGGGGCTCCACCACGGGCAGAACCGGGGCTCTCTGCCCCTTGTCCCTGAGCTGGGCCCTCCATGGGACCTCCAAGGCGCCTCAGGATTTCAGCTCTGGGGGACTGTGGTCCTCCAGGAGCTCTCGTGACCACACATGGTCAGGTAACTGGACAGTGCTTCCCCCTCCTCTGTGCTGTCAGTCCGTCCGTGTGATCCTAGGGGACCCCGGGTGGGTCAGTGTCCCTGCTCCTGCTCTGCAGTGACAGCTGGGGCTGTGGGGGCACAGGAGGATGTTTGAGGATGGTGGGGCTGTGCCTGTGTCCCAGGTACAGCAGGCACTGCTGAACGCCCCTTCTGAGAATCTAGGGGCGTGGAGGAGAGATGGGAGCCGGGAAAGCTTCCATGGAGCTGCTGGGAAGCGCCTGCCGACCTTGGAGCCTCCTTCCACCAGCACCAGCTTTGCTTGGGAAGCGGCTCCTCACAGGGTGTTGTAAGGACCAAAACTGAGAGACAAAACCTGAAAGGGAATTGGGCAAACCTCTGCCAGCTGTGGCTGAGGAACCCCCCACATGTGGCTGGCTCGGGGCACTGCAACATCTGCCTGGTTCTTGTGCTGTGGGGGTCTCTGTGGGTTTGGAGGTGGCAGGGGTGAGTCCTCATCCCCCCCTGCTCCATGTGCAGCTGGAGGAACAGGAGGGCTGTCTGGAAAGGGCCTTGTCCACTGGAGACCCGGCAGGCTCTGCTGGACACGAGGGTCTTCTCTTTCCTCCTTGCATATCCAGGTTGGAAACTGTTTCTTGGCTAAAGGGCTTGTGCTCCAAGTGTGGCCCTTGGCCCTGCCCTGGGAATTTGGGGTGAGTGGTGGAGGGCAGGCTGAGGCTCCCGCTGTGGTCTCACCTGCTCAGCACTGGCCCTGGGAAGTTCCTCAGCCATGAAGTCCTTTCTGCCTGTGCCTCCATCCTCGTCACAGGTCAGCAAAGGAGGGACGTCCAGGCCCTGATGTGGCACCATGACCACCAGGCAGTGTGGGCAGTGTGGGCAGTGTGGCCCCCCATGCTCAGGAAGGGGAAGGGGGGTGCCCCAGGGGTGCTTTGCTCTCTGTGTAGCGTGTCCTGACAGCCTCGAGGTGCACCAGGGGAGGTTTAGGTTGTATATACGGGAAAATTTCTTCATGGAAAAGGTGGTCAGGCATTGGAACAGGCTGCCCAGGGCAGTGGTGGAGTCACCATCCCTGGAAGTGCTCAGAAGAGGTGTGGATGTGGCACCTGGGGCAACACGGCTTAGTGGTGGCACTGCCAGTGCTGGTGAAATGGTTGGATTTGACCTTGGAGGGCTTTTCCAACCTAAACAATTCTGTGGTCCCTCACAGAGGCCCCTCAGGGACACGATCACAGTGATGGTGGGAGGGGGAAGGGGCAGAGTTGCCTTTGCTGCTCCTGCTGCCCGGGAGCACAGCCCTGGCCCCTCGGGACGAGGCTGCGCGGGGGTGGCACACGGAGCGGAGCAGCACGCCCGGAGCTCTGCCCGCAGGGGATCCCTGCCTGTGGCTGGAGCGGGGAGCCAGCCCGGCCACGCAGCCCCCCCCGTGCTGGGCAGTGCAGGGCTGGGGAGCACGGGGAAGGTGACAGCCGGCCGGGAATGCTGCTCTGCTCTGCTCTGCACGGGGAAGGTGACAGCCAGCCGGGAATGCTGCTCTGCTCTGCTCTGCTCTGCACGGGAAAGGTGACAGTCAGCCGGGAATGCTGCTCTGCCCATGGCAACACGAGCTCCTTGGAGCCGCCCCCCGCGGGGACACCGTGTGCCAGGGAATGGGCAGCTCGGCAGGGACAGGATGACGGGATTTGGGCTCATAGCGGCACTAACGAGAGACAGGAGCAGGGGTCAAGGAGCAAAGCATCTCGTGAGAAGAAACTGAGAGGGGGTTGTGGGAAGGAGATAGGGAAGACTGGATCTAGGCTGCAATAGGAGTGGTGCCTGTAGGGCAGGGCTAGGGATTGATCCATCCTGGGGAGGGGATGGATGGCCAGGATGTGGCTCCTTCCTTTCCCCTCTGCCTGCTCTACCTGGCTCTTGTGAGAGCCCACCTGGAGGACTGCATCCAGCTCTGGGGCCCCCAGCACAGGCTGCCCAGAGAAGCTGTGGCTGCCTCATCCCTGGAAGTGTCCGAGGCCAGGTTGGAGGGGGCTTGGAGCAACCTGGGATAGTGGAAGGTGTCCCTACCCACGGCAGGGGTTGGAACGAGACGATCCTTGAGGTCTCCTCCAACCCGAAGCATTCTGTGTTTCTGTGGCAGAGGGACCCTCCCGTTGGCTCCTCTGTCACACGAGCAGGAGGTGACAGTGCTGTTTGTCCCTCCTGTTGGACTGTGCTCTCCACTGGCAGGAGGGGACGGCTCCCCAGGCCGGGCTGTTTGCATGTTTGCTTTGAGATTTGTGTTCTCAACAGAATAAAGCCCTTTGACATGCAGCCCTGGCTCTGCGAGCAGCTGGTGCCGCTGGTGCCGCTGGTGCCGCTGGTGCCCGGGGGAGATGGGCTGCCAGCAGGAGCAGGGCTGGGGATGCTGCATGGCCGGGGGATGCCGCATGCAAATGCACAGTGTGCATAATTTAGCCAGCCATTAACGCTAATGACCCACCGAGCCTAACCCCTCCGAGAGACAATGAGCACCAGAGCTGCCCCCGGGGCTGCCGCGGGACTCTTTTCCTCCCCTCGTTTGCTCCCCTCGTTCCCTCCCCGGCACCAGGGGCCTTTGCTGGGGTGCCCAGCGCGGGTCCCACCGCGGTGAGGGGGGGAAGGCGGCTCTGGACAGCCCCTCGCTGCTCCCAGGGCTCTGCAGGAGCCGGTCCTGCACCTCTGCAGCTCCGCACAGCCCCCGGGCTCCCGGCCCTGCCGCTCCTTCCAGACGCGAGGGGATTTTCGCAGGAGTGGCTTTGTGACTAAATTTGTTTCTTTTTTCTCTGTGTTGGGCCCAGTTTATCCTGGTGCCCCCTTTCCCCTGTAAGCTCCCGCCCAGCCCCTGCTGAATGTGGCTCACTGGCCCAGCACAGTGCCCACGGCAGGGCCCTGGCACTAGCGGGACATTGGTGTCTCCCAAAGGAACCTCCACTCCCAGGTTTGGCTCCATGCAGACCTTCATGAGTTGCAGCCCTGAGCCTATCCCAAAGGAGCTGATCCCATGGAAGTGGAGCCCATGTCTGACCCCAGAGCCAGTGGCTGTGCCACCAAGGGCACAGTGCCCTTCGTTTTGTCCAGAAAAACCCTCTGAGATCATCGAGTCCAGCTGTCCCCCCAGCACTGCCGGGTCCACCACTAACCCCTGTCCCCAGGTGCCACATCCACAGGGCTTTTGAACACTCCCAGGGATGGTGACCCCACCACTGCCCTGGGCAGCCTGTGCCAGTGCCTGACCACCGTTTCTGCGAAGAAATTTTCCCTAATATCCTATTTAAATTTCTCCTGGCACAGCTTGAGGTTGTTTCCTCTCATCCTGTCACTCATTACCTGAGAGAAGAGCACAACCCCCACCTGGCTGCACCCTCCTTCCTTGACTTCAGATTGTGGCCGCTGTCAGAGGCAAAAACACGAGACCTTCTCTGGGAGAATCTCCAGGGAGCCCGGTGCTGTGAGCAGCCTCGCCCCACGGGCTGACCCCTGCCTGCACTTCTGAGCAGCACCGGTGCTTGGGAAACATTCCCGCAGCTCTGGCTCCCTCATCCCCAGAGACGTGGGCCCCCAGCAGGGAGAGGTGTCACAAATCGTGGCACCAGGGAGGTCTGAGGGAGGTCGGCAGTGTGGGAGGAGTGGCTGGCAGGGAGGGATTGAGGGGAGGATGATGCACGGGCTGCTGTCCTGCCTGCCCTTGCTCCGGGAGGGCGGGAGGCCATCCCAGACATGCTCCAGTGCCACTTCCAGGCACTGACACACCTGCACACCGGGCAGGAGGGCACAGGGAGGGCCCTGCAGTGCCCGAGGCTGGGCTTTAGCAGGGCCCTGTGTGCAGAGCAATGTTCTGCCTCTGGATTAAAGGTGCAAAAGTCGCGTCCCCTTGGCATCCCTGCTCTGACCTTCCCTGTCCTTTCCTCTGCCGACATCTCCGCCTTTTTTCCTAGGAACTCTTGAATCGCTGAAACCAGAGCAAACCTTCCAATTTGGGGGCTGGGAGGCAGGACCTGCTTTCTTCTCTAATGGCTGCACTTGAGCAATCTTTCCTCCCAGAAAATGGGAGCCTGAATGGAGACCATCAGCTCCTAATGCAGCCTTCCTTTCTCCTGCTAATGCTTCCCAGGGAGGAGGGACGCTCCGGCTCCTGCCAACCAAGTGATGCACTTGTCATTAAAGCCCTGAAGCAGCAAAATGCTTAAGAATATCTTTGAGGTGCTTTCCAGAGCCTGGAGTGAGAGCTCACAGCTGCAGCACAAGATGCTTGGAGGAGCTCTCATTCCCAGCCCTGTGCCAGCGGATGGGACAGCCGGGATGTCTCTTCCCTGAGCCCTGGACAGCCATGGACAAGGTCCAGCCCTTTCCTGAGGCTCGTGCTGCTCACAGGGACAGGACAGGGCCCCGGAGGGCCTTTGGGAATGGGTGGGGAGGTGTCTGTGTGTCGCTGTCAGGTTTGTGTTTCCCTGGCAAAGCCGGGCACGCACTCGGATTTCTCCATCTATGTCCTGAAGTTTTGAACCAGGCTGGGGGACACGTTTGGAGCGTGATGGTGCAACTTCCCCTGCAGAGAATTCTTACCTTTCGTTGGGGAAATAAGGATGGCCACGTGCAGGAGGTGTGTGGGGTGTGCTGGGGTCCTGATTCACATTCCTGGTGGGGTTTGGGGCTCCCTGGGTGTCTGAGACCCAGTGCAAGGCTGGCAGGGGACCGGGGGGCTGTGGCTTCTGTGCCGGGACTGCTGCACCGATCCCTGGGGGGAGTGACTCTGGGACCCTGACCCAGAGGTGTGGGTCCAAACCTCCCTCCTCTGCCCCTTTGGGCACAGCCCTGCTGCCCTCCCTCACCCCACAGCTCCCACTCCCCACGCAGCCCCTGCTGCTGCAGGGCAGGAGGGGGAGCAGGGCTGGGGCAGCAGGGCAGGAAGGGGAGCAGGAGGGGGAGCAGGGCAGAGAGGGAGGAGGGCTGGGGGCAGCAGGGCAGCCCCCGCCCGGCCCCGCTGTGCCAGGGAGGGGACAGAGGCTGCGGAGCGCGGAGGCATCGCCTGGCGCCGCACCGCATTGCTCATCCTTCTCCTCCCTGCTGCTGCCCTCGTTTGGCTGCTTTTTGTAGATGAAAAGTGGCCTTTAAAATATAGGACAAGGTCACCCTCCCCTCCCCGGGCGGGCGGCGCAGCCCCTGCGCAGAGCCCGGAGCCGGCGGCGCTGCAGAGGCACTGCCCGGGGAGCCCCGGCGGGGCAAGGGCACAGAACCCCGAGCCCAGCGTGGGCTGGGCTGGGAGGGAGTGTAAAGATCATCCAGTGCCACCCCCTGCCATGGGCAGGGACACCTTCCACTATCCCAGGTTGCTCCAAGCCCCGTCCAACCTGACCTTGGACACTTCCAGGGATGGGGCAGCCACAGCTTCTCTGGGCAACCTGTGCCAGGGCCTCCCCACCCTCACAGGGACCAATTCCTTCCCATTATCCCATCTAAATCTACTCTCTCTCAGCTAGAAGCCGTTGCCTCTTGTCCTATCACTATCTGCCCTTGGAAAAATTGCTTTCCTTCTTTTTTTAAGCCCCCTTTAGGCACTGGGAGGGGCTCAGGGAGGTGCCCGCTCCTGCCAGGGTGTCTCCAGAGCCATGGGTGGGTTTGCAGTCACCCCTGGTCCAGCGTGAACTGCTGCAGAGGGAAGTTTGCTTCCACATGAGCAGGAAATGTCCCTCCTGCTCCTCCTGGCACTGCCAGGGTGCTGCCAGCTTTATCCTCCGTGGTGTGAGCTGCTGAAGGGACCGACAGGCCAGGAGCCCAGCGAGGGTTGGGGGAGCCGATGCAGTGCCAGGTGCCAGAGGGGGACTCGAGGGTGCTGTCTGGACAGGGCCACCTGCGTCAGGGTGGCCCGAGTCCACTTCGCTGCACCTTTCTGCTCCTTTCGTTGCCACAGACCCTGTGGTCTGAGCACCTGAAGCCTCCCTGGTCTGACTGTCCAGCCTGTCCCTAACTGTCCAGCCTGACCAAGCCAAGGCCAAGTGTGCAAATGAACTTCCTGCAGAAGCTGAAAGTCCTGTGCCCTCCTTCCAAGCATAAAGGTATGGAATAGAAAAGGTTTGCTATTTCAAGGGAAGCCAGGGGTCTGAGGCAAAGCCTCCTGGGAGCAAACACTGAGCAGCAGCAGCCCTCCTTGATGAGACATTTCCTCCTGGCTGTCCCCAATGCCTTTCCAGGTGGATGCCAGCACTCCCATAGTGCTTTTAGCTGATGGAGAAAGATAATCCTGATGTCCTGGCCAGCACTCTGTCTGTGCAGTGCCCAGGGCTGTCCAAGCTGCTGATGACTGTTCTGTTCCTTTGGCTGCTGTGTCCTGCCAGGATCTGCTCCGTGGCTGGAGCTCCTGCTGCCCCGGGAGAGGGCGAGCCACTGCCCCGGGGACCGTCCTGTTCTCGGGGGTGCCACAGCGAGCGGGGGGGCTGAGCCAGAGGTGAGGGGACAGCAGGCCAAGGGCAGCCCGGCTGTCCGAGGGGCTGGCGAGGTGCCTCCCACCCGCAGCCCTTCCATCCCAAGCTCCTGGCAGAGCGCTGCTGTCGCTGGAGAGAGGGGGCAGGTGCTCAGCCCGGAATAGCCAGATGGTGCTGCGCCTCCGAATGTAGGACGGGGGCACCTGTGGCTCCCTCTGCTCTCGGGCAGCGTCTGAAGGGCTCCCGTCAGATCTCTGAACTCGAGTGCGAGGCCCGGCCCGGTGCTGCGGCTCCTGCTCTGGAGAGGATCCCGAGGAACACATGGATCCGCAGCCACGCTGGTGGGTGCCGCGCCGGGGGGACGCTGGTGCTGCCCCAGCGCTGAGCTGGGAGCCAAGGAGCTGTTCCTGTCACGGCAGCACAGGAAAGGACGGGTCTGCTCTCTGGGCTGAGGTTCTTTCCGCTCTTATTTCCGAGGGATGGAGCTGCATCCGTACCCTCAGAGCCCGGGGAGAAGGCGGGGTGGGCAGCAGCAGGCTGTGAGTGCTGGTGGCACTGCAGAGCTGCGGGCAGCTCCCTCCTGCAGGTGCCAGCCGGCTGTGCTGTGACAGCAGCACCCTCGTGGGTGTCCCTGTCACCCACCCGCGCCGCCGAGGGGAACCGGCTGGAGCCCTGGTTGGTCATTCCTCAGCAAGG
This sequence comes from Ptilonorhynchus violaceus, assembly GCA_013397565.1. Taxonomy (NCBI): domain Eukaryota; kingdom Metazoa; phylum Chordata; class Aves; order Passeriformes; family Ptilonorhynchidae; genus Ptilonorhynchus; species Ptilonorhynchus violaceus. The sequence goes on along the minus strand of VZRJ01007358.1, from coordinate 108,765 downwards.
ACCTCCTGCCTCTGCCTCTGGCTGAGACCGGGAGACACTCCCAGTCTGTCTGGGAGACGGTGGCACAGTCCTGGGGTCACTGCCTTTGTCTAAGAGGTGCCTGCCTGATTCTGTGCCTCTTTCTCAGAGATGCCTTTTGCCCCTGCAACCCAGAGGCATTTGTTACTGACATCTTTCAAAGCCAAGAACTCTGAATTCTACACCTGTAACTCCCATGGGATATTCTGTTTGCACCCTTTCACCCCTTCTCCAAGGAGATAAGCCCACAGGAGAATGTGCTCATGAATAACTGCAGGTTATTCGGCCTGTTCGGGGGCTGTTGGGTCCCTGGGCAGCGCACAAAGCTGGCTCCTGCTGGGTGAAGCAGGTCCTGGTTTGTCCCCAGCTCGGGCTGTGATTCCGGCTGAGGAGGGGCAATGATTGCCTTGCCCCTTGCCCACCCTGCCGCTGTCTGGCTGGATCCATCTCCATTTGGAAATAACCAGCCCGGTGCCATACCTGAGCCCTGGCTGGTGTTTGCTATCCCAGGGTTTGTTATCCTGAGGGTGCAGCAGTCGGGGCTCTCGGTGGGCACTGACACAGCCTGGGCGGGATCACGCTGGGCTGGCTTTGCCCACGTGTGCCCCAGACGCTCCTGAGCAGCAGCAAGAGCATTTGCGTGGCTCTCTAGCCCAGACCGGCTTGGTTCAGAGCAAAGCCCGACTGTATTTAGAGCCTGGAACAGGCTGTGGCCATGCTGACTCATTTGCACAGAATACCCACAGCTACACAGAAAGGTTTCTCTGCTGTCTCAGGAGCACACTTGCCACGTGGCTCACAAGGGTTTGTTCCTCATGCTGACGGATCGAGTGAAAAAGGCAGTGGGGACGAGCATTCCCTCCACCAGGGAGTCTGCCAAGGAACTCTGCTGTGAAGTTCAGGCACCATCAGCCTTTATTAAACAGCATTAAACTCGTCCCCGCAGACTGACAGCATGAAAATTTCATGTGGCTTTTAAGTAAGGCTGGGTGGAGCTCTTTAAACAGCCACATCTCGGGAACGACGGGGAAGGAATCTGTGCCAGGCGGGGATCCTGGGAAGGAGTACACTGGAATCCAGCAGGATGAGTTCAGGGTGGGAGGTGACCTGCAGTGCACTGCCCAAGACTCAGTCAAAACCACCTCATTTCTTAAGCATCCCCCTGATTTTGGGGCAGGGATTACAGGAAGGAGCTGCTTGCTGCAGAAGATCTCTTTGACTGGGAGTGAGTCCAGAGGAGGCCACGGAGCTGCTCCAAGGGCTGGAGCCCCTCTGCTCTGGAGCCAGGCTGGGAGAGCTGGGGGCGTTCACCAGGGAGACCTCAGAGCCCCTTCCAGTGCCTAAAGGGGCTCCAGGAGAGCTGGAGAGGGACTTGGGACAAGGGAAGGAGTGACAGGACACAGGGAATGGCTTCCCACTGCCAGAGGGTAGGGTTAGATCAGATAATGGGAAGGAATTGTTCCCTGTGATGATGGTAAGGCCCTGGCACAGGTTGCCCAGAGAAGCTGTGGCTGCCCCTGGATCCCTGGAAGTATCCAAGGCCAGGTTGGATGAGGCTTGGGATAGTGGAAGGTGTCCTTGCCCATGGCAGGGACTGGAATGAGATGAACTTCAAGGTTCCTTCCAACTCAAACCATGCCATGATTCGATTCTGTGATCCTGGAATCTCTGACTAAGATGACCCTTTTGTTCCTGTACCTGTGAGGTTGGGGAATGAATGTAAAGAGTTTAAAGGACACTTCTTGTCCTGGTCCCAGTGCTGCTCACAGAACCAGTTGTAAAAACAGGAACACGCCCATGGCACACCTTGGAATTCGGTTCCTGTGGGCAGATCAAAGGCCCTGGTCCCTCTCCGTCCTGTGTCACTGTGAAATGGGAAGGGCCCAGACTTGCAGCAGAGCAGAGCTGCTGTCCCACAGGCCAGTGTGAGCTGTGTTCTGGCTTCTGGGAGAGCTCCAGAGCTGACAGGGATTTGTCCAATCTCCTCCTCTGGTCTCACAGCTCCCCCTGGCACTGGCAGCCCCACACCTTTATTGGAGAAAGAGCCCAAAGCTGCCATTCCTCAGAACCATTAACCTTGGCCAAATACCTGAGCTCAGGAGTGCTCTGGGAACTCCTGGGGCAGGAGGGGGTCACATCCAGGCCCAGGGCGGGGGTGCAGGGCTGTGTGCCACCGGGAGCACCAGGAACCCCTCCCAGTGGAGACATGGGGGAGCGGGATGGGCTTGACTCCAGCCTGGGAGGAGGGCAGAGCAGCAGGGGTGGGAAAGCTGGCACAGGCCGTGTCCAGGATCCCCTTGGTTCTGCAGCTGCTCCATCCTGATCCCACCTCCCGCTTTCCAAGGGCTCCTTGTTTTGGGAGGATGCGCTGGTTTGGCGTTGGCCGTGCTGGTCCTGAGCCCCCCGGAGGTCTGTGGGGACAATTCCCCCACACCGTGCGTGGCCTCATTTCCCACCAGAGCCCTGATGTGCAGGGCTCTTTCCCAGGATTTGGCAGGGGGAGGAAGAGGGAAGGAGGGGAGATCTGCCCGGCCCTGGTGGCCGGTGGCAAATGGCCCAAATGTTTGTTCCCCCCAGACAGGGCGGGTCCTGCAGACCCCTGTGAGGAGGAGGGGGCAGCCCTGGGGGCGGTTCCCACCCTGCCACACATCCCTGTGGAACTCCAGGGCTTTGGGAAGTTCCAGGTGTGGGAGCCGACTCCAGCGTGAGTTTTGCTGGGTGACAGAGCTGGGGGTTGAGCTGCCACCCATCGATAATTAATGTAGCACTTCTCTAATGAGCACCACTAATCGCAGAAGGCCAGCCCCTGTGTGCCACTGCAGCCCCGCGGGTCACCCGAGGCTCCTCAGAGCACGGAGTGAGGATCCCGCTCCTCTGCCCTGTCCTGCCCCCGAGGTGACCCTGGGTGACCCTGCCCTGTGACAGAGGGCTCGGAAAGAGCATCCCCCCAGACTGTGGAGGGAAGCAGGACTGCCCTGGGATCCAGCTCTTGGGATGCGACAGGAGGGTCACTCCCCGCTGTAGGGTGGTGGCGCTGGTGGAAGGCAGTGGTGGGGATCTCTGCGAGCACTTTGGCCTCTGGACCCCGGGAACTGCCCCTTACCCACCCCTGGCCCTGACTCCAGCTTGAGTCTCCCACCTCTCTGGGCTCCTGCCCCACCTGGGGCACTGGGCCAGGATCCTGGGGTGTGACACAAATGCTCTCATGTGGGGGGACTGAGAGGGATTGAGCATCTCAGGCACAGAAACAAGTTCTTTAGGGCACAGGAAACAGGGGTGAGACCTTCTGAGCACAGTGGGAGCACCAAGGAGCCTACAGAAACAGGGAAGAGCCTGGGAACCAGGAGGAGAGCCTCTGGCAGATGGGCCTTCCTTTCGCTCCCTCTCACCTCCAGCTCCTTGCCTGTGGAAAGCTCCCCTCAAAAGGCAAAAATCACCATTATTTTGTATTTTCAGCCTGAGCTTTAAGAAAAAAAAGCTAAATAAATATTCTTGATGCAGCAGTGGTTTCCAGCAAGGGCAGCACACGGCTCCCGAGGCCTTGCCATGGAGTGGGAAGGGGATGTGTGGAGGGCAGGAAGCCATCCTGGACTGGCCTCAGCTTTCTTGCCCCACTGGCTGCACTCTGGGAGCTCAAATTCCTGTTTCTTCCAGAGCCAAAGCTGGACATTGCTGTGAACGGCCCTTTGCCTGCCCAAGACCCTGCTCTGCCTCCTCCAGCCCACTCTGCCGTGGTGCCTCAGCACAACAGTTCCTCCCTGGCTGGCACTGGTGCCATGGGCAGAGCTGTGCCAGGGGCTGGGGGAGCTCCCTGGGGTACCTGGGGTTGGCAATAGGTGGAGAGGGGAAGCAGGGAAGCTCCAAGGAGAGCAGCCCCAAGGAGGGGGTGAGGGCTGCAATCCCCCCTGCTGTGGCCATCAGGGTCCTCCCTGCCCATGTTGGGGTGGCACCTGCCTGTCCCCGTGCCCTCCTGAGGGGCTGCCCCCCACAGCCCCGCTCCAGCTGCCGTGCAGGTGCCCATCTCCTTCTGTAGATGAAAGATCCCTTTCTCAAAACCCTGGCTGGAATGTGCTTGATTCCAGGCATTTGGAAATCCTGGCCTTGGCCTGTTCCCGCTGTCACTTGTCCCTCCATGGGTCGCTCGTGCCCTGCCTCACCCTGGCTCCAGCACTGGCGGCTTTTTCGTGTCCCGGGCAGAGATGGTTCAGTAAAACCCCCTCAGATGGATGTGGGAGGGAGACAGGGAGGGAACCTCAGTGCCCCTGGGCGTGAGGCTCCTCAGCCAAGGGCTGAAGGGTGGCAGGAGGAAACCATCAACCACCCCGGTCCTTCCACCACCCCAGTGCTGCTGTGACCCGTCCTGGTCCCAGCTCCGTGTGGATGGACGGGGCTCCCGTTCCCAGCGCTGTGCTGAGGGGTGCAGGGTGTTCTCGGGGAGCTGCTGCCCCACTCCCTGTCCCCTGTCACCCCACATGGCAACCCAGCGCCCTCCCCGGCCCCAGGCAGCATCTCCCGGTGTCTGAGGCCGTCGGAGCCCCCGCAGGAGCCTGCCTGGGGTGCGGGGGGATTTGTTCGGAACCTCCCCGGCTTCACCTGCCTGCTCAGTCACAACAGTCCCAGACACGCCGCCTGCCTCCCCCGTTTTCCATATGCTAATGCTTCCCTGTCACCCGCGGGGCCGCCGCCAGGCGCGGTGTCAGCGGCTCAGCGCTCTCGCTGCTCTGGGGCCGTGCCGCCGGCGGCCGCTGCAGCCCGGGGGTCNCGGTCCCTCGCCCCCTCCGGGACCTCTCCCCTCTGCTTGCCGGCCTGGCAGAGCCGGGAACCCACCCCAAAGGGATGCCGCCCACCCAGGAGCGGGGCTGCCGCCGGTCCCGCTGCCCAGCACGCACGCGGGGAGATGTGAGGGCGAGGGAATAGGTCCCTTGGGGGTGACACCAATGCCTGACTTCCCACCAGTGAGAGGTGATGGAAACCCTGCCCACGCCTGCCTCCCTGCCTCCCAGGCTGCCTCCCTGCCTCAGTTTCCCCGGTGGTGCCGTCCCTGGCTCTGCTTTAGGGGCCCACAATAATCTGAATCTTTCCAAAACCGGGAGCAGATGTGACGTGAGCCCCATTCCTCTCCCCAGCCTCCTGCCAGCTCTCCAGTTCTGTGCTCCCATGGCAAAACCAAAAGCTTCCTCCTCCTCACTCTTCTCCCAGCTGACAGAAGTGCCCTGATCCAGGACCTCAGCAAGCTGGAATTGTGCTGGGCATTGTCTGTGTCGGTGCCGGGGCCGGTGCTGTGCTGGTCCTGCAGCTCCCTGGGTGTGGGGGGCTCAAGGCTGACAGCCCCCGCCGGCCCTCCCCTGAGGGGAGGTTATTTTCTCACCAGATATCACTCATGATGAGCACCTCCCTCTATTCGTGGACCTTTTGAGCATCATTTGCTTCCCAGGCATTCTCCCCCCACCCCCTGTATCTTTAAATTAAAAAGAAAAAAAGCCATGTTTCCATAGGAACTTGGAGAGAGGCTGATCCCGACCTCATTATTTGCTCAGTGAAAGGAACTTTATTTTTATCTGTTTGTGTACATTGTCAGATTTTGGCTAAACCTACTTTCCTGACTTTGTACAGTGAGTTCTTTTAATCTTCATTTCAGATGCATTCATCCCGGGGCTTAATTTATCCCGTATTGTGATCAAATTTAGCTGGAAGCGATCTGCTCTGCCAGCGCTGAATATTCATCAGCTCCTCGTTCATTCACAGAGCGAGCCCTGCCCGGGGCTGCGGCTCGGGGAGGGGCGGCCGGACCTGCCCCCGGTGCCGCTGGAGCCGTGCCTCCCGCATCCCGCTGGATCTGTGCCTCCCGCATTCCACTGGAGCTGTGCCTCCCGCATCCCACTGGATCTGTGCCTCCCGCATTACACTGGAGCTGTGCCTCCCATATTCCACTGGAGCTGTGCCTCCCGCATCCCAGTGGAGCCGTGCCTCCCGCATCCCACTGGATCTGTGCCTCCTGCATCCTGCTGGAGCTAAGCCTCCCGCATCCCACTGGAGCTGTGCCTCTCGCATCCTGCTGGAGCTGTGCCTCCCACATCCCACTGGAGCTGTGCCTCCTGCATCCCACTGGAGCTGAGCCTCCCGCATCCCACTGGAGCTGAGCCTCCCGCATCCCACTGGAGCTGAGCCTCCCGCATCCCACTGGAGCTGAGCCTCCCGCATCCCACTGGAGCTGAGCCTCCCGCATCCCACTGGAGCTGAGCCTCCCGCATCCCACTGGAGCTGAGCCTCCCGCATCCCACTGGAGCTGAGCCTCCCGCATCCCACTGGAGCTGAGCCTCCCGCATCCCACTGGAGCTGAGCCTCCCGCATCCCACTGGAGCTGAGCCTCCCGCATCCCACTGGAGCTGAGCCTCCCGCATCCCACTGGAGCTGAGCCTCCCGCATCCCACTGGAGCTGAGCCTCCCGCATCCCACTGGAGCTGAGCCTCCCGCATCCCACTGGAGCTGAGCCTCCCGCATCCCACTGGAGCTGAGCCTCCCGCATCCCACTGGAGCTGAGCCTCCCGCATCCCACTGGAGCTGAGCCTCCTGCATCCCACTGGAGCTGAGCCTCCCGCATCCCACTGGAGCTGAGCCTCCCGCATCCCACTGGAGCTGAGCCTCCCGCATCCCACTGGAGCTGTGCCTCCCACATCCCACTGGAGCTGAGCCTCCCGCATCCCACTGGAGCTGAGCCTCCCGCATCCCACTGGAGCTGCACCTCCCGCATCCTGCTGGAGCTGTGCCTCCCATATTCCACTGGAGCTGTGCCTCCTGCATCCCACTGGAGCTGAGCCTCCCGCATCCCACTGGAGCTGAGCCTCCCACATCCCGCTGGAGCTGAGCCTCCCGCATCCCACTGGAGCTGTGCCTCCCACATCCCGCTGGAGCTGTGCCTCCCATATTCCACTGGAGCTGTGCCTCCCACATCCCGCTGGAGCTATGCTTCCCTCATCCCATTGGAGCTGTGCTTCCCTTATCCCACTGGAGCTGTGCCTCCTGCATCCCGCTGGAGCTCTTCCTCCCGCGTTCCCTCTCCGTGCCCAGCGCTGGCACTGCCTGCCCCAGCAGCTCCCCGGCACTGTCACCTCTGGTGACAGAGAATCACAGGGATCCAGAGGAGGAAGGACAGATCACAGAATCCCAGAATCTCAGTGGTTTGGGTTGGAAGGGGTCTTAAAGCTCATCTCATTCCGAGGGGCTCTAAGGCCTCCCTGGAGCCTTCCCTCCTCCGAGGCCCAGCCTTTCCTCATGGCAGAGGTGCTTCCAGGGCCTAAAGGGGCGTCAAGAGCATTGAAAAGGGACTTTGGACAAGCGCCTGTAGGGACAGGACAAGAGGGAGTGGTTTCCCACTGCCAGAGGGCAGGGTTAGATGGGATATTGGGAAGGAATTTTTCCCTGTGAGGGTGGGGAGGCCCTGGCACAGGTTGCCCAGAGAAGCTGTGGCTGCCCCATCCCTGGAAGTGTCCAAGGCCAGGCTGGAGGGGGCTTGGAGCACCCTGGCCAAAGGGGCCCATCAAAGCCAGGGGCAGCACTTGGCAGAGGGGCCAAGCACTGGTGCATCCCCCTCCTCTGCAGAAGGGCTGGGCTGAGATGTCTGGAGCGAGCCGAAGGAGAAATTCGTGCCTAATGCCACCTCCAAGCCTCCCCTTTAATCCATGTCTCTGTACCAATGTCACTTTGCAGCTCCTCCACCGCGCCCTGGGGACCGCAGGGATAACTGGCAGGGAAGCCCCGGTGCTGTGTCCTGGCCCCCCACCCGGGGCCGCCTCCCACCGCCCGAGCAGCTGCTCCTAATCTGGTTTAGCCAATCCAGCCCAGCAAAGCCCCTAAGTGGATTGGCTTATCCCTGCTCACTAACCCAATCTGCCAGTTGGATCTGGCTGGCTCTTCTTGCTCCACGAGTCTGTCCCCGAATTATCCAGGAGATCCGTGCGGCCGCCACCTCCGAGGCTCAGTGCCCTCCCCGAGCCACCTGATGCCAGCGCTGCCAAGCCGTGGGGAGCACTGTGCCGTGCCATTCCTGGGCTGCTGGGCACGGGGACGCACACCTGACCCCAGCCCTGCACACCCACAGCACCGAGGAGCAGCAGGATGAGCCCCGGGATGGATTCCTTCCCTTCTCTGCAGCTTTGTCCAGGCTGACGAGACTTCAAAGGCCCGAGCTGGGGATGCGGCCGGAGCAGCTGGCTCTGGCACACTCTGTGGGATGAGGGCAGAGGGAGGGATGAGCAGGGTCGCTGAAAGGTGGCTGGAGACACTGAGTAGCTCAGCTCCTGTGTCCATCCTGCCTCCAGTGGGATGCTCCAGCCTCTCCGATCCTTTGTGCCCCAGGGCTGGACCTGCTGCCTCTGGTGAATGTGGAAATCCATGGCTGCGCTCAGTGCCAGCCCCGTTCCTCAAACACCCAGCCCTGCCCAGACCTCACTTTGCTCTGCCACCCCAAGATTCCTGGGATGAGGGGCAGGGGGCAAGGGCTCAGTTTGGGCCAGAGCCCCTAAGGCTGGGCCCCCTCCAGAGGCACAGCCGAGCCGCAGAGCTGTGCCCATCACCCCTGCGGGGCCCTGGCGAGGACAGGGTGTGACACAGAGCCACCACTGCCCCGGGCACAGGCAGAGCACCACTGTCCCACAGCCGAGACCGAGGCAGAATTATCCTGGACAGAAACCCATGGTTTATGTAAAAAATTAATTGCAACTCAAAGCATTCTCCCTCCCAAGGGGAGTGGGGCAGGAGAGCCCCCGAGCCCCCAGAGTCCCATCTCACCCCAGCTCTGTTCCAACAGGGAGCCAGGGCTGCCTCGGCAGGAGGGAGCAGATGGATGCTCTGCCCTCGGTGTGCCCCTGACCAGCAGCACACGGGGTGTGCAGCCCCTCTGGAGCCACATCCCAGGGACACGCTGGGCCTCCTGCAGGCAGTGCTGTGGCTCCTGGCCCTTCCCATCCCTGGGCTCCTTCCTCAGCAATTCCTGTCAGCGGCTGGAATCAAACAGCCTCTTTGATTTCCCAGGCTGTTTGCTGGGCAGGAGCACATGGCCCACTGGAATTGAGTGAGTTTGGTGTGTTCCTATAGGACAGACCCTTTCTTAGGTGTCAAAAGAAAAAGCTTTGAGAGACAGCTTAAAGGTTGCTCAGCTCCTCAAGGCTCCGATTTAGATCGTCTTTTTCTTGCTCCGAAGGGAAGGGTCAGGAGGGGAAGAGTTTCTGGCCGTGTCCTGAGAGCTCTTCCCCTCCCAGATGTGCCACAGTTCAGGCTGAGGCCGGGCTGCAGCCTCCAGGAACGCTCAGCACGAAGGGCTGCAGCAGAGGGGAGCGTCAGCCCCGCTTTCCTTCCAGCGACACCAAAGCACATCGAGAGCGGCTGCTGCGAGGGCTCCCGCTCCGAGCTGGGCATTCCAGGCTAACCCAGCTCCCCCCGGAGACCCCCGGCCCCCCACGCCGCGGTGCCGATCCCGCTGCCGGCGCCGCTCCCGTCGCTCTCCAGCGAAGCCTGAAAACGGGGCTGACAGAACTGGGGCCCACGAGCCTCTTCTCCGGCAGACAAGGTCCGGGGAAGCAGCACGGCTCTGGCTCCCCAGGCCGCCCTTGGTGGGCGCTGAGCGTGCCCGTGTCCCCCGTGCCCCGGCGCGGAGGCGCAGCAGGGCCCCGGGCTCGCTCACTGCGGGCGATCCCCGCCCTGACGTGATGGCTGATGGCAGAATGAGGCAAGGGCTGCCTCGGCAGGACCTCACCTGCCTCCCTCGGCAGCGTGGGAGGAGGAGGAGGCAGCGAGGTGGAGGCAGGGAGGTGGAGGAGGAGGGCTGCTCCGGGCTCTGCATCCTCCTCGCTGTTCTGGAGAAGGAGGAGTGCAGAGAGCTCGTGGCACGCCAGTGATGACGGGTGCTTGATGCATCGTGGGACAGCTAATCCCAGCAATTCCCAATTTTTAGCGACTTCCTGTGATTTTGGTGACCTTGCAGAAGGAGGGCAGAGGAGGTTTGAAGGGTTCAGCCTGGCCTGTGGTACTTGGAGCTGGTTCTGTGTTCTCTGGGGGAGCCAGTGCTGGGTAAGGCTGTGGGACTGTGATGGCTCCAAGAGCTCCTCACTCCTCCACGGTCCCTGCACGGTGACTGCCACGTTCCCTGGCCACCCTGCCCTCAGCTGGCCCCCTCACCAGAGCAGGGAGGGGTGACACGTGTCCCCAGAGCAGGTCCCGGGTCACCCCTCCCACCACGCACTGTGGGTGGCTCTGCGCCCTGCTGGCTCTGGGGGCACGGGCATCGTTCACTCTCCCAGCCCCGGGCTGGTGGAGGCTTCGGAACGAGCTCCATCAATCCCAGGAGCAAAGTGGTCACCTCAGCGCCTCAGGGAGTCCCGGGTGATGGGGCATTTGTGCCGTTGTTCTGCTCACAGTGTGGCTGTCCTGGTCCTCAGAGTCCCCACAGCCCCTGAGCGGAGGGGATGGGCTGTTCTGGGGGACAGGGGGGATGGAGGAGCTCAGATGTGGTGTTCAGAGCAGCCCCTGGCTGAGGCTGCAGGGATGGCCCCAGTGACAAAGGCTGTGCTGGCCTGTGCCCCCATCCCGCCTGCTGAGAAGGGACCCAGGACTCTGGCGTGGGGCTTCCGAGGCTCCGGAACATCCTCCCGGTGCAGCGTGGCCCAGGTTGCCTTCCCTCAGCCCACCCCAAACCCTGCAGCTGCTGCATGGCACTGCCACTCTTGTTGTGGGCAGGGACCCCCAAATCAAGGGGCTGAGCCCCAGACCAAGGGGCTGAGCCCCAGACCAAGGGGCTGCCCCACGGGACCGAGGCAAAGGAGGGACCACCCCTCCCGCTCTGCTGAGCCGGGGAAGGTTCAGGCTCCTCCCGGGGCCAGGCTCCGTGCCGTGCCAGGCCTGCGTTCAGAGGTGATCCCGGGTACCCACAGCTCACACACGGGCTCAGAGGGTCCCCAAGGTGAGCGGGGAGCTGCTGCAGCCCTGCACAAGGCGCAGCCCCTCGGGAAGGGGCCGGGTGGGAGCTGGCTCTGGGTGCTGCCCCAGCTCTGTGCCAGCAGTGCTGGAGAGGGGAGGCTGAGGGAAGGCGGCTCCTTGCCTCACACCCACAGCCTGGAGCACAGGATGTTTGTGATACTCTCAATCAGTCTAGGCAGAGGAAGGTGATGATCACAGGGAATTATGGAAAATTGAGGAGTTCTGTGCCCTTCATAAAACCTGCGGAGCTGAGCAGCACCTTTGGATGAGCGCAGAAATCAGCACAGAGGATTTGTGGCTCTTGCGAATCTCAAGAGGCAATGTTGCCAGGGCTGGTGGGTTCCCCATAGGAGATGAGGCCTTTCAGCAATTCAGAGATGAGGGAAAAGCTCAGAAAGCCACCAAAAGGCCACAGAATGAGCCCCAAACCGATCAGGGTTCATTCCACAAACACAAACACGAAAACTGGCTCGTGGAGCATGAGTTGCCCTGATGCCCTTGGCCCGGCAGAGGATCTGGTCCTTCCAGGAGAGGACACAAGGAGGGAGCTTGCAGCACACGGGGCTGCAGGGGCTGGAGTCAGAGGCATGGATGCGAAATGACTGGGGAGGGGGAGAGGAGACCTCCCTCTGCAGGGAGCTGCCCGGGGGGAGGAAGAAGCTGGATCAGCTTTGGATTGCAGGAGGGCTCTGGAGGGGCAAGGTGCACTGAGGCAGCAGCACAGAGTGGTGAGAAACTGCAAACACAGGGGTGGGACAGGGCCAGTGTCCCTCTCCTGCTCACTGCTGGGGTCCAGGGAAGCTGAAGGAATACCATGATTTTGCAAGAAAACCTGTTCTGCTGCCTCCACCCACCCCCAGATCAATTCGTGCCCCGGTTGTACCTGCAGCACCTGGAAGATGCCCTCAGGGAAAGCAGAAGATGGAGTCAGTAAAGAGCGTGTCTGGGGTGGCCATGGGCACAGTGAGGCACCAGAGCTGGCTCTGAGCCGTCCCTGGAAAACACCAGTTACACCAGTGCAGGCAGGTCTGGCCACTGGGGCAGGTTCACCCTGGGCTGTGAGGGAGGGACCTGGCGGACATCCCCTCCTGTCCTGGACTCTCCTGGCTGGTGCTCGCTGGGGGCTGGATCCAGAGGCAGCCAAGGAGTCAGAGAGGGCGGGACAGAGCCAGGGCACCAGCCCTGAGCCCTGTGCATTGCCAGATGTGCCACCCACTGCCCGAGGTGCTGCGCTGTGCCACCAGCCGTCCCCACAGCCACCTCTGGGCTGCCAGAGCCGGGGGCAGTCCCTGCCCTTCCCTGTCCCTTCCTTGAGGTGGTTTCACAGGAAGGATCTCCCAAGGAGCTGAGCTCTGCCGGGAGCTGCTGCTGTCAGAGAGGAGAGAATGGGGACTGTGACAGCCTCAAAAACGTGGTGGGCAGGAGGAGGGATTGGGGAGGCTTGGGCTGACCTGGGCAGCGCAGGTTCCTGCAGGAGTCTGTGCAAGGGCCCCGTGTCCCATCTGCAGGGCTGCTGCTCAGTGCTGGAGGAGCCCCAGTCCTCCCCTTCCAGCATGGGGAGGGTCCTGCTCACCCTTGCAGCTCATCCCTGGGCATCCCTGACCCAGCACTGCTGGTCCTGCTCACCCTGATGCCTTATCCGGGACTACCTAAAAAGAGAGGCTTGACAGAATTAAAAGAATAAAAAGCGGTTATATTTATTTGAAGGCCTTCAGGTGCATCCAGGGCAGTCAGAGCTCACTCAGGGGGCTTACACCCCAAGATGGACCCCTAAGATGAACTCCCCAGGATGGACTCCCCAAGATGGATGACTGGTCACGGGTTCTTTGTACTTTTATAAGTTTGGTCCATTTATATATCGGGGTTAGTTCTTCTGATTACAGCGTCAGGTAATGAAGTAATTCACCCCAAGTTTGCTCCCCCTTCCCCAACTGTTGTTTACAGTCCTCGGGCCTGAGGCAGTAAGGTGTCCTTGAGATTCAGGCCTGAAGATGGATTGTTTTGTCTGAAAGCAGTAGCTAACACTCTATATGGACTTTAGAGTTACACACTAAGAATTGCAGGGTTACAAATATATGAAAAATATAAAAGCTAAAATCCTAAGGCATCAACCCCTGCAGCTCGTCCCTGGGGATCCCTGACCCAGCACTGCTCCTGATGCCCTCGAGCAGGATCCTGCTGCCCCATCCATGCCTTCTCCACCACTTCAGCACTCAGATGTCTCAGGTGAGGTTTGTGGTCACCAGTTCATTTCACTTGGGTCTTTTTGTCTTTTATATCCAAATTTTGGTCTCCCAGGGACACAAATGCAGCCAGCACAGCTTGCCTTGAAGTTTCCTGAAAGGTCCAAAGCCAGACAAACCCACTGGTTTTGCTTCTTCTCGTGCTTTGAGGAAGACTGAGGGTCCTGTCGTGGAAGAGTCAATCCTCAGAGTCGTGTGTGACCTACCTGTAACACAGAGGTGTGACAGTCCATAGGAGGGGGGGAAGTGACAGCAGGGTCCCCACCCCCAGGGACAGTGCTGGATGCACTTTGAGGGCTCTGGCTGCATTCCAAGCTCAGCCCAGCTCTGGGACTGGGGCATGAACCACAACTTGCACTGCAGCCAACCTGTCCCAGCTGCCTCCTGAGCGGCTCCTCCACGTGTTCCTCTGGGGTTGTTTTTATCCCAAACAGACCTCCCGGGCAGCAGTTATTGGAAAGCAAAATTACAATTAACTGGCAGCCACTGGGGCAGTGTTTGTCTCCCGTAGGGGTTAAACAAGCAGAGTCCCAGTCCCGCTGCTGAGAGCCCAGGAGAGCCTGGGATGGGCAGGGTGGGGTGAGAAGGGGGTGTCCCCCACCATTAGCAGCTCCCAGCTCCCCTGGCACATCTGTGCTGATCCCAGTTACCACACCTGGCCATGGCTCCCTGACTCACCTGCCAGGCTTGGCCCTGGACCTGTGCCACCGCCAGTGACTTGTCTGATCACAGGATCAGAGTCATGGAATCATTAGGACAGAGAAAACCTCTGAGATCATCGAGTCCAACCATTAACCCAGGCCACCACCATGCTCACCACTAACCCACGTCCCCAGGTGCCACATCCACAAGTTTTTTGAACACCTCCAGGGATGGTGACTCCACCACTGCCCTGGGCACCCTTTCCACAAAGAAATTTTCCCTAAAATCTGATGTAAACCTCCCCTGGCACAACTTGAGGCCGTTTCCTCTTGTCTTGGTGATGGTGGCTCTGGGCTGGACCTGCCTCCCCTGCTCCCCTGCCCAGATACCCTGGCACAGACCCCATGACGAGCCCCTGCCCCGCTGGCCGTGTCCCCCTGCTCTGGCTGTGCCCCAGCTGGCAGTGCCACACTGAAAGGCTTCATTTCCTTTGATCTGTGGTGCAGAATGAACAGAGCAGTGAGGCAAAACCCTGCCTCATATATCTGAGGTGAATAAAACAAGGCTTTGTGCACCTGTCTGAGAATTCCTGCTCTGCTTCTGGCTGGATTTGCAGCCCGGGGCAGGCGCGCTTGGGCAAGCGTGGCCGTGCCTTGCGCCTCACTGTCCAACACCGGAGACAGGGAGCGGCCCAGGGACACCCTGCACAACAACCAGCATGGTCCTCGGCACTGGGCTGGGCTCCACGCCTTGCTCCCCATCCCTGCAGGTGTTCCAGGCCAGCTTGGATGGGGCTTGTAGCAACTTGGGATAGTGGAAGGCGTCCCTGCCCATGGCAGCAGGTGGAATAGGGTGGGATTTAAGGTGTCTCCCAACCCAAACCGTTCTGTAATTCTGTGTTTCTGTGATACATTTGCTCCGAAAAGAGCAGGTGCCTCTCCAAAGGGTGGAGGTGGGAATGCCTGTGTTGGAGCTGTTGAAGAAAGGAACTTTAAGGCTCAAGGCTTTGCTGCCACGAAAGCCTGTGGCCAGTGGAAGATGCCCAGGGAGAAGAGCTGGGAACATGACAAAGCCAAACTCCCCCTGCAGCTGCCTTGCTGGGGTGCCACTGCTCGTCCAGAGACTGCTGGGGCAGTGCAGAGCATCACCTTGGATGTTCGACTTCCCCTGTCCCGAATTCCTTTATTCTCCATAATTCCCTCCCACATTTTTATGGACAGATCCTGCCTTTTGGGTGTTTCAAACCCTCTGTGCTGGATGAGCTCCTGTGCTGTGGGACGGAGTGAACAAGCAGTGCTGCCTTGTGTCCCTGTCCCCTCACCCCCCATCCGTGCCCCGAGGACCCCGCAGGAGCCACCCACGGCCTGTGACCTTTCTGATGGGACAATTCCCTGCCATTATTTGTTTTTCCCAGAACAAACCTGTGTACTGCTGGATCTGTGAGGATGCACAGGAGCAGGGCATGGTCCGTGATCTGTCCACGGTCAGTGCCCACACTTGGGAAGCAAGGGATGGCTTCCCACGGGAGGTGCCGGGCTCATGCCCAGCCTTTCCCTGCCCTCCTCCCTGTCCCCCGGCCCCTTCTCTCCCGGTCCAGCCCTGGATTACTGTGAGTGCACCAAACCTTCCCGAGGGAAGCGCGATCCAGGAGCCCGGGCTGAGGAGCGGCTCCGTCTCCCGCAGCCAATTCAGAGCCCGCAGAGCCATTCCCGGCCGCCTTCCTGCGGCAGCCGCCGTGTCCTGCGGCACGAGAGCGGCCAGGAAAGGGATGGATGATGAAGCTGGGTTTCTCCGTGAGCTCCGTGTCTCCGGCACACGCTGACACACACAGCACGGCGATCCCTGTGCTCCGCAGGCAGCGGCCGCACGGGAGCGGCTCCGGGATGCGGCGGGAAGGGAATGACCGGGAGCTGGCGGGGAAGGAGCGCACGGCTGGATGAACACGGGGCACGGCTGGGCACGGCGCGGAACAGCGCTCAGGAGCCTTTCCTGGCTCAGCCGGAGCGCAGGAAATCAGACCGTCCCCGAGCACGGAGGGCACGGCTCGGGCCGCAGGAGCTCGGGGATGCAGCACGGGGCATTCCCGGATGGATCCAGCCCGAGCCTTTGTCCCCCGCGCTGCCAAAGGAGGTGGCACCGAACCGTGAGCCCGGGCGGGCAGGGAAAGGCAGGAGCTGAGCTCCGCACAGCCGGAATTTCTGCTGCTGCTCCTCCATTGCTGACATTTCTGCTGGTAAAGTCGAGCCTGAGAGTCACAAAATGGATATTTCCGGGCTGAGAACAAGTCACACTTAAAATTATTGATTTCTTTTTTTATGCTTTTCCCAGGAATTAAAGGAACTGGTAGTTTTTAGTGAAAATATTTGTGGTATTTTGCAAATCTGTTGTGAAAAGAGGATGATTGTTCCATTCCTAATGCGGGACGAGGAGCCTGGCAAAGAGCATCTCCCTGTTCCGCTGCACGAGTTGGTCACTCCGAGTGGATAAAAAGGACTTTTCCAGGTGTAAAGGCAAGCAGAGAAACGAACCTATAGGAAAAGGGCACTTTGTGAATGGACAGGTGAGGGACAGAAAAGAGGAGAAATAGGGCGGAATTCGGGCAAAGTGTAAGAGATTTTTACTGGGGAAAAACAATTACGCTCAAAATTAATTTTAATTTCAAGCCTCTAATTTTCGCTGTTGTTATTATTCTGATGCTGGGCCAGCACACACATCCCATCCAACGCCACATCCCGGTGTGTGCAACCACTGCTGATACACCCTAATGGAATTGTTCCGTAGTGAAATGTTTTGACACTCAGAACAAGGCGGGAAGACAAGCACACAGCAAGTTAATGAGAGGACCAGCAGCTCTCCATACATTCAGTAATGATGTTCAACGAACACAGAGCTATTGTGTCAAAGTATTTCATTAAAGCACAAAGCAGCACTTTGATCTGGAAAATAAGATGTTTCAATCAACACTAAGTAAAAGCTGTTGTAAAACAAATACGGCGGTGGGAATAAAGTAATGGAAGAGCAGGAATCCTGTGCCCCGCCATGTGCGTGTTACACGGCGCTGCTGCGTGATGGAAATGGAAAGAAATAGGATATGCATCCTTGGGAAAGTGATGGAATGAACGTTTTGTTTTAAATTTCGTGCATTTTATTTTAAAACACAATTTGCACTTTAGTTTTCCCAATTATATTTATTGCAGAAATGCTCGTTTTTATTTTGACAGTTTTTTGGATTGATGCGGGTTCCAAGAGGTGACAGTTTCTCATTAAAGGCCATGTCCAAGTCTCAGCCACTGGCAGGTACAGCTGGGTGCCACCTCTCCGGCTGTCCCTTGCTGTCCCCTGCTGTCCCCTCGGGCCGGCGGCCGGAGGAGGCGGGGATGTCCCTTCCTGCCAGCACCGCTGTGACACCGCTGTGACACCGTGTCCTGTGCCTGTGCCCAGCTGCCACCGCCTCACCCACGGCCACAGAGGGGCTGCAGGGGGTTCCCTCCTCCCCCTCGAGGCTCCCGCTCTTTGCAAGGGTGGGAGCACAGGGGGATGGAGCACAGGGGGATGGAGCACAGGGGGATGGAGCACAGGGGGATGGAGCAGGGGCGCTCCAGCCTATCCCAGGCTCCTGTCCCAGCACTGGAGCGAGTTCCTGCAGCCAGAGCTGTTCGGGAGTGCTGCGATTCTCCACGGACTGATGGTGTTGTTAGGGAAAGCAGCATCCCAGGGAGTCATGACAGCCTCTGACCCTCCCTTTGGGCCTTACTGCTGTTCCTCACTCACAGACACCAGGCCCAGCTCCATCAGGAGGCCATGGTGTTATCCTGGAGCTCTCCGGGAGCAGGAGGGAGCCGTGTGTCCATCGCTCTCTGAGAGGATCTGCTCACATTCCATGTGCTGGGGAGGAGCAGGAGGCAGCTGGGCTGAGTGGTGTGGATTAACTCAGTCCTGGCTGCTCTGGAGGGTCATGGAGATCCAGGAAATCTCCTGCCAGAGAAGCTGTGGCTGCCCCCCTCCCTGGAAGTGTCCAAGGCCAGGCTGGAAGGGGCTTGGAGCAGCCTGGGATAGTGGAAGGTGTCCCTGCCCATGGCATGGGCTGAAATAAGATGATCTTTAAGGTCCTTTTCAACCCAAACCATTCTGGGATTCCCGGGCTGGAGGGTCACAGGGTCACTGTGCACTTGTTCCCCCGAAGCCACAGCTCTGTCACTGTCCCCATCCCAGCAGTGCCATGGCCACTGCTCCTGTCCCAGCTCGTGCAGCAGCACAGGACAGACCCTCACTGCTGGGCTCTGCGCTCTGCTGTCCCCGCTGGCCTTTTCCGTTCCCCTGGGTTTTCCATGTGTATGCTGAGCAGGAGATCCTGGCAGGTGGACAGAGCCCATCCATCCTCACACGCCTGGGATCCATCCATTCCTTTCTCCCGCTCTGCAGGGCTGTGCCAGAACTTGCTGGTGGCACCTGGAGCTGGGAAAGCGCCGAGATGCCACAAATGTGTCAGAGGAGAGCTCCGATGTCCAGACCCTGCGCCGCCCCTCCTGGACACGTGCCCTGCCGACCCCTCTCTGCCCTCCACGGGGTGGACACCAGGCTGGGCACTACCTCTGCCCTCCTCTCCCCCAGATCCTGGCAGCCCGGCCCCGAGAGCTGCCAGCCCAACATCCCCCACCCGCCTGCCCCTGGCTCAGGGCGGGGAGCTCCGGCAGAGGCAGGTGAGGGTTCCCAGGGCACAGGGACGCCTGAGCAGCCCCCTCGGAGCGTGGCCTTTGCAGTGATGCTAAAATCACCTTTCCACCTTGGCAGGAGCATCTGCAGGGTCCCTGTCACACTGCCCAGGGGCCCGTGAAGGGCAGCAGCCATTCCCGTGCCCATGGAAAGCCTGCAGGGTCATCCTTGGTCCGTCTGCAGCAGATGGACACAGAAGGGCTGCAGCAGGCAAGCTCCTGGCTGGAGTGGCTGCATCCCAGCTCGGTGGCCTCAACTCCAGGGAGGTGCCGTGTGTCCTGGAGTGCCCTTGGAGGACGGACACACCTCGGGTGGTGCCTGCTTGGGTGCCCCAGTGCAAAGTGCCTTTGGCTCAGCTGCCCCCCAGGTCACTCTTGCCTCGCTGCCCCCCTCTCAGTGGCACTTCTGTGAACTTCCAGGGCCTTGGGCCAGGCTCTGCTTCTCCACGAGGAGCTCAGGAGGGACTCTGGGATGTGCTGAGCTGCTGCCGTTAATGCACCCAGGGAGCAGCAGCCACCAGGAAATGGATGGATTATCAGTAAAGGAGAATAAATGGCTGTCAGGGGGAAAGTGTATCTGTCACTTTACCTTGCTAAAAATGGCAAGATAATTCAGAAAAGTCTCCTCTTTATCCTTTGGCTTTGCTGTCTTGTTGGTGTCAATGCCTTGAACACAGAATGTAGATTTCACAGAACAATAAAATCACAGAAGGTTTGGGTTGGAAGGAATCTTAAAGCTCATCCAGTTCCATTCAGCTCAGGGACTTCACACCACAGACCTGTTCTCGGCATATTTAATAACCTGCCCGTGGATTTCATTGATTTGCACTAATTTACTTTTCACACTTGTGTTGTTGAACTCTCAGAAATTTCTCTTTCATGCTGTTCTCCCTCTATTCCTGTTCACTCTTGGCACCTTCACCATCCTGTGCCAGGGGTACCACAGCTCTCTGCCCCTCAGCCAGCCTTGGGTTGAACCTTGTTACTGCAGGATGTGGAGTGGAAAGGGCAGCAGGGGCCAGCCGTGGGCTCCTTGGACAGCACAGCTTTCCTTGCCTCCTTCAACAGCCTTCCTACTCCATTTCCAAAATGTGCCTTGTGTGCTTTCTGTGCCTGAAAAATAGAAAAAAAAACCCAAACCACGGCATCTCTACACTGCAGGGAGATAATTAGACTAATAATGATCCGTGTTGTAAGTGATTTTAAAAACAAAGCACAGCTATTTCTATTTCTATTAGGCTTTTATAAAGCTTTTATGGGCTTTTATGAAGCTTATAGTTGGCTTTTTTGGATAATTAACTCCAGGCCTATGGGATGCTGATGCTGCACCTCTGAACCAGCCACATCCCCCCCCCATCCTGCCGGGGGACACCCCTGCATCCCACTAACAGAATCCTCAGGAACAGCGCTCCCAGATTTCCCCCTGCACTGGTGTGAAGCCAATTGCTCTGGGATAGCCCAGTGACCCCACACGTTGTTTGCTGCTCCCAGTCCCTGGAAATCCCACTTCTCTTGAGGGAACTCCAGCCTGGCACCTGGAAGCTGCATTCTCCTCTCTCCAGCTCAAAGCTGGTTCTTTCCCCAGCTGCCCTTTCCCAAAGAACCCTACAAAACAGGGAACAAAATCTGTTTATTTTGTCTTTGCTTTAGCCGGGAACTGGATTTTGAGATGGAATTTGGAGATTTTAGAAAGGCCAGGAGGTGCTGAAGGATGAGAGCGGAGCAAACCCAGGGTTAACTAAACCTAATTGCGTGTGTGCATTGTGTACACGATGCAAAAAGGTCCCAGTGTTAATTATGGACCACTTGGGCCTCACTAATTAAAGGATTATTTTATGGCATAGGGGATGTAAGACTCTGAAAAAAAAGTGTTATTCTGGGCGTATCTATCAAAGAATCCCAGACGGGTTTGGGGTGGAAGGGACCTTAAAGTCCATCTCATTCCATGCCCTGCCAAGGGCACGGACAGCTTCACCAGCCCAGGGAGCTCCCTGAACCCTCTCCCATCCTCACATCTCGGGGCTCTGCTCTCCACCTGAGGGAAATCAGGCATTGAGGTCCTTTTTATAAGAAAGTCTGTTCCGAGGAAACTGGGAAAACTTCAAAGCAAACGTGTGTGGTGTGCCCTGCCAATCAAATGTCTCCTGAGATCAGCCGGATGGAGATCAGGGAGGCAGAGGATGGCAGAGATGAGCCTGGCACCGAGGCTGATCCGGCAGGGGAAAACCCCCAAACGGGCACAGCCCCTGCCCTGGGTGTGCCTGAGGCTGGACCAGAGCCCTTCTCCTTCAGGTAGCCCTGCCTGGGCACTGGGTACCAGCAACTGGGCAAACTGGGGGTTCCTGCAGTCTGAGCTGGGCAAACCAAACTCCCCCAGCCATCAAGCAGCTGTAGCTGCCTGCCCACCTCTGCCTGGCTCCACGGATGACAGTTTCATCATTTTTTGAGCATTTTGGTTTGAATTCAGTCAGGTTGTAAAAATATTCATTTTATCCCCAGCTCAGCTGTGGAAATTGAATGTCACTTGGAAGCAGAAACCCAGAATTATTCTGTGAGAAAATGCTAAAAAGAGGTTCTTTGCAAACTTCAAAAAATAAAATCACTTCCCCAGTGAGGCTGTTTTCTTCTGTGAGCCCAGTGCTGGCCATAGCCTGCATGGCAGGGGGGCTTTGCTGGGGGGTCCCAACTTCCCCCCCCCCCCTTCTTGTCATTCTCATGGAGCAAGAGCATAGAAATACAAACTCTAAAGGTTGAGATACCATAAAGCCAACAATTCTTCCTTTTAACCTCTCCAAATCCGCAATCCAATGACACGAATTGAAAAATACTGACATATTTTATTGCATTTTTCAGTGAAGTTGAGCTTTTTTCATGCTTAGACTTTAGCATGGGGTTACCTTCTGCTGCCTGGAGCACAGAGGCTGGACTGGCCGTGTCCCTGCCCGAAGCAGAACCAGGGATGGGGTGAGAGTGACACTGCCTGGGACGTGTCCCCTCACCCTGAGCCCCAGCTCCCAGCTCTGCAAACACCACTGCCTGTAAGGAAAACCAACTGGGTAGGGTTAGATGGGATAATGGGAAGAAATCCCCCCCTGTGAGGGCGGGGAGGCCCTGGCACAGGTTGCCCAGAGAAGCTGTGGCTGCCCCATCCCTGAAAGTGTCCAAGGCCAGGTTGGACGGGGCTTGGAGCACCCTGGGATAGTGGAAGGTGTCCCTGCCCATGGCAGGGGTGGCACTGGATGGGCTTTAAGGTCCCTTCCCACCCAAATCATTCTGGGATTTGGTGATTTCCAGGCAGCACTGACCAGCACAGGCCCCAGGCCCAGGAGGACACAGGTCCCCAGGGGAGGGAAGTGCTGCCTGGCTGGCCCTGGCTGCTCACACTGCCCTGGCAGAGGGGGCTGCCCACTCCTCCGTGGTCCCATCCCCGGGTCCAGGCCCCAGCACTTCCCTGCCCCATGGGATTCCCATCCCACTGCCCTCATTTCTGTGCTTGGCACCCTGGCTTTGCGTGTGCTCCAGCGGAGCTTCCTCGCTCCTATTTCTGGGTCACATCTTCGATCTCCCTTCTAGGAAGTTGGCATCTGCTTTTCTCCGCCGGATGCCCTCCTGCTCGGCTGGTGCCCGCTCCTCCCCTGCCTCCTCCCTGCCTCATTCCCAGGTTTGGGGCACACGGGGAGCCATTGCTGTGCCCCCCACAGCCCAGAGCAGGGCACAGAATCCCGGGCTTTGGGGAGGCTGTGCGGATTTTGGGTGCGTGGTTTTAATTAGGAATTGACATTTCTGAGCCCGTGGCTGCCAAGCAACGAGCACCCAGCAGCTGATCTCGCTGTGAGATGGAGGCACCCGAGCTGCCAGCCTGGGGCAGGGCCAGCCCGGCCCTCCTGCACGGCCACTGAGCCGCGGGGACGGTGGCGGTGCCGCTGGACGGAACCCAGGGCACAGCGGGGACCCAGCGCTGCTGGGGCGGCAGGAACCCGGCGGGTGAAAGGCGCTGCTGGGGCAGTGGGATGCTCGGAGCCTGCAGCGTGATCCCTGCAGGAAGGAGCCCTGTGGGTCAGACCCAGGACTTCCCACAGCTGAGGGCCCGGCCGCTGGGTCGGGGGGCAGACAGGGGCGTGTGGGGTGGTGCTGCCACAGCCCCGAGCCCGCACGGACAGGGGCAGGAGCGCAGCACAGGGAGGCTCCCGCCATCCTCCTCTGGTCTCATCCCTACGCAACAACCAGCCTCCCCCTCATCTTCTCCTTCCAGAAGAGATTCCTGCCTCACTGACTCGCTGCACTCCTGGCAGAGCCTGTTCTGCCCTTCCCTGGAGCTCCCTGGCCGGGCTGGCAGCACACGGGAGCAGCAGGAGCCGGGCTCCCGGAGCAAAGCCCCGCGGAGCTCTGGCACCCCAGGCCATCCCGCGGGTGCTGAGGGCTCCAGCACGTCCCCCCTGCCCTGCCTGGTGCCCCTGGGCTCCCTGGCCCTGCTCTGGCAGGGGAAGGGGCTGGGGCTCCGTGGTGGGGCTGCTCCCCAGCCCAGGGGCTCTGCTCCGAGTGTGGCAGCACCGTGAGCTCCTGAGCTGTGGAGGGAGGGTTGGAGCTGCCTTATTCATTTCCTTCTGTTCTGGTACAGGCTCATTTCTCACAGAACATCACCCGGAGCTGTGCAGGTGCCACTTGTGCCAGCGTCTCCTGAGCCGCAGCTGGACAGTGTCCTGCCTGTGTCCTCGTGCCCCAGCCGTGGCTTCCTGCTGTGAAAACCTGCAGACATCACACGGGAGCAGACTGGTGCCCTGTCCGGTCAGATGCTGCATATTCAACAGTGGCTTGTGGCAAACGCTCCCAAGGAAGTCTTTAAACACCCTTGAAGTTCTTCCCCCAGAGAGTGTGGGGGCTCTAAACAGACTCCCCAGGGAATGGGCACGGCCCCAAGGCTGCCAGAGCTCGAGGATCATTTGGACAACTCTCTCAGGGATGCACAGGGTGGGATTGTTGGGGTGTCTGTGCAGGGCCAGGGGTTGGACTGGATGATTCCTATGTGTCCCTTCCAGCCCATGAGATTCCATGACTCTGGGTTCCAGCCCTGCTGCCCTGCCCAGGGGAGCTGCAGGCCCTTGTTTGCCCCCTCCCCAGGCCTCCAGTGGCTGCAGATGCTCCTCTGCTCCCCAGGTGCCTAATCTCCTCCCTGAACCTCACTAAGCCCTTCCCTTCAGTTTGATCCCATTACTCCTCAGTGTTCCTCCCTTGCAGGTCACCAGAGATGCTCCCAGCCCTCCTGTGCTCTTTGCTCAGCTCATCACGTATGGAACTGAACATTTCACAGGTGAGAGCTGGACTGACTTTGGTCTCCTTCTCTCACCCTTCTGGGTACTCAGCTCTTGTGCTCCAAGAATAGGGCACAGGACATGTTTTATTCCAAGATCTCATCCGGTGTAGATGGTGCATTTTGTCTGTGTGGAACACATCTCTGCTCAGCCATGCTGGTGGGGGGGAAAGAGCCCCTTGATCTGCCCAGAGCTGCCCATGGAATGAACCCTCTGTCAATCCTCACAGAGAACTTCAAACCTCCAGCAGAGCCACGTGGCCTGGAGTGAGCCACTCCCTGGTCAGGAGGAATTTGGGGACAAAGGGTAGCAGGGGCTGCTGTGACAGAAGGTTCCTCCATGGCGAAACAGGGTTTGTAGGGGCTGCCACATCAGAGCAAGGCAGGGGCAGAGGGACGCAGAGGTTCTGGGCACGAGGCTGTGTTCAGAGGCTGTTACTCACCGGTGTCTGACCGCAGCGAGGAGCAGAGTGGGCAAGCGTTGACTTCTGAGACATTTGTGGGCAGGAGAGCAAAGCAAAGCAGGCCTGTCCTGCGGGGGAGCTGGGGACAGCTGCACCCACTGGGCACACACCTCTCACCTCTTACAGCCCGCCGTGGATTCTCTGCCCTTCCACCCCGCAGCGGTGTCCAGGGGTGGCTGCAGCAGCCTGGAAGTGCAGAAGGTTGTAGGATCTCCCTGGGAGGGCTCCGAGGAGCGTTCAGTGCTTGTCCCCGCTCCTGCCTCTCCGTGTGGCCGGGAGCTCTGGGCTCTGCACCCCTCTCACCGGCAACGCCCTCACCCGGGTTCAGTCCCCCCCTCCTCGTGCCCCAGGTCCTGAGCCAGTCCTGGCTGTTTGTCCCACGGCCCCAGCAGCGCCGGTACTGCTCGGTGCGTGCTCAGCGCCGTGT
Source organism: Ptilonorhynchus violaceus (assembly GCA_013397565.1). NCBI lineage: Eukaryota > Metazoa > Chordata > Aves > Passeriformes > Ptilonorhynchidae > Ptilonorhynchus > Ptilonorhynchus violaceus. The sequence goes on along the minus strand of VZRJ01007358.1, from coordinate 83,980 downwards.
CCATCCCTGGCCACTGCCTCCTTGGTCGCTCCTTCTCCTCCCACCTTCCTCTCCACGCGTGTTCCTCTTGGCCCTCCCCACGCTCTCGAGCACATCCAGACCCATCATTTCACCTGCTGGCAGCCGAGGTCTGGCCATTATAGCTGAGCTGGTCAGTGCCATCTCTGACACGCTCTGTCAACTCTGGAGACAGCAGCGATCCAGTGCCAGGGGAATTGTTCCTGCCCAACAGCAGGGTGACACCCACAGCCCGTCCTGTGGCTGCAGAGCCGCCACCAGCCAAACCCCCAGGCTGATAAACCCTGAAATAGAAGAGCCTTGGTATGACAGGTGGGTCACACAGCCTGAGTGCCCATGGATCAAGCCATAATAACAGATCCCAGCTCAAGCCAACTACTCAGCTCAAAACAGTTCCTTTGGGATTTGCTCCTGCCTCCTTCTCCCTAAAGGAGCCCGTTCCTCTCAGCTGGCTGACGTCCCACACAGCACACTTCACAAGAGGTCCTAACTTGTCAACTCTCACCCTTCCCTGCTGTGCCCTGCTGCCCTGGTGGGACCCTTCTGGATCCCCGTGTTTCTCCTGGCAGCACTGCCAGCTCCCTGCCACGGGGACAGCCCGATCACACCCTCCCTCTGCTCTGCTCTGCTCTGCTCTCCCCATAACCACTGCCAGGGCCCCTCAGGTTTGCAGCACAAACATCTCCAAGCCTGGAGAAATCCCCTTGGATTGCTGCCCCATCTTCCAGGCCTTCTCCTCCTCCACCTCCACACTCACACTGTCCCTGCCTTCGGTCCCGCCTGCCCAGCAGACTCCTGGCCCCAGGTTTCTCCCAAAGGTTTCAAAGCTCTCTGATCTTCCTCCTGCTCTCCACACATTCAGCCACGCTTAGACAGCTTAGAAAGGCTTAGAAAGCTTCTCTGATGCCCTTCCCTGGTTTTCCACCCGCCTTTGTCCTCCGTGCCTGCCTCACCCCCGCCTGCCTGTCCTGCTGGATGCCCAGAGCACGCTGTCCCCGGCGCTGCCCGTCCCCTCGCCCAGCTCTGGCTGCTGCTCCCCGCCACCCACCCGCTGCAGCCGCTATCACTATGGTGACTCTCAGATCCTCCGTGCTGTGCCAGACTCGTCTCCTTCTCTCAAAGAACCCAGCCAGCCTGGCTGACGTTTCCTGCCGGAGGGTCAGCCCCCCAGCCCAATTTTAGCACACAGAGTTCCTCACCTGCTCCGAAGCCTCTCCCATCCCCCCTGTGCAGACACCGCTCTGCTCCACCTCGAGCCCGGCTTCCCGCTCCCAGCCATGCCTGAGTCCCACGTGTTCCGTCCAGCACCGCTTCCAGGGGTAGCAATTCCTCAGGGACAACACTCCCCTGGGCTCAGGGACGTTGCCACTGGGTTGGGGCTGCCCTCAGCTCTCTGGCCTGGCAGCAGCAGCCGGGTGAACACCAGCTCCCCACACCAGCTCCTGGCAGGATTGTTTCCCCTTTGCCTCGAATATGACGCCTCTGCCTCTGGCCCCATGATTCTCCCTCCTGGACCAGCAGGAATGAGAACCATTGGTCTTCACTTGGAAGAGCCTCCATAGCTGCCTGCAGGTGTCCAAGCCCCCTCTTGACCCCTGAACACCTGAGAAGTGAAGCTTTGGGCTCTTTTGCAGACAAACCTCCCCAGCTGCCCTTCATTCATAGAATCCCAGAATCCCAGAATGGTTTGGGTTGGAAGGGACCTTAAAAAACCATCCAGTTCCACCCCCTGCCATGGGCAGGGACACCTTCCACTATCCCAGGTTGCTCCAAGCCCTGTTCAGCCTGGCCTCGGACACTTCCAGGGATGGGGCAGCCACAGCTTCTCTGGGCAACCTGTGCCAGGGCCTCACAGGGAAGAATTTCTTCTTAAATATTACAAAATAATTTATTCCTACATGTCTTCCTCAATTCCAAATATCCCTTCTTATGTTTTTGCTCCACATGGGCTTTGCTGGGCTGCTGACTGTAGCCCCAGCAGGGGATCCTGGGGCCTGCCAGGGCTGCTCCTGCCCCCGGCACTGCACCTGCTCTGCCCTTCTCAGGACACCGAGAGAGGAGCACCCGGACACTCATAGTAAAGCCGGCAGCAAACAGCATTCGTGCCTTCATTCCATGTCCTTTCAGCCACTTGGAGCTGACACAAGGCTCGGGAAAGGGCAGGATGATGGAAAAGGCATTGCCCCTCACAGCCAAAAGATTCCGGGCTGCCTGGTCCCAGTGCTGGGATCATGACACTCTGTGCCTTCGGCAGGGCTGGAATGCCCTTTCCCACTGGGGTGCCTCTCAGTCAGCCACCCACCCAGCTCCTGCTCTGGTGGTCCCAGTGCATCTGGACCCCAGGCTCCATCACTGACAAACAACCTGTCAAATTGCAATTAAAAAAAATAAAGCACATTTGGAAGCCAATAGGCTTCCAGAGAGGGGGGTTGGAAGCATGAGGAAAGCCTTCCCTGCCCTGCAAAGGGAGCCAGGCACCCCTGGAACTTGGGAGAGGAAAATGCCAGGGTTGAGAAAGACTTTGGAGGGTGCAGAGAGCACTGTGGGGCTCGTTGTTCCTCTCTGCTGGGTCATTTCCCCTTAGGGATGAACTGAATGGTCAATTCTGTATTCAGGACTGGGAAGGCAGCTGCACTTTTGCTGAATCTGCTACAGGAAGGAAAAAAAAAATCTGTATATTTCCATTTTCCATAGAGAACGAAGCCTCTTCCTCAGAAAGCCAGCTCTCCATTTGCAAAAGCACCAGGGCAAAGGGATGGGAAAATCCCCGTGGTAGCTGCTCCCAGCACCGTGCTCGCCCCTCAGGCCAGGCTCTAACGCAGGTGCAGTGCAGAGGTGTTTCACAGGAATGAGCAGTCCTGGCTCCGATCACCCCACTTCCCATGGGGCAGCCCTGCCCAGGCATCCCAAAACAGCAAAATCCATGGATTCACAATCCCCTCTGAAACCACTGATACCTGGATCAATACCTGGATCACCTGAGGTCAGCCCGGGAATCCCTGGCAGAGGGAAATCCAAGAGCTCTTGCTGTCTGTCCCACCTGGACCCATCTGCTCCCTGTACCTGAAAACCTGCCCTGCACACACCTCCAAGGTCTGGAGAGAGGCTGTTCCCCCAGCCAGGCTCCTCAGCTCTCCCTGGGACAGGGCTCTGTGCATGCTGGGCCCGGGACTGTCATCCAGCCAGGAACAAAGCACCCTGAGATCCAAGAGTGTGGCAGGAGCAGGCACTGCTCTGCAGCCCAGTGCTGGCAAGGTCACCCCCAGGCCATGGCAAGGTCACTCCCAACCCATGGCAAGGTCACTGCCAACCCACGGCAAGGTAACTCCCAACCCACTGCAATGTCACCCCCAACCCATAGCAAGGTCATCCCAACCCATGGCAAAGTCACCCCCAGTGCTGGCAAGGTCATCCCAGCCCATGGCAAGGTCACCCCCAGTCCATGGCAAGGAAGACACAAGTGCAGCAGAGTGACCAAAAGCCCCGAGCAGGAGCAGGAAGTGAACAGTTGAGCCTAATTTGTGCGAGGTTGTAAATGAATTTCACTGTGGCAGATGGTCAGTGGATTATTTTCCAGAGGGTTAAGCAAGACCCAGATTAGGAAAAGCTGAGAAATTTTGATGTGGCGTGCAGGATGTTCTCCTGGGGCTCAGGACCCCAGTGCATTTTGGGGGGTCCTGAATGTGGGGGGGTGGGGGGTGGACGACCCCCGTCTGAGTAAAGCCGGGCTCTGCAAAAAGGGCAGATGTGGGGCCAAGCGTGCAGCCCCTGCACACCAGGTTGGCAACACCGTCCAAAGGTGCCCGCCGAGCTTTCCATGCCCTTAAAGCCAAGCTCCTGGCCGGGCTGGCTGGTGTCCCCGGCTGGGTCAGCCCCGACATGGGCAGGACATGTGGGTTCCGCAGGGGGCCGTGCCCTTCCCTGGCCCTGCGCGGGGCCGTGCCCACCGCCCGCAGTCCCCGGGCTCTGCCTTGGCATCCCCGGGTGCGGAGCTGGGGCCGCCGCGCCGAGCTGGGCGGGGGGTGCTGCGCCGGCCCCGCTCCGCTCCCTGCCCTGATT
>VZRJ01007358.1:64524-78760 GCA_013397565.1 Ptilonorhynchus violaceus | reverse complement strand
CCCCGTTTCCTCGTGCGTGCCCTCCGCATCGAGCCCGGGCGGGGGAGCGGCCCCAGCCCGGCGTGCGGGTGTGCGCGGCCCGCGCCTGCGTGTGCCCCGCTCGGGGTGCGTGTGCTCCCCTAGGATGTGCGTGTGCCCCACCGGGGCTGCGCGTGCCCTACTGGGGGTGCGTGTGTTCCCCCTGGATGTGCGTGTGTTCCCCCTGGATGTGCGTGTGCCCCGCCGGGGGTGTGTGTGCCCGGCCAGGGCTGCGTGTCACATCCGCGGTGTGCCGCGGTCAGTGGTGATGCCCTGCGGGTGTGCAGGGCGTGGGGGCTGGGAGCGCGTGCCAGGGAATGCCCAGGGGGGATGGAGGGAGCGGGCACGCGTGGGGAGCTGTGTGAGCACACCCGTGCCCAGGCTGCCTGCTCCCCCCAGCCCCAGCCTGGCCGCAGCTCCCGGCGGTCTCTGGGAACCTGTACCCATCCCACGAGTGGTCACTGGCACCGAGTACGGCCTCGGCCTGTGTTTGCTGTGCCTGGGACGTGCCCTCTCCTTCCCCTCGGCCGGGATGGTTTGCAGTGTGCGGGAGGTGACTGTGGGCAGAGCTGCCTGACCCTCACCCCTCTGCCCGCCCCTCACCCCTCTTCCTGCTGGGTTTCCCACAAAAGGGTGCTCCAGGTTGCCCAGAGCAGGCGGGGCTGTGGGGAATGGAGCCGGGGCTGTGGGGAATGGAGCCGGCAGGGAATGGAGCCAGCAGGGAATGGAGCCGGAAGGGAATGGAGCCGGCTGGCAGCGAGTGGCAGCACCTGGCAGGGCAGTGCCTGCTGTCCCTATCCCTGTGTGCCACCCCTGGTGCCCCTATAGCTGCAGCAAGGGCCTGGATCAGTCCTGGGGCAGTGGTCAGGTCACTGCACTCTCCTTAGACTTTTGGAGGGGCAGACAAATGTCCCCACCACGTGCCAGTCCCCTCCAGGAGAAAGGTGCCACATAACAGAGTCTCCTCCGGGCCTTTGCCATGATGCGCTCTGGAAGCTCCGCTCCAGGATGAGGCCCGGGCAGGAGCAGGATTTGGAGCCCTGTTGCCATCATTCCCACTGGACTTTGACACCAACATGCCTTCGAGGATCAGAGCTGTGGTGACCTTCCTGACCCCGTGCCTGGTGTGGGGCCAGCACCCGCGGCTCCAGGAGCAGCCGTGTCCATGCCGATGCGCGGGGCTGGCGTTCCACAGGACCTGGACATCCTGGAGCACTTCCTGCAAAATGGACTCTCGGAGCCTCGCGAATCCACCCCCAACTGCTTCTCCTCCAAGGAAGCAGAGCACAGAGCCGGCTCAGGGGCTTCTCACAGGAAGCTGTTGCCTGGTAGGAGCTGCCCCTCCTGCTCCGGGACATGGGGCTGCTGCTCATGCCAGCAGGAAAATGGGGCTTTTCCAGCTGTGGGCCTGGCAGATGTGGCTCCGGTCTCTGCAGCAGCCCGGCTCCCTCACTCCGCTCCGTGTCCATGACGCACGGTACGGTTGGAAGCACGGCTGCGAGTGGTGAGGAACAGAACAGCTCCAGGGAAACGTGCCACTCTGCAGCGGGAGACTTCTGCACCTTCCCACACCCTTGTGCTGGGCCGAATTTTGCCCTCGGAGCATCAACAGCTGGTGAGCCAGAAAAAAATGTAAATCGAATAACCATCAGGAGTAATTGGAGACCCGTTTGGAAATCGGTTTGCTACCTGCGTGCCTCCCAGGCAAGCTTTTCCCTGTTAACCATTGTGCATCTTTGCATGAAAAACGAGGCTTTATTTCCAGCCTGGGTAGCGGCAGCGCAGCAGGATCGGGATGAACACGCTGTGTCCCCTCTAATCTGCCCACAATCAGCACCGAGCCGCTGCCGCCGCCGCCGCAGAGATGGAGAGCCCTGGATCCAGATGGCAGCTGCTTCCCTGGCTGCCCGTGTCCTCCCCTCGCCATCCGCGGGGCAGGGAGCAGAGCGGGGAGCAGAGCAGGGATGGAGAGCAGGGATGGAGAGCAGGGGAGCAGAGCGGGAAGCAGAGCAGGGATGGAGAGCAGGGGAGCAGAGCAGGGATGGAGAGCAGGGAGCAGAGCAGGGATGGAGAGCAGGGAGCAGAGTGGGGAGCAGAGCAGGGATGGAGAGCAGGCAGCAGAGCAGGGAGCCGAGAAGTGATAGAGAGCAGGGGAGCAGAGCAGGGAGCAGAGCAGGGATGGAGAGCAGGGGAGCAGAGCAGGGAGCAGAGTGGGGATGGAGAGCAGGGAGCAGGGTGGGGAATAGCCCACCAGGACGTGTCCCCAGGAGGGCCCTGTCCCCGGCACCACCTGCGCCCCCCGTTTGCTGCCCGGCTCAGGCCGGGGCCCCCAGCTCGTGCCAGGCCCCGGGCGAGGCAGTGCGGGGCTGCCAGGGCTGGGCTGGCTCCCGTTCGCTCTTGGATGGGGTTCAAGGAGCCGATTCGGAGCTCGGCACGGTTTTTCTTTCCCTGTTTCCAGCCTGGATCTGCAGCTGGCCGTGCCCCGACCAGCCGTGCCGGGCTGAGGGCCATCAGGCAGCCCCTCAGTGCAGCTCCACAGCCCGGTGCAGCCCCTTTGGGAGCGTGGTGGGGTGTGCTGGGCACCCCAAGCAGGCTGAGCGTCGCCCACCTCCCACCAGGAGCCTGTTCGGGGGGCTCTGGTTGGACTCACTGGGGCAGAGGGGCTGCAGGCGATCACAGGCTGCCGCTGGGCTGGTCAGGGGCGGTTTTGAGCAGGGGGGCTGCTTCGTTAGTCTCATTTGGGGGTATGTTTAGCTCTGTGCAGAATAAATGGAGGTGAAGGTTCTGCTCGGGTCTGTGAGGGAAGCCCTGGGCTCGAGGTGGTGTTCGAGGCACCGTGTCTGGCTGGGTACAAACAGCAGAGCTTTGCTGAAACCACGCTCGGGGTTTGCAGCAGCCTCCTGCAGCCCGGGCCGGGCGCGTCCTGCTCCCCACGGCACGGACACGGCAGGGTTTGCAGAGGTCTCTGTCCCACACCTCATCCCTGCTCTGGGACATGGGCTGGGTCCGTCTGTGGGCAGTGGCTTTGGCTACACCAACCTTGCACCTACCAGTGGACGCTGCCGTGGGCTGTGGGTGTGACCTCGTGTTTTGGGTGTGCGAGAGAAGGTCCTGAGCCCCCTCTGGCTGCAGAGACGTTGCAGAGGGAGGGTTCCCATCGTGCTGAGCCCTCCGGTGCCAGCTCTGGCTCTGCTTGGGAAGACTCCTGTGGAGCTGTCAGCCTTTCCTGTGGTTGCCTGGTGGGTCAGGACCGTGGGCTGTCAGGAAAATTCTCTTTCCTGAGAGCCTTCCCCAGGTGAGGCCTGGCTGCAGCTCTTTGCCAAGGGAGCAAAGCTGCTGCAGGGAAGCACAGCACAACTTCAGAGCTGTTGTGGTGATCTCATAGCAGAAGGTTGGAATGAGATGATATTTAAGGTCCCTTCCAACCCAAACCAGTGTCTGATCCCATGATTCTATGATCTTGGTGGGTTTATGCCCTGTGGGGGCAGAGAGACAGGCAGCCCCAAACCTACACACTCTGCTGGCTGTGGGATGGTTTAGATGTTCCTGGGCCTGGCTCCTGCAGTGCCTGGGGAGCGTGGACCCTTCTACACATCTCTTGGGCAACTCCCACAGGGAAGGACCCCATTCCTTCAGGCCTCCAAGAGCTGTCTTTGGGGTTAGTGTCCCCCATGTCTCCCGTGCTGTCCATAGGGCAGTTGGTGAGGACTCGGAGGAGCTGAGCTCTGTGCTGGAGGGACCCAGGAGCTTCGAGGTGTTGGCACTTGTGCCCAGGAGGAGTTGTAAGGCCCCTGATGAGCATCATGAACGTCCCTTACGTCAGGTACTTCACATCCAGATCGCTGAGCCGATTGTCTCGGGGATCTCCGCAGGACAGGGACCGCCCATGCCGCTTCCGTGGCAGGTGACAGACGAGTGACAGCACTCAGCTCCAGCCATTCCAGGGGGGCTGGAACCCCCTCCCCATTGCTTCCCTCTCGGCTGTGCTGGGTGTTTTCTTCACCCAGGGTGTCTCAGGGCCTGGGTAGAGGAGCAGGCACTGGAGATGGTCACTGATCCCTCACGTCAGGTCCTGGGATGGCCAGGACTCCACAGGGAGCAGCTTCCCTCCGTGTGGGTGAGCTGGGAAGCACGGGAAGCGAGCATCCCTGGGGTGTTTCAGGGCATCCCCTTGTGCCCTGAGGAGCCTCCTTTGGACATCTGCTCTGGCGTGAGACCCCCCTCTGTTCCTGGGGTCCCCACGAGGAGGACAGAGGTGAGCTGTTTGTGTCAGCCTGGCTTGGGTCAGACCAAAGCCCTCGGTTGCAGCCGCAGGGACCCTCACGCAGGGCTTTGGGATCATCCTCAGGGTGCCAGTGCTTTCCACCATTTTCTTACCTCCGTGTTCCCTTGGCTCAGCTCCGTCCCCTCCGGGGTCTTGCCCAGCTCTTGCCCTTTTCCCATCGACCACGGTCCTTTCCCAGTCACCATCCGTCCCCGGGGCTGGGGCAGCCCTGCCGCGTCCTCCTGTCCTTCACCCTCGGGGCTGCCGTGCTGGTGGTGGCTGAGCTTGCCCGGGGAGGGCAGGGGCACGTCCTGCTGCTCTGTCAGCAGAGCAGCACCCCACGAGGTATTTATAGGCTCCATAATGTTATTCCCCTGCCAAACTATTACGGAAATAGGCTCAGTGTGTGTCATAGGAGAGAGGGTTTTAATGGCACAGTTTTCACTGCGGGAACGAAGGTGACGCTCCCGCGCCGCTTTCCTTGGCCGACGAATCCTTCCCGGGGGAGAGGCACGAGGGCATGGCTGCTCTGGGGCTTCAGCCGTGGGCTTGGGCCAGTCCTGCCGATGGGCACCTCAGCCAGGTGGGCCAGGGACCCGCTGCCTTTCCCAGGGACCACCCTCCTGCTGGGGCAGCCGGGGCTCCCAGCTGGGCTGGGACCGAGCAGGCCCAGTTGATGGACAAGGTCCTTTATCCGGTGATTTCCTTGTTCTGAACAGTTTGAGGCGATTTTCTGAATGGTCAGTAAGGTTGGGTTTGGCATTTTGTAAGCAACCCGTCCTCCCCCTGTCTCAGCTGGGCCCTGCTGCTGGTTTGGGAAGAGCTCAGAGTCCAGTGACTGTCAGTGATGCCTTGGGAGGTGTTTCAGCCGGCTGGAGCACGGAGTATTTCTCAGTGTCAGCTCACAAGCACTGCTACCATTCCCTGCCTGTGCTGCCTGCTGGGGGGAAAAGCCTCTGCGGTGGGAAATGGTGATTTCATGGCAGGCCAAAGTTTGGGTTGTGCTTTCCAGGTGGGATGCTGGATGTGTGGAGAGGCATGGACAGACAGATCCACAGAGCACGGACATGTGTCCTGCCCCTGCCCAGCATGGACGGTGACACTCCCTGACACACTCATGGGCAGGAATGGGGCACCCGAGCTCCCCATGAGCTCCTGAGGCCTTTCCCAGGGCTGGCTGGGTTTGGGAGCCCTGTCCCAGCACTGGGCTGGGGCTGTGAGCAGGGGAGAGCAGCCCCCCACCGCCCATACAGGAGCGGAGGAGGCCCAGGGGGGCTCAGAGCCCCGGTGTGCTCTGGGGGCAGGAGGCTGCTGCACACTGGGGCACACTGGGGCACACTGGGGCTCCCTGGGTTTGGGAACCCAAGGAATAGAGCGAGGCCTTGGAGCTGCGGGAGCAGCTGCCATGGAGCTGCTGCCCATGTATCCCTGTCCGCCTGATGTCTCCTTTGCTCTGCTTGGAGCTGGGAGCTGGGGATGGGAACCTTCCCATCCCAGGGCTCCTGGGGCTCCTGTCCATCCAGGGCTGGTGGCCAGGGGTCAGTGGCTCCCGCCAGCCCCCACAAGCACGGCAGCCAGGCCCTCGCAGGGACAGCTTGGAACCCGGGGAGCGCTGAGCTGGAGAAGAACGCCCTTCTCGCACAGCCCAGCCTGTCCCCCGCCCTCCCCGGTGCTGCTGGGGAGCTGCAGCTCCCGGCCAGGCCAGGGCACCCGCCAAGGGATGGACACACTGAGCTCCAGGGCAGGCGGTGAGCCTGGGTATCCTGCAGGGCCCCCTTTGCCTCCTGCCTTTGTGGGAGGGTGCTGTGAGTGGGGCTGTGGCTCTGGGGGCAGAATTCCAGCCCGGTGCCCCTCCTGCCCACACCTCCATGGCTCCCACCCCCCGGGCTGGCTGCCCTCGGCCTTTCCACCCGGTTATTTTCCGGGCAGTCATTCCCTCTCGGGTGGCTGCTCATCCTGAGATCAATGCTGAGCGCTCTCTTCTCCTCCTTGCTGCACTGTCCCTCAGGACGGACCATTCAGCCTGCTCCTCCTCCTTCTTTTCCACTTCATTAATGAGTCTCTTTGCACTAAGAAGTCGTGATAGCTGTCGAGGGACCTGGGAGGGCTGTGCAGAGCAGCAAGGCGGCCACCAGCCCAGCTCCTGGGCTTCGGGATGCTGGGCACCGGCCTTGGGATGCTGCGGGGCTGCCTCACTGCTGGCTCAGCCCCTGGCAGGGCATGGGGGGTGTGTGGGGAGAGGGAGGGGACAGGCAGGGGATCTTTTGCCCACGTGCAGTGGCAGAAGGCAGAGGAAGCAGGTTGGGGCAGCTCCCGGCTGCTCTGCCACGGTTTGGTCCCGCTTTGCCATCCATGGTGTCCCTCACCCCGCTGCAGGGCTCCTCCTTCGGGGCTGCCGTGGGCAGGGGGTGACCGCTGACGCTCCCACAGAGGCCCGTGGATCTCACAGGAGATTTCCACCGGCCTTGGTGGCCTTCAGGCCCTGTGGGCCGCCCGTGGCAGGGGATGGGAGTCGTGGGCAGCCCCAGCCCCTCAGCCAGCGCCCGTCCCCAGCACGTGGCCGCCGGCAGCAGGAGGCTCAGTGTGACACCTACACGTGCTGCAGAGCCTCGCTAAAGAAGCTGGACTTTGCAAACACATTCTGTGGGCATTGCTGTAATTTCCCAGTGTCTCAACACTCTCCCAAACCTGAGAAGCTGAGATGGTTTCTGCTCTGCGGAGAGGGAGGCTCCTGTTGTCGCTCTCTCACATACGCACACATCACACACACACACACAGGCTCTCATTCCTCTGCCTTCCCACTTGCCTCCTCCAAATGACTTCAAACACTTTATGAAAATGTTATTTTCTCTCAAACTGTTGCCTTTCTGCCTTGCTCTCCTGAGCAGCCTGTTGGCTTTCCCTGGGCTCCCAGCGTGCAGGGGTAGGGATGTCCCTGCAGAAGGGGGAAGGTGCTGGGGTGGCTGTGCTGGGGGTGCTGAGCTGTCCTGGGGGGCAACACCAAACCTGCCTGTGCTTCTGTTGGGGCTCATCTGAACCCTCAGAGTTGCTCTGGGTTGAATCACTGAACCCCAGAATGGTTCCTTTGGGTTGAAAGGACATTACAGTGCCACCCCCTGCCATGGGCAGAGACACCTTCCACTGTCCCAGGTTGCTCTAAGCCCCGTCCAGCTTGGCCTTGGACACTTCCAGGGATGGGGCAGCCACAGCTTCTCTGGGCAACCTGTGCCAGGGCCTCAGCACCTTCACAGGGGAGAATTTCTTCCTAAAATCCATTGCAATAGAGCAAACCCCTCCCGCAAGGTGGTGCGATGAGGACACAGCTCAGCAGTGCTCTCCAGGATGCTGGGGGGGTCCTGGTCTCCAGGAGCACGTGGGAAGATGCCCCAGCCCCATGGCAGCCTGGCTTTCCCGGGCAGGACCTGCTCCTCCTGTCCATGTCCTGTCCATGCTGTCAGAGCATCCTCTGGGCACGGAGAGCCCCGGGCCGGGCTGGAGGGGGCTGGAGTGAGCCCCTGTGCTGCCTGTGGCAGGGACTGACTCACGGCGCTCTCCGTCACAAGCAGATGGATGATTTGATCACCTAGCAACCAAAATAAGTCGGGATTAAACCATCATCCCCCTGGGTGGCAGGGGCCAGGCAGCCCCCAGCCACTCCCCAGCCCCTGGGCTTCCCTGGCATGGGGCTGGGGGAGCCGTCCCCTGCCAGCCCCCCATGGTGGGACCACGCCTGCCACCAGCACCCCAACGGCAGCGGCTCCAGGGCTGGGCTGGGGTGCCGGGAGGGAGGGGGTCCCCCAGGACCAGCTCCTGGGGAGGTCCAAGGGCCATCCCCAAGCATGCACAGAAGGGCCAGGCCTCTGGCACCCTTTGGACGGGCTGCTGACTATCTGGAGCATCTCCTCGATGAGGAGAGGGAGGCTGGTGCCGGGACCTCCAGAGTGAAATTTCTAGGAGGTGAACACAGAGAACTTTGGACGGGATCCACTGCCCCCCTTGTCAGCCTGTCCACCACCCCTTGGCTCCTGCCCAGTCCCTTGCCTGGCACTGTCCAAGCCAGAGAATAACCCCGGCATAGTGTGCCCATTCCATTTGTTCCATCACACGCAGGAGGAGTTTGCTCCTGGCAGAGCCCTGGTGCTGCCTGAGGTGGCATTTACCTCCTGATGGCTCCAGCCACCTCCAGAGGTTCTTGGCACAGGGCTGTATCCATGCCCCATGTCCCCATGGAAGTCTTCAAGGCCAGGTTGGACAGGGCTTGGAGTGATCTGGTCTAGTGGAAGGTGTCTCAGCCCGTGGCAGGGGGTGGAATGAGATGAGCTTTAATGTCCCTTCCAACCCAAACCGTTCTGGGATTCTACCACAGCCCTGTGGGGTGGGTTCACCTGGCAGGGGATGGGACCTCCTGGGGCAGGGGCTGAGCTGAGCTGAGCTGGAAAGCAAGTGCTGGGCAGGGAGAGGAGCAAGAGGAGGCGTGAGGACACTGTCGGGTTTGGAGGCAGTGGGGTCCCTGTGCTGCAGAGCCCTTCACGGCTCTGTGGGAGGAGGGGCACAGGGGACACACCTGCCCTGGCCGCAAGCTCCAGTGTCCCATGGGATGACACTGCCGGGCTGGCTCCTGTCCCCAGCGCACTCCTCTGGGGTTTGTGGCAGCGTGTGATCGCTCATGGCCCGTGGGGAGCGCGGTACGAGCCAGTCTGGGGTCTGGGATGAGGAGAGACCACCAGTCCATCAGAACTGCCCCAGAGCCATGCAGCTGTCTCCCACCCGGAGGGAAACTTCCATCCAGCTGTGCCAGGCCATGCTGGGTGCAGAGACGTGGCCGCTCTCCCTCGCGTGGCCGCTGCGGCCGAGGGTTGTGGGGCCATCCCGGCACTGGGGCCGGGCTGGTGCCAGTGCTGCCAGGCCCGAAGGAGGCTCTGGAAATAGGGCAGCCCAGCTGCCAGCTGCTCTTTGTGGGGCAGAGCTGATAAAATTAGCTGGGACGGCGTGTTCCGTGCCGAGGGAGCCCCGCAGCCCTACTTTGGTGGCACTGCTCTTCCCGGCGAAGGTGAGCGGCTTCCAGGGGCTCCCTCCCTCGCTGGGCCCACTGTCCTGGCCTGGTGACCACATCTCCTCTCCTCTGCTGCGGGTTTGGTGGCTTTGGGGGACCCTGCTGACCTACAGGAGAGGGTCAGGGAGGTGGTGGTTGTGGCAGGAGCTGGACCCCTCATCCCACTTCCCTGCCCGTGGGATGGAGTGACCAAATCCAGTGCCTGCCACAGCTGCAGGACGCGGGACTTGCCTTGGAGCCAAAGCCCCACAGGCAGACCGGGGGTTGGAGGGGTCCCTCCCAGTCAGGCTTTAACCTCATTAGAGAGCAGCCCAAAGTGCATCTGCGCTGCCTCTGGGGAGCCCTGTCCCTCTGCACACCCATCCTGGGGTCAGTAATGCCCGTGCCCCAGGCACCCAGCAGCTGCCTGTGGATCTCTGCCCCACAGCATTCCACACACCCCCGGGCTGGGCAGTTGGACCCTCCTGGACTGATCCTCCCAAAGAAGATGAGTTGTAGCTGTTTGGGAATTGCACAAGGGAGCAACTGGAGCTGTGTCAGGCGGGGTCAGGTTGGATATCAGGAAAAAGTTCTTCTCCCAGAGGGTGTTGGGCACTGAACAGGCTCCCCAGGGAATGGGCACGGCCCCAAGGCTGCCAGAGCTCCAGGAGCATTTGGATGACACTCCCAGGCACAGGGTGGGATTGTTGGGGTGTCTGTGCAGGGCCAGGAGTTGGACTGGATGTTCCCTGTGTGTCCGTTCCAACTCAGGAGATTCTGTGGTTCTGTAGGAACTCCTGCTTTGTGGTTCTGACCTCAAAACCATCAAATCCAGCCATCTTTGCCCCTGCCAAGCAGCCAGGAATGTGTTTGGCATCCCCATTCGTCCAGCCACTTCCACAGGGATGGGCTCAGACCAAGCAGCCACCGGGTCCATCAAGGTCCCTCTGCCAGGCTCCCATCTCAGTCCGGAGTGGATCTGTGGGTACTCCAGGAGCATCCCACAGCAGGAGCAGCCAAGGCTCTGTGGACAAAGGCACATTGCAGAGAAAGATAAAAGGAATTTTATTTCCACAAGTGTCTGTTTACACTGATCCACTGGTTTCCACTGGAGCTGGGAAGCTGCTGTAACCTCCCTGTCTCAGAGGGGTGTGAAGGGATATTCTGGGTACCTGGGGCTCGGGGCTGGGGTCTTGGGGCTCTTCTCCTGGGAGCGGGAATGGCAGGAAGAAGGGCAGGAGGGAGGAGCGCAGGAGGGACCAGATCAGGAGAGGAGAGCAGCTGCTTTGACATCCTCCATCGTGGGCAGGGAGCGACCCCCTGAGGGGGTGTCTGGGACCGTGGGGCACATGGGGACCGTTTCTGTGAGAAGAAGTCCAGCACATCGTGGCCTTTGGGGAGCTTGATGGGAGGAGGAGCCCAGGCTCTCCCTGGGTGCTGGCCCTGGGCAGCGCTGTGGGGTGCAACGGGGTGCCAGCGGGGCTGTCCTGCCTCGGTGCTGGCACAGGAGGGTCCCTCTGGCAGCCTGTGGTGAGGCTCCAGTGTAGGAGGGGTGTTGGGAACCTCCAGGTTCTCCTGAGGCCCACGAGGCTGTGAAAGAGCTGTGGCAACAGGGCGGGAGGAGCAGGGGTGTGAGCAGGGCTGGGTGCTGGAGGTTCCCGTGGCATGTGGCATCTCCTGCCCTTGGGAATGCTGCCAGAGGATGGGGCGGGCTGGAGGGAGAGGCATTTTCAGTTGGAAAGACGGAATGGTGGAGACCCAGCCACAGAGAGGACTCAGCTCAGCCCTGGACCCAGCCCAGGCACCCCTCAAAGGGGGTCCCAGTGGGGGCTTTGCAGCCAGGGAGAGCCCCAGGTCATCCCTCATCCCGGTCATCCCTCATCCCGGTCATCCTCCTCTGCCTGGCCCCAGGATGGGAGCAGCTGCTGCCCAGCTCGGAGCCCCCAGAGCCCCCGCCTGCCTCTCCTGGGGGAAAACTGTCATGGCCCTCGACACGTTTTAGCTTCCAGTGCCATTCCTGCTCCTCCCTGGCCCTGCAGACGGCAGGGGATGGATTCCTGCTCAGCTGGCCGTGGCTGTGGAGCGAGGGTGGCTCCGTTTGTCCTCCGTGTGGGTGTGAAGGACTCCAGGGAGCCCCGGGGGCCGCTGGCACCGGGACCTCGGCTGGCGTTGCTCGGGAAGGGCAATTTCACAGGAGTCACAAGGAGGAGGGAGGAACAAATCCAAACCTGTGGATTTTAGGAGGTCATCCCAGGTCTGAATCGGGCTCCAGCTGTTTTCCCCAGTAATGGGAAAGGTGAGACTGGGAAGGAGCCAGAGGATCAAACTCAGGGCACCTGCACCCTGTTCCAGGAGTAACAGGAGGCATTGGGAAAATGATCCTGTGCTGGCAAAGCAGACAGGGACCTGCTGGGGCCTGGACACAGCCCCAGCACAGCTCCTCCTGTGAGAGCCTGGCCGGCAGGATGGGCTCTCCACTTGGGATGGGAGCAGGGGGACAGGGAGAGCGCAGGGGCCTGGGGTCTGTGCTGGGCTGGGGCTTCTCCTCAGCCCCCTGAGCACCTTGTTCTGCCAGCACCATCCTCTCTCCAGCAAAGACAATGCCTATTTTTCCATTGAAATTCACTGTTTTTCCAACTTCTGTCTCAATGGGAACGTGGAATTTTGCCTCTCCTGGAAGTCCGTGGAGCTCCACATGTAACTGGTGCAGTGGGGGCTGTGGTTTGGGCAGTGGGTGCTCTTCCCCGAGCTGCCCTGCTGGGAAATAGGTGTCTGCAAAAACCACACTCAAATGCTGTAAAAATGTGGCTGCAGGTCCTGTGCTCTCTCAGATCGTATGTTTGTGGGCATTAAAAGCTTTTAGAGGTAGATTAACTTCATTAAAATTGAAAGCACTCGTTAATGGCACTGTAACTCCTCTGGTAATGGCTGGGCCGGGCTCTGTGGTGAAGCTGCTCGTCTGTGGGTGCCTGTGCCTGTACCTGAGGCTTCCAAGGCTTCCCACCCCTCCCTGTGCTTTCCCAGCGGGTTTGCAGTCCTGTGTTGGGTGTTGCTGGATGAGGGCTGTGCCCAGGCTGGCTCAGTGCCCAGGACAGCAGAGTGGGAGACCCCAAGGTGGATCCTACCAGGGTGGAAGGCAGGGGATCCCTACCCTGGTGCCCTGAGCATGTGGCTTGTGCTTCTGGCCCTGTGCTCTCTCCTCTGGAAAGGCTTGGAGCACTTCGGGAGGGAGCTGAGCTGCCTGGCTTTGTGCCCATCCGTGGGGTGGGGTTTGGAAGGGGTGTGATGCTGGGCAAGGGGGATCAGCACCAGGATGGCTTTTGGGAAGGCCAGCGCCGCAGAGGGAGGTCCTGAGGTGGTCCTGGACCCGCCTGGCCTCCTGCCTGACCTGGAGCAAGTTTCTCACCCTGGTGCTGTAAGGAGCTACATGGGACACGGGGGCCCGGCCAGGGGCAGCGAGGGCTCGGAGGGGGCTGAGGCCGCTCCTGGGCGGGGGCAGTGCCTGTCCCTGGACAGTCTGCAGGAGGGGATCGGAGCAGCCTCCGCACACCTGGCATCACCCAAACCCCACGGGCTGCTGCCCCCGTGCCCAGCTGGTGGGTGCTGGGCTGGGGGGTCCTCTCAGAGATGTGGCCGTGCCTGGCTGCACCCCATGGCCCACGGGGAGCCCCAGCCCTGCACGGAGCTTTCCTCTGGGAGCCCTTCCCCAGCCGTTCCCAGCCCTCTGTCACCAGGGGTCGGGGGGAGCCCAGGAACTGGGGGTGCCTGTGCTGCTGCCCAGCCCCTGGTGGGACCTCCCAGTCACGGGGAGCAGGGTCTGTGTGCCCTAAGGCCGTGCAGGTGGCCCCAGCCCGGCGCCAGGCTGCCCTTCCCCGGCAGCAGCAGCTGATCCCATTTGTCTGCCCTGCCTTCCCCGGCCCCACTAAGCGGGTTTTAATTTTGTTAAATAAATACGAAGTAATGGCAGCGGGGCCGGGAGCCAAAGGGCCCGGGGACATCCCTGGGAGCCGGGCGGGCTCTGCAGGGGGGTGGTCCCAGGGTGGTCCCGGGCTCGCTGCTGGAGCAGATGTGGCCCCTCACTGTGCTCCCGGCTCCTCGCTGCCTTCAGAGCAATTTCTAAATGGCTGCTAAACAGCACTGTCAGAAGCACACCAATCTTCCCGGCCTAATTAGTGGATCAGACAGTAATTTGTAATCCGTTTGAATAGGAAGATGTGAGTGTCTCGCCCTGGAGCCTGGGCAGGACACGGGGATGGCAGCGTGGAGCAGAGCTCTCCGGGCAGGGAGGAGGGCTCTGGGCAGGGTCCTCGTGGTGCCTGCGGGAATTGCTCTCCCCTCTCACGCTCAGTGAGCCCTCTGCTTCCTTCTCCAGAGTTTTGGCGTTTTCATCTCCCTTTGTGTCACAGGTCACCACTCCGCAGTGGTGGCAGTGGCAGGGCAGTGTCACCAGGGCCCTTTGCAGCTCTGGCAAGCCAGCTGGGCATGGCCACACTGGAGCTGGGATGGGCTGGGATCAGGGAAACCGCCCAGGACAAACCCATCCCAGCAAAGGTCTGGTCTTAGGTGTGCTGGTAAATGTTTGTGTTTTCAATGCTGAGCAGGAAATGAGACTTCTGAGCAAAATAGGGGGTAAAAAAGCCAAAAAACTGAAAAACAAGATGTGAAGGAAGAGGGGATGAGGGTGTGCGGTGAGCAGAGGACAAGGTGGAGAGCAGGAGCAGACCCAGCCTGGATGAGCAGGGAGAGGAGCCCAGCACAGAATGGGCTGAACTGGGACCACGTGGGACTGCAGGGTGTGCAGCAGGAGTTTGGGGTGACCCACAGCCTACCCCAAGTGCCGGTGCCTCTGCGTGGCCCTCGGACAGAGCACGGGAGCAAGGCAGGGGCGGGGGTGGAGGTGGGGGATCCCGGGGGGGTCACAT
>VZRJ01007358.1:45972-64502 GCA_013397565.1 Ptilonorhynchus violaceus | reverse complement strand
CCCGGGATGTGCAGGAGCCGGGGACAGGACAGGGGCCATGGTGTGGAGTGGGGCTGAGCCGGGGGAAGGTGACAGGCAGTGGGGTGGCCACGGGTGTTGGGCTCACAAATAGGTCCTGGTTCATGGACAGGGGTGACAGGCAGGGTGGGGCTGTGGCGGACAAAGGGGCCGGGGGGCAGCAGCACGTGGGACGGGGTCACGCTGCCCTCAGCGCGGTGCGGGTGGCACCGAGCAGCTCCTGCTGGTGGTGCCTTTGGCATCAATTAGCCGGGAGAAGCGCACGTGTGCCGCATGCATTAACCTTTGGAGACGCCGGAGCGGCAGCCGGGAAGCACGGGGGGGGCGTGGGAGTGGGGCGCGGCTCGGGCTGTCAGCCCCGACGGGAAGAGCCTGGCCCGGGGACACAGGGGGCAGGCGGGGGGACAGAGCCGTCCCAGGGAGTGCAGGGATGTTGGTGGAAGGAAGGAGCTACGAGCAGTGACTTCAAGGAACGGCTCTTTCCTGCTGCATTTCCCGAGCTGTTGGAGGAGTGTGGATAATGGCAGCGGTGACTCACCGAGCTTTACTCACCGCTAATGACGGAGCGGGGCTCCGGGTGACTCCGGCTCGGATAAACCCAGCCTCTCTCCCAGATTCCCATTAGTGGGGCACGGTGGGCTGGGGCATTCCGAGAGGGCAGGTGAGAGCATGGTCAAGGAGAACATCACCTTGTCCATGCTCCCCCCAGTCCCGGCTCCCCACAGCTCCCCCGATGCTGAGGGTCTGTGCCAGAGCCAGGGGGAAAAGGAGAAAGGAAGCGATTTTGCGGGAAGGCTGTGGAGTCACTGGAGGCTTCAGGAGCCACGTGCTCCAGTTTTGGAGCTCGTTCTTGCAATCCCCCACAGCTGCACCCCGAGGCAGCTGCCCACGTGTCCACGGAGGGGGTGATGAGAGCCCCCAGCTCCCAGAGGACAGCAGGAGGTGTCTGTGGGATGGAGGATGGAGGGGCAGCATGGTTGGAGCAGGGAGTGAGGAGCCTCAGGAGCTGCACTCACCGCGGTCCCTGGTCTTACAGAAGGTTCTAGGTCAGCAGGGGAGAGCTCCTTTGGGGGGAATGAGATGTTCCAAGAAGAGAAGCTTCGAGCCAGGCCTGGCGGTGGGTGGCTTGCACGGAACAAAGCACGGGAGCAGGGTCACCATGGAGCCAGGGTCACTGTGTGGAGCAGGGTCACCATGGAGCCAGGTCACCGTGTGGAACGGGGTCCCCATGTGGAACAGGATCACCATGTGGATCAGGGTCATCATGTGGACCAGGGTCACCGTGTGGGACAGGATCACTGTGCAGAGCAGGGCCACCATGGAGCAAGGTCACTGTGTGGATCAGGGTCACCACATGGGACAGGATCACCATGTGGGACAGGATCACCCTGTGGATCAGGGTTACCATGTGAGACAGGATCACCCTGTGGATCAGGATCATCATGTGGGACAGGATCATCCTGTGGATCAGGGTCACCGTGCAGAGCAGGGTCACCATGGAGCAGGACCTTTGTGCATGCCAGAGCCTGGATCTGGACAGGGAAGATCTCTGGTTCTCTGGAAGAGCCCGTCCCACCAGCATGCCCAGCTCGCTGCCCTGGTGTTGCCCCTGGTGGGCCCTGCTGGCCGGTGCCTGCTGATGGCAGAAGGTCCCAGCCCGGCCCCCATGCCGGGGTGAGTGTCCCCCACGCCCCCCGGCCCCTCCGTGCGCTGCCTGAGTCACGGAGCCGGGATGAGCAAGAGCCTGAGGCAGTCACACGGAGCCGTCATCGCGGCCGTGGGCTTGCCTGCCAGCCTGCCGCGCTCGTCACGCTCCCCAGGGACGTGTTGGTGGCCCCAGGCATCGCCGGCTGGGTGAGGCAAACCAGGGGCGGACCCACCACAGGTCCTCCCCTCCTGGAGGGGATCTGGATCCAGCCTCTCTACGTGCAGCGGGACAGTTGCCACCAGCACTGGCCCTGGATTTGGTGGTCCAGGGGATCGGTGGGATCAAAGCCCACTCCCTCCGTGTGCTGGCAGCTGGCACAGGTCTGGCTCCTGCAGAGGGACCTGGCGGATGTGAGGGCTCGGGAATGTGCTGGGCTGGTCGTGAAGCCATTGCAGGAGCAGGATGTGAGGGTGGAAATGGAAATGATGCAGGGGGTGCCAGACTCAGCAGGGCAGCCCTGGCACCTGCCCTGCCAGTGGGTGACGGCTTCCTGCAAATCCGTCTTCAGGCTGCCTTTGGCCAAACCCTGGGGCTGGAGCTGCCGGGTTTGCTGTAAGGGGGTAGTTGGCAACTGCCAAGAGTTGGCAACACTCTGCCTGGGCTGCAAGGTGTCACCCCTGGGCACAGAGACCTGCCAGGGCTATCCCCAGGGCACAGGAGTGTGGGGCTCAGCACCGTGGCCATCCCTGGCTCAGCCTGGGCACTGGCCATTTGAGGGGCTCGGCCTGCCCAGAGCAGCTGTGTGTGTGTGTGTGTGTGTGTGTGTGTGTGTGTGTGTGTGTGTGTGTTGGACAGGGAGAATTCATTTTAAGATATCTTTTTCCCCAGTTTTCCCTTTTTCTCCCTGAGTTGCCAAATCTGGGCCAGAGCCGGCTGTTTGTATTTGTCGCACACGCACACGGGGCTGCGTCTGTGCCTCCTCCTGACATCAAAGGGACGTGTGACGTCTCTGGCGGCGCAGGCAGGAGGGGACCCCGGCTTTTGGGAGAGAGGAGGGTGTTATCAAAGGGTTACAGACAGCTCCTGGAAAGGAGAGTGAGGATTAAGGATGGAGAGCACAGAGCTGGAGCGACACTGAGGTGCTACAGAAGCGAATTTTTCCCCTGGTCTTTTCATCTTCCCTCTCTATTGCAGCAGGGCAGGAGTGAGCCCCTCGTGGCAGGGGCTTGGTTATTATTTTAAGGAAAAGAAAGCTGCAGATGTGGTAGCTGGAGGGAGCTGGGGGGTTACTTGGGGAGGAGACTGAAGGAAACCCCCCCTCACAGACAGCTGTACACAGCTGTACCGCGGCAGGCTCAAGGTGAAGCCATCACCCAGCCAGGAGGGTGCTGAGCTCCACAGCGTGGGGACACCCATGTCACTGCCTGAGCTCCTGAGGGCTTCAGCACCTCCCTCCCGAGCAGCCCAAGCACCCAGCATTTGGAGGGGGCGTTTCCCAGGGAATGGGGGGCCTGGGAAGCTGCCAAGCCTTTGGCACCCAGGTCAGAACAAGCTTGTGCTGAGGGAAGGTGCAAAATGGAGCTGGCTGGGCACTGACCTGGCTCTGCCCCAGCTCCTGAGAATGGGCAGCCCCCCAGGACCCCCATTCCCTGGAGTCCTTCAGCGTGTCCAGCCCCCAGCCCTGCCTGCTGCCTGTTCTGCCTGCCCTCCCTACTGGTGCAAGGTGCCAGGGGCATCCCCACGTCCCCTCCTCTGCCACAGGAGGGGATGCCCAGCTCGTCCCCACGTGTGTCCACTCACTGCCCGTGACCTCAGCTGGACCCTGTCCTTCTCTGGGGTCAGCAGGTCCTGCCTCCAGCCCCAGCCGTGTGCCAGCTGGCAGGTCCCTCCCATCCCAGGGGAGTGTCCCTGCCGTGAGGCCCGAGGCTGTTCCATCGGGTGGTCCCAAGGGCTGCCATCCCAGAGAGCTTCAGTGTCCCCCTGCTCTCTGCTCCACCTCTCCTCGCACCAGGGAAGAAGCAGGGAGGGACAGTGGCAGTGATGCCACCCCCCGGGTTGCTCCCTAAAGGACCCCCCATCCAGCCCTTGCTCCTCCCGAAGCTCTCCACGCTGGAGAAGTGTGGCTGAGTCCCCACTCCATGGCACACCCGGCACGGGGATGCAGCCAGACCTGGCTTAGGGCTGTGCTGCCAGGAAACCGGGCTGGAGAACTGCGGGAGAAAGACTTCCAAGCCTGAAAGTGGGAGTTTCTGCAGGGAGGCAGTGCTGGGGGTCCGGTGAGGTGACGGTGAGTCCCGGCACGGAGCCGCGGGTCGGTGCCCCCGGAGCTGGCGGGGCTGAGCTGGCACCGGGAGCAGCGGCCGCGGGGCTGGAAGTGCTCCTCGTCCGTCCCGCGGGAGCATCCCTGCCTGCCTCGGGGAAGCCCGGGAGGCAGAGAGGCTCCCGCTGTCCTCCGACAGCCAAGGTCGTTCCTGGAGCCGTGCAGATGCCAGCTGCCACGTGGGCCGTGCCCGCAGGAGCGCGGGGTAATTAGCTGGAAAGACGGTCAAGCGGCATGGGAAATGGGCAAGGAAAGGAGGGAAACGGCGGAGCCGGGCCCGGATCGGGGATTCTCCGCTCCAGAGGTACCTCTCCGTGGCCAGGCCTGTGCCCCTGGGGCGCTGGGGGATGTGTGCGGGCACTGTGAGGGGTGGGAGGGGTGGCTGTGCCCCCGCGGGTCCCCACGGGGTGTCCCCGATGCCCTCCCTGGGCACACAGGGTTTGTTCCAGCTCAGCGCTCGACGCTTTAAAGGGGAAGAGTCGATGTGATCCAGCTGGGAAACACGGAACAACCGCGCTGGGCTCGGCAGATGGAGGGAGCAGCCTGGGGAGCCAGGCAGCCGTGGCAGTGCCCTCAGCAGTGGCAGTGCCCCTCAGTGATGGCAGTGTCCCACGGTGGTGGCAGTGCCCCATGGTGGTGGCAGTGCCCTCAGTGATGGCAGTGCCCCATGGTGGTGGCAGTACCCCTCAGTGATGGCAGTGTCCCATGGTGGTGGCAGTGCCCCACGGTGATGGCAGTGCCCTCAGCAGTGGCAGTGCCCCTCAGTGATGGCAGTGCCCCATGGTGATGGCAGTGCCCCATGGTGATGGCAGTGCCCTCAGCAGTGGCAGTGCCCCATGGCCATGGCAGTGCCCCACAGTGGATGGCAGTGCCCCATGGCCATGGCAGTGTCCCTCAGCAATGGCACTGCCCCACAGCAGCCACCCATCAGTCCCGGGCACCCCTTCCCCACCCCAAGGCCCCTGTGCTCTTGACCCCGGTGCCCCATGTGGGGACCCCTGGCTGAGGGTGAGAGGGGTGCGAGGGGGCCGGATCCGAGCCTGTTGCAGCCACGTGGATTTTCCCTCTGGCATTCCCAGCCAGGGGCTGTGCCTCAGGTCTGGGCTCCCTTTGCTTCCCTTGAACCTCCCTGGCCTTGAGCTCAGGAGCTGCTCCCACTCATCCAGCAGCCTGGGGTGGGGGTCTGAGGGTCTGTGTGTGCTCCCATCACTGACCCCAGCAGTGTGAGGTTGTTCCTCCCCTCCAAGGAGCGCTGGGAACACGGAGTTGCTGAACCCCTGTGCTGGGATTGAGCTGCTGGTGGCCGTTTTGGGGGGTATTTGCCTTGCTGGAATGACGAGGTGCCTCCGGAGTTCAGACACTCCCTGTCCCTGTCCTTTCCAGCTCACTCACACCCCAATCCAGCCTGGCCCATGAAGGGACCAGCAGTGCCTCTCCTTGGGGACCCTACACCCCTCTGGCCCTTGGGGTCTGCTCCCCACCATCCCTGGAAGGGTCTGTGTCCTCAGGCTGCTGCACTGAGAGCCCTCTCCCAGGTTTCCTGACCCCCATCCATCCGTCCAGCCCTGAGGGAGGGACTCTGCCTCCAAGGTTTTGGCCGGCAGCAGTGGAGCTGCTCCTTTGGATGGAGCTGCCTCTGATCTCTCTCTGCCCAGCAATTCCCTGCCTTGCTGCTCCTCCAGCTTTGGAGTCATCCTGCCCCATGGCTTTGGAGCTGCCTGAGCCCTGGGGCTCCCCAGCCCGGGCAGGGCCAGTTGTGCCCTGAACCCTGTCCTGGTTGAATTTCTGACGGGTTCCAAGTGGGAGCCTGGTCCGGGGGGCTGCCGCTGCCCTGGGCCTGGGGGCAGGGTCACTCAGACACCGGCACCAGTGTGCCCAAGCTGGGGACAACTGGTCCTGCTGTACTGGTGTGCTGGGCAGCTGGACTCCTGCAGTAACACTCCAGCATGGATTTTAAATCCTCCGTGGGCGGTTTCGGAGATGCTGGACATGGTGATCCTGGCAGCTCTCCTTGGCTGGATGGGGCTGCTGCTCCTCTGTCGTGTGCATCTCGCTGCCCAGATCGTGCTGGGGGCGAGCCAGAGTGTTCCTCCAGGGAATGATGCTGCCAGCTCTGAGCCATAGCCATTGTCCCCATCTGTGACCTGTAGGCTCCTGGGCTGCTCCATCTCCTGGTCCCCTTGTGTGTGGGATCAACAGGCCACGAGTCAGGGCTTTGGGAGATCCAAGCACCATCCCTGGCTCTTCTCTTGGCTCCCTGGGATCTCCTTGGCCAGGCCTTGCCCCTCTGTGCCCCCTGGTGCCCAGTTGCAGACAGATACAAGGCTCGCTGGACATACTGGGGGAGGTCTCCCTGCTGGTTGTGCAGTGCTGGGATCTGCAGCTTGTGGGGACAGCCCTGGGCCAGCCTCACGCCACTGCCCCCAGAGTGCCCCCTGGGAAATGGTGGGACTGCCATGAATCTGATTGTGGTTCTTAGTCTGGGAAACCTCCTGGCAAATGCTTTGGGGTCTTGTGAGTACTTGGGGTGTCCAGGGCACTGGAGCAAACTGGTTTTTAAAGGAAACCAAGTAGGGCAGTGGGACCAGCCCAGTTCCAGGGCTGGCAGGGCTTGGGAGGCAGCTGGCATGGGTGGCCCTAATTGATGTTCAGGGATTAGGGCACAGGAATTGGAGCCTGTTGGAGATGCCTTGGTCCTGAAGGAAAAGGCAGCAGAGTGTGGGGAGACGGTCCCTGGGCTGTGCCAGGGGGTGTGGGGGTGTCCTGGCATGGCCTGATCCAGGCAGAGAGGGTGGCACAGCACTTTGTGCCTTGGGATGGGCCTGGGCTCTGTGACGGCTGTGGTGAGGCAGGGATGGGGGATCCCAAGGGGGGATGTTGGCGTGATGGGACTGTGACCTCCTGCTCTGCCGCTCTGCGGGTGACAAGTCTGACTCTCCTCGGGTGGGCTCACCACAGATGGGACCCACCCCGAGGCTCTGCCCAGGCTGCCTGGGGGAGCAGTCCCTGCTTTGGGGGGGCTGGGTCTGCTCAGCCCCTCGTGCAGACGGAGGAGTTGGGAATTGTTCCGCCTTATGAACTCAATTCACTTTTTTCTGACCCAAATGTCTTTCCCACCTTGCCAAGAAGGCATCTGATCAGCAGCAATTAGCAAAGCAAACTGCAGCAATGACCTTTCTGGCACGTCTGGGCGGTCTCTGGGTGCCCTCAAGGAACACACACCAGATGTTTGGGGAGCTCTGCAGGGCCAGGGCCTGGCAGTGTGCGGGAAGAGGCACCGCTGGGGCCGTGTGGGGTGGCAGCAGTGTCACCTGGACACCTCTCCACGTGCGCAGGGGAGGGAACGGAGCTGGGGAAGGGGCTGGAGCACCAGGAGTGGCTGAGGGAGCTGGGAAGGCTCAGCCTGGAGGAAAGGAGGCTCAGGAGGGACCTTCTGGCTCTCCACAACTCCCTGACAGGAGGGGGCAGCCAGGGGGGGTCAGGCTCTGCTCCCAGGGAACAGGGACAGGGTGAGAGGAAATGGCCTCGTGTTGCACCAGGGCAGGTTTAAGTTGGATGTTATGGAAAATTTCTTCAGCAAAGGCACTGGCACAGCTGTCCAGGGGAGTGGTCACCATCCCTGGGAAGTGTTCAAAAAACATGTGGATGTGGCACTGGAGACATGGCTTAGTGGTGCCCTTGGCAGTGCTGGGATAAGGGTTGGACTCAATGATCTTTGAGGGCTTTTCCAACCTTTATGGATCTGTGATTCCCAGCCCCCGTGGCTGTCCAGGTTCTCTCAGCGGTTTGATCTCAGCTCGCCTTGCCTTGCTGCTGCTCACAGCACACCCAGGGAAAAGCTGGACTCAGGCACTGCCTTCCCATCCATCATCAGTGATTCTCTTTTCATTTGCTTTTTGGGCTTCGCCTTTTTAATCCAGCTGTCTCCTGCCTTACAAATGTTCTTCCCTCAATTACTTACACCGGGCTGCAGGGCTGCTTCCATCCATCTCTGGCCGAGCCAGCGGAGCACAGGAGGGGCTGCTCCAGCCACTGTCCCCCAGTCACCAGTCCCCACTGGTGCCAAACTGGTCACCCTGGAGGAGGGGGCTTCCCCCTGAGCTCTCACCCCTGACCACATCCCGGGTGGGTTCTGCCCATCCGGCCCACGGCACCTCCGGGTGTGAGGGAGCAGACGGCTCCCCCCAGCCTTCGCCCAGGATGCAGGCGGACACCTCTCCTCCCCTGCCTGGGATTCTCTCTGCAGGGACACGAGGCAGGAAAGGTGCGTGGCTTTCCCACGCGAGCAAGGTGGAGAGCAGGCAGCGGAATCCGGTGCCTGCTTGGGGCTGAAGTGCAGGCGGAGCTGGGAAGCGCCGCGTCCCCTCGCTGGAAGGAGGGACTGTGGGACAGATCCCTCCCTGCTCCAAGGTCTCCCGCTGAGCATTGTGCCGCCCTTCTTCCCGCCTGGGATTTGGGCTCCTCATACGCGATCAGAACTCTGTGTGCTGTGCCCTGCCCTGCCCGGAGCTCCCCCCTCTCCTGCAGCCATGGAGAGCCTGGTGGGGTCTGACGGGACAGGTGGAGCCGCTCCCAGGTGCCAGGGCAGGGCACAGCCGGCTCCCTCTGCCACATCCCAGACAAGGGGCCGGCTCAGACCGGCGCTGCACCGAGGCCGCTTCATCCCCACTTAATGCTCTTATCGGGAAGGCTCCTCTCCGATTAAAGCCCCGGCAGCCGGTTCCCTCTCTGGATTTAGTGCAGTGCAGTTTTCTTCCCCTGATCTGATCCGGGTGTAAGCTGCTCTTTGGGAAGTGCGCGGGCAGGACAGATGTGCCCCTCCCTGCTGCGGGAGCCGGGCTGGCACAGAGCAGCGGGGACGTGCCCTGCCCTTCCTGGTGGCACATCTGGCTCTGCTCAGGCCTTGGACCCCATTTCTCCTCAAACTGCTCAGAGCAGCTCCGGGGGGATCCCGGGTTAGTTTGGGCCCCTCACTTGAAGAAAGACATGGAGGGGCTGGAGCGTGTCCAGGGAAGGAAACAGAGCTGGGGAAGGGTCTGGAGCACCAGGAGCAGCTGAGAGAGCTGGGGGAGCTCAGTCTGGAGAAAAGGGGGCTCAGGGGGGACCTTCTGGCTCTCCACAACTCCCTGAAAAGAGGTTGGAGCCAGGTCAGGGTCAGTGACCCAGTTCTCCCAGGTAACAGTGACAGGATGAGAGGAAACAGCCTCAAGTTGTGCCAGGGGAGGTTTAAGTTGCGTATTAGGGAAAATTTCTTCACACAAACAATGGTCAGGCACTGGCATAGCTGCCCAGGACAGTGGTGGAGTCACATCCCTGGAAGTGTTCAAATAACATGTGGATGTGGTACTGGGGACGTGGGTTAGTGGTGGGCTTGGCAATGCTGGGTTAGTGGCTGGACTTGATGGTTTTAGAGGCCTTTCCCAACCTTTGTGATTCTGTGATTCTGAGGACATCAGCAGTCCTAAGGTGTGGCTGGAGGCTGTTGGCATTCCTGCACACCCTCATCCAGCTGGAGCCCATTCCTTGGTCTCCGGCAGCCCTGGAGTCCCTGGAGTCTGGGGAACGGCGCTGTCAGTTTGGCAGGAGTACAGGGGACACTGGGGACTTGACCTCAGCAGTGTGACCAGCACCCATTTGTGGTGGGCTGGTTGTTCCTGAAGAGCTCATGAATCCATGGCTGTGCTTGGAGCAGGGCTGGAGAAGGCAGGGCTGGACTTGCATCCCTGCAGAGTTCCTTTGCTCTGCCTCTTGCTGTGCTGAGGACCTGGGGAGCTGAGCCCACCCTTCTCTGCATGGCTGGGTCCCCGTGAGGGCCGTCCCAGTTTGAGGGGTGCCCTGTGGTTCGGCCCCACTGAGGTGTCCCCAGGGAGGGCGCACAGGGAGCTGAGAAGGGCTGGTGGAGAGGATTTCCTGAGAGAGCTGCTGGGTACGATGTGTTCTGGACCCGGCAGGTGGAGTACCCTGAGACTGGGGCACTTTGGAGCAGATGCCAAGTGGAGATCAGGCTCTTCTCTCAGGGGACAAGTGACAGGACGAGAGGAAATGGACTCAAGGTGTGCCAGGAGAGGTTTAAATTGGATATTGGGGAAAATTTCTTCATGGAAAGAGTGGTCAGGCACTGGCACAGTCCGCCCAGGGCAGTGGTGGAGCCACCACCCCTGGAAGCGTTCAAAGGGCGTGTGGCTGTGGCACTTGTGGACGAGGATTAGTGGTGAACATGGTGACAGTGCTGGGTTGATGGCTGGACTTGGTGATCTTAAAGACCTTTTCCAACCTGAATAATTCTCCGCTCCGAGCCGGGGAAGGCGCTGCGGTGATCCCACCCCTGCCTGGGCTCACACGTGTGCTGTCCCTCCTCAGCCCAAGGCCCCCGCTGAGCGCGGTCACCAAGCTGCCACCCGGCCGTGCCACTGCCAGCGTCCCCCGCCCGCGGATGACGGCAGCGTCCTGCAGCAGCTGTGCCACCCGGGAGAGCCGTGCCACCTGGGAGAGCCGTGCCACCCGGGAGAGCTGTGCCGCCCGGGAGAGCCACGTCCAGACTGTGAGTGCTCGAGGCGGGACCTCGGTGGGGACCTGGTGCGGCTCCGGGGGTTCCTTGGGCGAGGGGCAGGAGGAGGCTGTGGGTGCTGGGAAGTGTGGGGTTCTCTCTCGGGGTGCTGTTCCCTGCCCCATGGGAAGAGGCAGCGGAGGGCAGGGGCACTGCTGGCAGGGCAGGGACACGGGGCTGTTCGGGGGGCAGGGCTGAGCTGGTGTGAGGTGCTGGCATGGCCCCAGGGCAGGGGCAGAGGGTGGCTGGAGGACACTGCTATGGACACTGAGAACACTGTTATGGATACTGGGGACGCTGCTATGGACGCTGAGGACACTGCTATGGACGCTGAGGACACTGCTATGGATGCTGAGGACACTGAGGGTGTCCCTGGGGCAGGGAGGGCTGTGGCTGGAGCCCAGGAGCCCCAGGGGCAGAGCCCATGGGGACCATCCAGCCGTGAGCCGAGGGGGGAGCACGCCCCAGGCATGGGCTCTGTGGGCTCCCTGGGGCTGCCCCCTGCTGTGGGTTGCTCTCTGCTCCCCACCCTCAGCTCGTGATGTGCTCCCAAGGTCCAGGCTTGCTGTGGGCAGGGTGGGCGGGAGCAGGATGCAGAGGTTTGACCCTTCTGACAAGGAAGAAAAGGAGGAAGGCTCCTGCAGGGAACATCCAATCCCATGGGAAGCCTGTATTCCTCCCTCAGGGAGAGACACAAGCTATGCAAAGGGCTCTGGGGTTGGGCAGGGCTGTGCAGCTGCTGGTCCATGGGGAAAGAGCTTATTGTGAAAGCAGAGGGCAGGGTGAATGGGCAGGGCAAGCCTGCAGAGAAATAAATCCCATGCCTTTCCCGCACCAGGACAGAATTTCTGTCATGTTCCAGAGTGTGACACCAGCTCCGTCAGCCCAGCCAAACCCAGACACTCAAAGAGTCTGGATCTGGCCTCCCAAAGGGAGAAGCTGGTCAGAAAACCCAGTGAGCATCCGAAGCGTGTAAGGGGTTTTTCCTTACAGCCCACCAGTACCAGCAGGGTGGGAGGGGTGCAGGGGCTGCCTGGGTCCCTGTCCTGGCTGTGCCACCGCCCAGAAGTCAAACAGGTTCTCCCAAGAGCTCAGTGTTGGGAGCTCAGGGCCCTCCTGGCTCGGGGCTGCCTCAGTGCTGCTGCTGCTGTGAGTCGTGTCACAGGGACATCCTTGGGGGTTTGCAGCCAGGCTGATCTTTTTGCCCCACTTTGGGCCAGTGAAAGGGGGTCTTGGTAGCTTTCTGGGGGCACTGAGGAAGAAGGAGCCACTGGTTCTCTGCAGACTGGATTCTGGAGGGCTCTCCCCAGCATCGAGGCTCTGGCAGTGGTGTTGGGATGTGAAGGAGATTTGGGGATGAGGATGGAGGTCAGACACACCCACGGAGGGTGGGCTGTGCTCCTGGGGTGGCTGCTGTGTTGGGGTGAGCATTCAGGTCCCATCCAACCCGGTCACAGCCCCTCTGTACTGCAGGGCAGCCCTTCCACAGCCCTCCTCCTCCTCCTCCTGAGCAGCAAAGGCCAGCAGTGCCGGCTGGGCAGTGTCTGGCGATGGCTGGGACACAGCCACGCTCCGGGCAGCACCAAGGACAGGGACAGGCACAGAGGAGAGGGACCGGGTGGGCTTGGGTGTTCCCCGGAGGTGACATCGGCAGAGACGGTGAGGCAAAACTTGTGTTTGGCTTTGGGAAGGGAGACCTGGGACATCCCAGTCCCCGTGGGGCACAGAGGTGAGTGGTTGCACAGGGCAGAGTGACGTCCTTAGGGCAGGAGAAACTTCTGGGAACACCCCTGGGCACTGGGGGTCCCCACACCCCCTTGGTGGGACTCCCCTCTCCCGGGGGACCCGAACACCACAGTGGGAGCGGCAGCCCCAGCTCCCTACTCCCCAGCAGTCATCAGCTGCCTGTTCCCTCCACTGCAGCTGCTGGATTCCTCTCTGGATTGTTTTTTTTAATGTATGTGACACATGTTTGGTTCGAAGCGCTTAATTGCCTCTTGGGATGCGTTTCATTTATTCATTAAGATAGAAATTGGAGTTGTTGGGTTTGCTTTATTTTGCTATTTTTTTCCTTCTTTTTTTTTCCATTTCTCTATCTATGGGGAAAAAAATTCCACATGTACCTCCAGCATGTGTGCCCAGCCTCTCTCCTCTGTGCCCCCAGGGCCCCCAGCCTCTCTCCTCAATGCCCTTCAGCCTCTCCTACTGCTCCTGATCAGAGGAGTGGTGATGGAGAAGAATTCTCCTCCCTGGCAGTCTGTTGGAAGCTCCTTGGAATCTGAGGTGCTGGTGCCAAGCCCAGTCGCCCACTGCCGCCAGGGAGATGCTGGGAGGCAGGAGCCAGATGCTCTGTGCTTGGGGTGGGGGGCTTGCAGCCCGACTCCTGTGCCCAGGCAGGCTCTGGCGCCCGTGGTGGGCTGCCTGGTGCCCCCAGCCTCTCCCTGGCACCCTGGGGAAGCTGTGCCACGGGGACAGAGACCTGCTTCCTCCTCTCCAGCTGGGATGTGAGAGTAGAAGAGCCCTGGAGGTGTCTTTGCTTGTGTTGCTCAAGGGCCAGGCCAAGGTTGTGTGCGTGGGACGTACTCCTGCCCTGCTTGTGCAGGGGAGGTTCCCCCTGGGTGGGAATGGAGGGATTTTCCAGTTTGGAGACTGGATAAGGCCGCGGGTGGATGTTAAAGATTGGTGTCTGTTGCCCTTGCCACGTTTTCAAAGCAGTTCTGTTCGAGCAAAGCTCTGCAGATCCATCTTCTGGCTGAATCCAAAGCAGGGCACAGCTTCTTCCCTGGGGAGAAAGCCCCAGGCACACTGGAGTGGATAAGTGGAGATCCTGATGTTCGCCTGGATGAATGGCAATCCAGAGAGGCCATGGATTTGGGCTGTGTGGAGATAAAAGAGGAAATTGTGGACAGAGGGACAGCCAGTGGACAGAGGCAGGGATGGATGGATGGATGGATGGATGGATGGATGGATGGAAGGACGGACAAATGGATGGATGGATGGATGGATGGAAGGAAGGACAGACAGATGGATGGATGGATGGATGGATGGATGGATGGATGGATGGATGGATAAATGGATGTTTGTTCCAAAGAGTTGAGCTGCCTGAAGCCAGAGAGGTGAGGCTGTGGATGCTGTGGTGGGGAGGGTGGGGCAGAGCCAGACCCACAGGGTGCACCAAGGGCAGGTGGATCCCGACCCCACACATTTCCCAGTGCTTTCTCCCAGAAACCTGGAATCCTCCCCCACGTCCCTGCTCAGACACAGCTGTTCCCAGGGGTTGCTGTCCCTTGTTTTTAGGGTTTGCTGGTTTTATTCTTCCTCCTCCCCAGCTCTCATCCTCGTGAACAGCCCCACCAGGAATGGGTGGACTTGGCCAAGCCTACAGGAATTTTCTGTCCCTCCCGAGAGCCCTCGAGCTCCCCTCCCTCCCTGCACCCCCTTTGCTCAGTGTTCCAGTGCCCAGAGCAGGAAGAGCCATGGATTTTAGGGGCAGATGTCCTCTTCCTGAGGGGCTCCCTGCACATTTACTGGATCTGGACTCCACAGTGCTCCTGCCCTGGGCTGGTGCCACCAAAGATTTGTCACCTGTCCCTGGATTCTTCCATCCACTAGTCCCTGAGGAGCACAAATTCAGTCTCTCTCTCCCTGGATAGCCGTGCCAAAAGTTCTGGTGGCTCCCAAAACCCTGGCAATGGGGATCTTGAGCACCAGCAGACGCGGGGGTTGTTTTCCTCTGGATTCTGGGAAGATCCCCCCAGCCCAGCAGTGCCATGTGTCTGGGAGGAGAATGAGCTGCCAGGGGCTGGCGGTGTGGGGATGCAGCCATAGGCTGGGATTGGCAGTGGACAGCTTCCAGCATGGAATCACTGCTCTGGGAAAGGGCCAGCCCCGCTCCTGGGGGCTCAGCACAGACCCTGCCCAGGCACAGGTGAGCAGCCTGCCCAACAGCAGATGCCAAAACAGAACAAATCCCCCCACACCCAGTGCAGTTTTCCCCAGTCCTGGATCCACATCCCCGTGGCACAGACACCCCCGCAGCATCTGGCCCACATTCCCAGGGATGCTCCCTCCGTTTCCAAGCCCTTGTCCTGCTTCCAGCCAGCCCCCGCGGACTGGAGAGCCTTCTTCCCTCTGCCTCATCCTCCTCCCGCTTCCCAGCTCTGAAGGGAGAGCTCAGCTGGGGCTGTCTGTGCCAGAGACAAGCACAGGGAAATGGGGATGGCTGGTCCTGCTCCCAGCCAGGCTGCCTGCCAGGGAAGCTTTGGCTTTATCTCCCGAGCCAGGCACCCTGGGAACGGCACCGGGGCCTGCCTGGGGCAGGAGAAGGTGCCGGTGCTGCCTCTGGGCTCGCTCCAGAGGGGTTGTTTTCCTTCCAAGCAGCACTGCAGCACTCAAACAAGAAGGGATTTGCAATGCAGAGAAAAACCTCCCACCCGCCACGCGGCAGCGTGTGGGCTGGGAATGGGGCTGGGAACGGGCTGGGAGCAGGGCTGGGAATGGGGCTGGGAGCGGGGCAGGGAGAGGGCAGGGAGAGGGCGGGGAGCGGGGCTGGGAGTAGACCTGGGAGTGGGCTGGGAGCGGGGCAGGGAGAGGGCAGGGAGAGGGCGGGGAGCGGGGCTGGGAGTAGACCTGGGAGTGGGCTGGGAGCGGGGCAGGGAGCAGCTGTGCTCCCCCTGCCTGGGCTCCACACTCTGCTCCTGCCCTATGGCATGTCCTGGGCCTTTCCTGGCTCCGGGACCCTTGCCTTTCCAGGTGGGCTCCTGGGAACCCCCTGTGCCCCGAGGACAGAGCTCTGCCCAGGGACTGTGGAGGAGGTGATGCTCTGCTCCCGCTGCTGTGGGGCTGGCTGTCTCCTCCCAGCGCTGTATTCCCTCAGCCCACGGGGCAGGGACAGGGTGACTGGCACGGCTGGCATGGCTGGCATCACTGAGTGCCTTTCTTGGAGTGCCAGGCATGGAGAGCGCTGTGGGGAGGTAGTGCAGGTGTAGGGCAGCAAGATTTCAGTGTGTGTGATGCAGCAGATCCCTGTGTGATCAGCGGTGGATGCTTGGCAGGAGGAATGGCCCCGAGGTGTCGCAGGTCAGTCCCACATCCAGAGGCAGGACATGACTCCTGTCCCCTCAGGGCTTGCTGGGAGAGTGAGGATGGCTGGTGGAGACTGGTTTTGGAGGGACAGTGTGTGCCTGGTCCCGACTGAGGGCTGGCAGGAATTCCCACAGGCTGGGTGGGAGGAGACACATCACTGGATCTGGCAACCAGTGCTGGCCCTATCCTTCCCTGCAGAAGCTTTAGTGTCACCTCTGGGGACAAGGACCCCCCTGCCAGCCCACAGCAGCTGTTTGTGCCCTCCTCAGTCCCTCTGTGGGGCAGGGAAGGGCTGGGTGATCCCAAGGTCACCCCTTCAGTGGGGCTGGGATGAGGGACATCACAGTGCTTTGGAATGCTCACCCTGGGAAAAGTGGGCTGTGGTGGCTCTCATTTCTTCCCTCCAAACTGAGGGTGGACCTGGGATGATCTGTAGGGTATGCCATGGAATTGCTGGGATCTGGGTGTCCTGACCCAGGCAGAGAGGAGTCCACAGCACATCCCCATCTCCTCCCACCCTCGTTCCCCCCACACCCAGCTGAATGTGGAGCCTGAACCCCACCCTGGGCAGTGGGAGTGGAGCTCCTTCCCGAGCCGTCACCTGCAAGGGACCCACGCTGGGAGCACTGGGCCCCAGCTGCTGGGGACAGTGCAGGAAGCCATTCCATGGAAATCTGGGGAGCTCAAGGGGCTTTCCGTGCTCTCCCCCTTGTTTGCCAGCAGCTGCTAGGCTGCTTTTGCACCTCTATACTGGAGCAACCTGGTCTCGTGGACCCCATGGCAGGGGGTGGAACAAGATGAGCTTTAAGGTCTCTTCTAACTCCAGATATTCTATGATTCTACCTAGGGAACTGTGCCCCCTGGCCAAAGGCAGGGTGGCAGGAGGGCAAGAGTTGCTTCAGCTTCCAAGGGCAGGCAAGAAACCCCCCCAGCCCTGCAGAGCTGGGACCCCTGGGGCTGCACTGGAGGGCTGTGTTTTCTTGCTCAGAGCACAACTGTCAATGGCAAAGTCTCGGCACAGCCTTCAGTGCTGAGAAACACTGTGGGCTGGGACATTTTGGAGAAGATTTTTAGCTGCAGCAAAGAAATTTGGCAGCTTGGAAGCAATCTAATCATCCTCCTCCCATATGCTTGGTGCTATTTAAAAGGGAGCATGTACCCGATTCCTTCCGACCAGCACGCTGACATTTCCACAGTGCGTTTGGAAATAAATTTGGCATCCGCTGTCGAAATCTCAGATTGAGCCCAGTGTGGCTAATTTGGGCTCTGAGTGCCTCTGCAGAGCACCTTTCCCTGCTCACAATCCCCCAGGAGCCACGACAGGGTCTGCTTCCCACGGCACAGACGGCGTGGGCACCACCAGGCTTTGAGGCCTGGGGGCACGAGAGATTGGGGTCCTGGCTAGGGGCTCGAGCCCTTTCCAGCAACCCCTAAAGCTGAGGAGGCTGTTCCCAGATGAGTGCCTGGCTCTCCCGTCTTCTCCCTTCCCAGCATGGAGGCGCCAGGAGCTGTGAATGCTTGGGCTCATCCAGAGACAGGGCTCCGTCCTCCCCGGAGCTCTGGGCTTTCCAGAAACCTCTCTGCAACCCCTCCTGCCTCCTCCTGCCCAACGCCCAGGGCTGGCAGGCTGGGGAGGGGCCCTTGGGGGGCATTTCGGGTCCTCCCCAGCTCCCCTCTCCCATTACACCCCTGGAGGTGGGAGAGATGTTGGGATGGCAGTGCTGCCCCACGCTGGGCTGGGTGCTCCGTGCTCAGCTCCAGCTGCCCACAGGGAAAAGGAGCAGGAAGGGGGAGTGGCTCGTGCCTGCCTTGTGGAGAGACATGTGGGGACCTGGGCAGGACTGTCCCTGTCCTGCAGGCGTGACACTGAGGGGCGGCTCCTGTCCCCACCCTGCAGCTGTGACAGCAAGGAGCGGCTCCAAGCACACGGGATATTTTGGGGGGGACGTTTGGGAAGGGTGTCTGGTGTCGTGTCCGCCTGTCCCCATGGGTTGGGGTAGATGGGCTGTCCCTGGGGATGACACCAGGTGCCACATCTCTGAGTGGGACCTGTCCCCTTCCCTCATCCAAAATCCTGGCTCCCCTCAGGCCCCCCAGCCCCACCAAGCTGGGACCCGAGGGGGGCACAGAGCTGTGAGCCCACCCACCCCAGGGGACAGCCTTCCTCCCCTCCTCTTCATCCCCTGGGTTTCGGTGTCCCCCAGTGCCACACCAGGGTCGGGGTGGAAGAGGAGAGCTGGTTGGGAACATATGGTGGGATTAATGGTGAATCCGTGCCTAGGAGCCATCCATGTGTCCCTGCTCGGTGCCATCAGCCTCGTTAGCGCCGCTGGAGTGGGGATCAAACCCAGTGAGCCGTGAGCTGAGCCTCGCCGGAGCCACTCCGAAGGATTAGGTTGAATTATGTAGATGGGAATCAGGCAGCAATCCAGGCATGGACAATGTCTTGAGGGGGTGGCAGGGCTGGAGCTTCGCCGTCCAGGAGGTTTGCTGGGATCCAATTAAATGTTCCCACAGCCCCTCCCGGCCAGGGCCCTGTGCTCACCACTCACCTCTGGCTCTGGAGCAGCAGGGCCAGGCCTTGGGGACAGGGGCACGGCATGGCAGAGGGGCCTGGGGCTGTGGACACAGCCAGGGAAAGAAATGAAAGTGGGAAAAGAGCAAATCCCTCTGGCGCCAGGTAGGAGGTGGGAGCTGATGTCTCCCTGCCCAGCCTGAGCATCGGGGATGTGGAGATGTGCCCAGGACAGGCCGGGGACAGACTGGGGACAAGCCGGGGATGGGCAGGGGACAGGCCGGGGACAGGCCGGGGACAGGCCGAGGACAGGCCGAGGACAGGCCGGGGACAGGCCGGGGACAGGCCGAGGACAGGCCGGGGACAGGCCGGGGACAGGCAGGGGGCAGGGCGCGGG
>VZRJ01007358.1:18545-45922 GCA_013397565.1 Ptilonorhynchus violaceus | reverse complement strand
ACAGGCCGAGGACAGGCCGGGGACAGGCCGGGGACAGGCCGGGGACAGGCAGGGGACAGACTGGGGACAGGCTGGGAACAGGCCGAGGACAGGCCGGGGACAGGCCGGGGACAGGCCGGGGACAGGCCGGGGACAGGCTGCTCCCCCTGTGCCCTGCCTGGCAGCCCCTGGGTCCCCCAGCCCTGGAGCAGCGCTTTCTGGTCTGGGTGGGAGCTGTGGCTGGGACAGAGGGGGATCTGAGGGTGACAAAGGCTGGATCCCTCAGTGCAGGGAAGAGCTGGAGCTTCTTCCATGGTCCCGATCCAGGCCTGGAGCCTGGTGCAGTCCGTCAGGGCCACCCTGGCCCAACTCAGCCCCGCAGCCCCACAGTACTCGCTCCCGTGGACCAAGGCAGGCTGACACGGAGTTCTGTCCCTGGATCCCTCTCTTGGAGCTCCTTTCTGTCTCGCTGCTCTGTGGTGACATGGAGTGTGGGATGTGCTGGCCCAGGACCCTGACCCCATCCCCATGGCCTCTGGAGCACCTCAGTAGGGGCCGTCAGCCCCCCCACCAGCACCTTGGGGTGCTCTGGGCAGAGGATCCCAGGAGGTGCTGGAAAGGCTCCTCCACGGCTGGGGCTGCAGCTGAATCCCTTGCTAGGAGTCAAAGCCAGGCTGGGATGGAAGGGCAGGATTCCCACCAGGCGTGGCCCCATCTCCCACGGCTGCACTGGCTGAGCAGCACCCACCCCACAGCCCCTGGGACCTGGTCCCCTCATCCCTGGGACAGCACCAGGGGCTGCAGGCACCTCTGGTCACTCACTCCCCTCTTTTTTCAGTTTGGCTGAAAGAGTTGAAGT
Organism: Ptilonorhynchus violaceus; assembly: GCA_013397565.1. Lineage (NCBI taxonomy): Eukaryota > Metazoa > Chordata > Aves > Passeriformes > Ptilonorhynchidae > Ptilonorhynchus > Ptilonorhynchus violaceus. The sequence goes on along the minus strand of VZRJ01007358.1, from coordinate 45,084 downwards.
TAAAGCTAAAATCAAGGTGAGGGAGAAGTTGTAAAAGGAAGTGTAGAATCATAGAATTATGGAATCCCCAAACGGTCTGGGTTGGAAGGGACCTTAAAGGCTCATCCAGTTCCACCCCCTGCCACGGGCAGGGACATCTTCCACTATCCCAGGTTGCTCCAAGCCCCATCCAACCTGGCCTTGGACACTTCCAGGGATCCAGGGGCAGCCACAGCTTCTCTGGGCAACCTGTGCCAGGGCCTCCCCACCCTCACAGGGAAGAATTCCCTCCCAAGATCCTGTCTAACCCTGCCCTCTGGCAGTGGGAAGCCATTCCCTGTGTCCTGTCACTCCTTCCCTTGTCCCAAGTCCCTCTCCAGCTTTCCTGGAGCCCCTTTAGGCACTGGAAGGGGCTCTGAGGTCTCCCTGGAACCTTTTCTTCTCCGGGTGAACACCCCCAGCTCTCCCAGCCTGATTCCATAGTGGGGGGCTCCAAATAACCTGGCTCTGGGAATGAGGATGTAGAGTCCTTCATGTGTGACCAAGAAAAACATCGTAGGTCCAGCTTGGGGCTCAGCCACTGACTATCCCTGTGAGTGGATCAGACTCTGGTGCTTTGTTTTCCCATCCTCTGAAGTGACCTTGGAAGAGCCTCCCATTCTGGTGTGTGGCTCACGTGCCCCTCCAGGGATGTGCTGAGCGGGGCTGGGTGCCCTGGGCAGGGCAGGAGCTGGTGCTTGGCTGGTGAGGGCCTGGCACAGGGTGCCCAGAGAAGCTGTGGCTGCCCCATCCCTGGAAGTGTCCAAGGCCAGGTTGGAGGGGGCTTGGAGCAACCAGGGATAGCAGAAGGTGTCCCTGCCCATGGCAGGGGGTGGGATAAGATGATTTTTAAGGCCCCTTCCCACCCAAACGATTCTGGGATCCCATGATCCTGTGGTGCCCAGTGGGTGCTGCCCTGGCTCTGCTCCCAGGAGCCCAGCTCGTGCCGGGCAGGGTGGGCACTGAGGAGCACAGCTCTGGGTCCTGGGGCCACAGGGCCCGAGGAGAGCCCGGGCACACAGACACACATTCCCGGCTGCGTTATCCACCGCTCCACTCGGATGGATCCGCCAGGATTAAATGGAGAGTGACACCTGCCCCGTGTCTTTCTGTTGTCACTGTTGTTCTCTTTAGCAGCTGTGAGGTGTGTGCCGTGCCCAGGCTTTGGGATGCTCCCCCTTCCCTGGCTGCTGCAAAAGGAGCCAGCCCCCCGCTGCTGTTTGGAGGGGCATTGGCATCAAAGCAGAGGGGAGAGCAAGAATCGGGGTGGGCACACACCCCAAGGGGAAGGCCTGGCTGAGCTGGGTTATTTACCAGGCCTGGGAAGGAGGGAGTGACACATGTGGTCTCCATGGCGACCCACAGCTGGCTGGGCAGGACTTCCAGTGTCAGCAGCACCGGCTCCTCTCCTCCCGGGAGCCTGGGTAATCATGAGTGTGCTGAGGAATGTGCATATCCAGACATGCTCGTGGTTTAAAACCTTTGGAGATAAGTGAATGCAGGGATAATCATCCCGAAGGCCGACATGTTGGANGAGAAGGAGAAGGAGAAGGAGAAGGAGAAGGAGAAGGAGAAGGAGAAGGAGAAGGAGAAGGAGAAGGAGAAAGAAGGAGAAGGGAGAGCTGCCAGCACCAGCACACACAAATTTTGTGGTTTGTGCTGTGTTGTTGGAAAGGTGGTGGGTCAGGAACAAGCTCCAGGCTCAGAGCCAGGTAAACAGCTGGAAATCCTAGGTAAATCCTGGAATGGTTTGGGTTGGAAGGGACCTTAAAGACCATCCAGTTCCACCCCCTGCCATGGGCAGGGACACCTTCCACTATCCCAGGTTGCTCCAAGCCCCATCCAGCCTGGCCTTGGACACTTCCAGGGATCCAGGGGCAGCCACGGCTTCTCTGGGCAACCTGTGGCAGGGCCTCCCCACCCTCCCAGCCAGGACCTCCTTCCAAAGATCCCATCTACCCCTGCCCTCTGGCAGTGGGAAGCCATTCTCCCTTGTCCTGTCCCTCCACGCCCTTGTCCAAAGTCCCTCTCCAGCTCTCCTGGAGCCTCTTTAGGCACTGGAAGGGGCTCTGTGGTCTCACTGGATCCTTCCCTTCTCCAGACTGAACAACCCCCACCTCCGTCATCAGGAGCACCATCTCCCCACTCTCTGCTCCATGGCTTCCTTCCCCTTGAAGCCCCAGTCTGAGGGATTCCTTACCCTGGGAATCCTTCCCGAGCACAGCTGGGCCTTGGGGGCAGCTGGCACAGAACCTGCCCCGCTTTCCCTGGGAAGGGGCTCATCAGCGAGGGAGGCACACGCAGGGCCAGCCTCTCCGCACCCCCTGTGCCTGTGACTGCTATAATAAGTCTCAGTCATGTGTCTGGAAGGGCTGAAGGGAAAATCTATTTTTCTCCTGTTTTCCGGCTCTGCCTGTGTGACAGGGGCTCTGCGGGCGCGGGCTCTGCGGAGACGGAGCCGGCTTTTCCTGGTGTTTGTGTGGGTTTGCACATGGCAACGGCACAGAGAAAAACCTTTTTTTTATTATTTTGAAGAAGAAGAAGCAAATGTGATTGTAAAAAGCAGCTCAAATTTGCGGGGAAGAGCGGGGAGAGGGGCAGGAACACCGACAGCGATGCAGCGCGCTCTTTTCTGGCGCCGCCGGGGTGTTGTGTTCTTCCCACACAGCCCAGCCTGGGGGCTTGTGCTCCAAGGACACCCAAAAACAGCCCCAGCTCGGGCGGCCTGGAGGGTGCCTCATGGCCGAGGGGAGAAGCAGGTCATCCTGAGGCTGGAATTCTGCAGGGAATTCCTGTGCTAGGAAGGATTTGGGTTTTCAATGCCTCAGTCCTCAGGTTGTGCCAAGGGGGGTTTGGATTGGATATTAGGGAAAATTTCTTCACGGAAGGGCTTGGCATTGGAACAGGCTGCCCAGGGCAGTGGTGGAGTCACCATCCCTGGAAGTGTTCCAAAGGTGTGTGGATGTGGCACTGGGGACAGGAGTTAGTGGTGAACATGGTGACAGTGCTGGGTTAAGGCTTGGATTCGATGATCTCAGAGAGCTTTGCCAGCCTTAATGATTCCATCCTTTGGGAAGCTGTGGTGGCAGAGGGAACGGAGAGGTCGGGCTCTGCCAGGGCACCCGGAGCTCTGTGCTGAGCCAGCAGGAACGGCACCCAGTGCCAGCACAGCCCTGGTGGGCTGGTCACTGCTGGTCACCACTGGTCACTGCTGGGGCTGCAGGGACGGTGCCACCACAGCCTCCCAGCCGTGCAAGGGCCGTGAACTGCTCGTGCCAGGCTGCTCCTGCCTGACCCTCCCTGCTCCTGCCCTGGGAGCACTCACAGGCTCTGGCCCCCTGCCTGCTCCCTGCCCCGGGGCTGCACAGCCCGCTGCTCCTGGCTGCTCCTCAGGAAGCGTTCCCGGCTCGGGTCCGTCGCGTCCCTCCCACGGCTGCCGCATGCGTCACTTTTTTCCCCTTCTTCACACAAGTGCCCTTTGGATATTTATACAGTGCGATCCTGTTCCCCCTCCGGCACTGGCTTTCTAGGCCATACAAATTAAATTCCCTCAGTCTCTGCCCGCAGCTCGTCCTCCCCAGCCCTGCATCCCTCCGGCGGCAGGGCTCGGGATGCGTTTTTCCTTTTCTGTGCCTGATGTCTCTCTCCCTGTAAGAGCTACCCTGGGAATTGTAGGGCACGTTCCTACCACGGCATAAAAATAGGATTAGGAGCTGTTTTGTCCAGTGAAGGATTGTTCTGGGCTCCCACCTGCAAACCCTTCTGTGCTGAGCTCCCACACGGATGCTTCCAGCTCTCTGCGGTTGCTCCGGAGCCAGCCGTGCATGGCTCAGTGTCCCCCTCCTGCAGCAGCTTCTGGTGCTCTGGGGGGATCCGTGGGGCACCCCACAGCTCTGCCCCACAGCACTGACCCTTGAAGGCTGAGCCCAGACAGTGCTCCATGATCAGCTGGAGGGGGAGAGGTCACTGCCTGCCCCACATCTGCCCCGAGTGCCCCGCACCATTCCTGGGCTGCCCCCTGGCCCACACCAGGCCCCAGAACTGCCCCCCACGGCTGTGGCTCTTGTGCCTTCCAAGTGCACCCTGACACCCATAGATGAGTCACAACCCCCCTTTGCTCCACATCTGTGGGTGATGGTGTCCCTTAAACCCTCATCTATGGGCCCCTGCACCCCTCAATCCCACATCTATGGAGCCCAGTGCCCCCCGACCCCTATGTGTCCTTGTTCCCCCTTAACCTCACATCTATGGGTTCAAACACCCCCCAAACCCAACCTAAGCGGCCCAACACACCCCTGACCCTCCATCTGTGGCATTCAAACCCCCATCTAAGGATCCAAACACTGCTCAACTCCCCACTTATAGATCCCAACACTCCCCAACCCCCATCTATGAACAGAAACACCTCCCAAAACACCCGTTTATGTATCTAAACAGCCCCTAAACACCCAAATATGGGTCCTGACCCCCCTCCATGCCACACTTATGGATCGGGGTCACCTAGGCTGTATGGTGCTGCAGGTGACACCCATTACTCAATGGTGTTGTGATGTCACAGCTTCTGCAGGACTTCACCTCCTTGTTGATGGGACTTCCATGGGACAGAGTTAAGGGACACAGGGATGGAGATGTGGAGCATATCCTTCTTGCTGCTGGCGGGGGTGTCTTGGTGTGGAGCCTGAGTGCCAGTGTTGGTGTGCACCCACCGGGAATTCCTGCCGGGATCTCCTGGGATGCCCTCCTGTCTTGGGGTGGCCCCAGGTGGCTCTGGGGTAGCCCCTCACCTGAGCTGTCACCAGGGTGTGCCCGGTGCCCTCTGGGCGGTGTCTGGCACCAGGGGCACAGCAGAGGCCTCTCCCCTCTGCCAGACACCCTGGGCTTGGTGACCCAGCGGGGATTTGGGGCACCCTGGAGCCACAATTCCCAATCAGTTTGCTTGGAAGCACTTGGGGAAGGGGACAAGAACTTGTAGGAGACAGGACCGCGACAGGCAGCTGTGCTTTGGTGTGTCCTTCTCCAGTCCATGATCCCTCCTTGGGATGGCAGGGATTCAGGACCTGCTCCCTACTCCGGCCTCTGCCACACACTGCCACGTTGGGGCACTGGGCTGTGGCAGGAGGAAGGCACAGAGGCCTCTGTGACAGAGGCCACATAGCCCCAGCGAGCACTCAGCAGGGGCAAACCCATTCACACAGCAGCCACGTTCCATTTTATCCTGTTTTCCCCGGAAAATTAGATTCCATGTGCAGCCACTGCTGCTGTTTCCTGCTGGATGCAGAGCTGAGTGGCTGGTGCTCGTGGGGTGCCCACAGCAGAGCTGGCAGAGTGCCCTGCCTGGCACAGATCCCGGCTCCCACCACCATTCCCTGCCTGCCATGGTGGCCACAGAGTGACCTCCTGGGAGAAATTTGGGGGTTTCCATCAACCAAAAAGGTTTCTGTAATTCCTGAGGTTTGTCCACGTATTTTGCCAGGCTGTGCATTCATCCAGATCTGCTCCCGGGGAGCAGGGAGCTGGCTCAGAGCTTGGGTGCTGTTGTGGAGAAGGGGACGAGCTGTGGGTTTGCACCCCCTGTGTCCCTGTCCCTCCTCCTGGAGTATTCTGCTCTTCTCCCATGATGTCTCCTGGTTCTTTTCCTGACCTCTCCCTCCGTGTGCGAGCTCAGGCATCTCTTGGTTGTTGCCTGCAGGATGTCCAGGGTCTGCAGAGGGGTGTGGGGGATCACTCCATGCTTCGGCATCCTTCAGCCTTCCCTTCACCCACGTTGCTTGCTGGGGTCAGGATCGGGGAGGATCACCCCATCCTTTGGGATCCCTTCATGCTCCCTTCACCCCCACAGCTCACCAGGCCTGTACCCCGTCCGTGGGCAGCGTCACCCACCCCTGGCCATGCAGAGCTGGACGGGGCTCACATGGACAGGGCAAGAGGAGGACGTGTGGTCCAGCCAGTGCTGTGGGGTCTGAGGAGTCCCAGTACCAGGCTGGGAGCACGCCCTGTTCCAAGGGTTCCCCAGCTCCCAGCAGGCAGGGAGGGCTCACCAGGATCCAGACCCTGCCACACCCCCGGGTCCCTGGGCTCTGACAAGGCTCAGGGTGCACATGTCCAACACCCCATGTCCTGCCAATGCCTGCCCAGCGTGGCAGGGATGTTCCTGAGCTCAGCAGCAGCCTGGAGGAAGGGGCTGGTACCCCCCACCCCAGCACTGAGCACCCAGCAGTGCCCTGGGCTCCCACAGCCATTCCCAAGCCCCAGTCCCACCCTTGCCCCGGGCTCCCACAGCCATTCCCATTCCCCTCATCCCACCTCGTGGTGCCCTGGGCTCCCTCATCGTCCCTCCCCATCCCTTTCTGCCCTCTGCCAGCCATGAGGGTCTCCAGTGTTCAGTCCCCTGAAACGCCACCACGTCACCGTCTCTCATCCTTGCCATGTCCATGCGTTCCGCCTGGGAAGGGTGGAGATAAGGAGCCTCCCACGAGGGATGAGGAGAGATTGCAGAGGTTGGGATAACTGTGCAGTTCCATGTGCAGCCTCCCACGGAGCCAGAACGGGCTGGGCCAAGCTGCCCAAACTGGTGGGGACTGAGGGACACACACACACCAGCTCGTGGGGCTTGGACAGTTCATCACGGTGTTCCAGCTAATTAAGTACTAATTATCTGAGATACTCCAGTGTCCCTGTCACAGCAGCCTTGTGTTGTGTATTCAACCTGTGGGCTTATGGATCCAATGGGAGCACATCGATTTGGGAAGGGGATGGAGTTTTTGGCACTGGAGGGTTGTGTTGAGCTGAGTGGGAATGCAGTAGGGCACTGGTGGGATGCCAGGGCAGGACCTGCTCCAGCTGCCTGGCTCTCTGTGGGGACACCAAGCACAGCCTGTCCCCCACGGGTGCCTCAGCCTGGGCTCGGGGCTGGATGTGGCTCTGGGGTGTCCATGGGGACACTGCCCCACCTCACCCCTGCTGCACTCTGAACAGGCTGTTCAGACCTCTGAAACCCTTGTGCTTCCATCCTCGTTTTCCTTGAAGGAGAAATCTCCACAGGATTTGTCCCTTTTAAATCCAACAGAGACTCTGCTGGGCCTCGGGATGTCTCTGCCTTCCCTGGCTCTGACAGGTCCTTTGATGTCTCTGTTTAATTCCCTCAGTGATGCCGGGGAGGTTCCTGCCTGCTGGGAAGGGAAGGGTTACCCCCGCCTTGATGTCTGTGTAAGCCTTTGGGAAGCCTTTGGAGCTGGGGACATTAATCCTGAAATGAAAAACCTTCATGGACAGGGCTGGCTGGAAAAGGAAACCATTGAACTACTGGGAGGGCAGCACATGAGGGGAGGGCAGGAGCCTGGGGGAGCGCGTGTGGGGCTGGGAGCCCAAGGACAGCAGGAAGGGGATGGATGCATTTCCAAACTCCCTGATTCTGATCTCGGTGTAGGATTTCACTGGGCAGTGAGGCTCCTGGGTGATCCTGCCATGCCAGACCTGAATCCCTCTGGATTTCCAGTTGTGGTTCAGATTTCTTTCCCTGGTGCTTGTGTGTTTCTGCTCCGGGGATCAGAGCTAAATGAAATCTTGTTTCCCAAGCTCTGGCAAAGCTGTCAACAACCATGGGAAGAGCACATGGCAAGGAGCAGGAGCCTGAAGAGCTGGGTTCCCAGCTAAAGCAGTGCTCAGGCTGGCAGGGCACAGCAGGCCTGGGTTCTGTGGGACAGCCCGGAGATGCACAGGGACAGAACATTCCGAGTGGGACGGGGGCTCTCCATCCCTTTGGCAGCACAGTTTCACCATCCCTGGCTTTTATTGGGCATAAAGCGTCACTCCCAGGAGTGAAGAGCTGGAGCACATCAGTCCACACTCATGGGAGAGGGGGTTTCTGTGGGGCTGGCATGGGGTAATGAGCAGTTTAATCCTTATAATCTGATCTGTGCCCACTGCCCCAGCAGGGACAGTGTCCCTGGGTGCCTGTGCCTGTCCCCTCACCATGGTGGCACCACAGCATCCCATCACAGGCCCTGTGGTTTTCCGACTGTCTGGACGAGGCTCCTCTGCCCAGCAGGGACATCACCCTGGACACCCTGGGCAGGAAGGACACTGCCACGGCAGGGCCGAGCCAGGCTCAGGCTTGGGGACAGGATGGATTTCAGTAGGGAATGGGCACTAGGAGAGGGCCAAAGGCTGTCCGTGGAAAAACCTCAGAGAAGTTAGGGACATCTCCCAGGAGCGGGCTCCTCCAGAGCCTTGTGAGGACCTGCCACATCCATCAAGTGACGGGAGAGGAGCTGGGGATGGGCTGTGGAGCTGGGCTGAGCCCCAGCACAACCCAGCAGTGCTGCCCAGCTGCATCCCCTCCCACACGGACCAACCCCTCTGTGCCACAGCTGCCGGGTGCTCCCCGGACACGGGGAGGGGCTGCCAGGCTGGGCTGGAGCTGGTGGCACAGGCACCAGCATGAGCTCACTCCTGGCAGCACTGGGAATGCTGGAAGGGACAGCGCTCCCAAGGCCGAGTGCTGGTCAGAGAAACCCTTCTCGTTCTCAGAGACAGAAACTGCCCTGCACCAAGGCCAATTAAATTTTACAGGCATCTAAAAATTTAATTTGAGTGTAATCTCCTTCGCCAGAGCCACAAGTCCGTGATAAATATTTTATTTTCCTCCAAGTAAAGAGGCTTTGGGATAATTAAAGCAAACGATGAGTCCTTCTCTCCTCTGAGCAGCAGCAAGGCCACAGCTTGTTCGCGGTGTTCCAAGGCAGGAGATGCTCCCTGCACTCCGTGTGCCGTACGGAGCCGCCTGGGAACGCAGGCTTCCAGGGAAACGTGGGAGTTGTGCTGGGTACAGCAGCATTAGGAGAAGGACGAGTGGAAGGCAGGTGAGGAGGTCACGGCCTTTGCTTTGGAGGGCCCATTTTTCCTTCAAGGGAAGAAGTCGCCGCTTTCCCGGGCTCTTGGAGATTTGCCCTGTCCCGCATCCTTGGTCAGCACTTCCCGCTCTCCCCCCAGTGGGATATTCTAAAAGGATTTTTTTCCAAGCTCATTGCAGTTGGTGGGAAATGCAGCAATTGGAGATGCCATAGATGGGACTTCAGGTAAGGAAAGCTCTTCCCCCTTGGCTAAGGCAGGGAAGGGTTTTCTGTGCGCTCACGGCCGAGCTCCAGACAACTGAGCAGCAATAGCTGCAGGAAGATGGATGTGGAAGAAGCAGGTGTTCCAAAGGATCCGTGTTCCTGGGCTTGGCACAGCCTGGCTGAGTGCAATGGTTTTGTCACGGAGCGAGAGGCTGCACTGAGCAGAAAAATGGGGCTGTCAGGAAACATCATCAGGAGCCAGGCTGGGAGAGCTGGGGGTGTTCAGCCTGGAGGAGAAAAGGATCCAGGGAGTCCACAGAGCCCCTTTCAGTGCCTAAAGGGGCTCCAGGAGAGCTGGAGAGGGACTTGGGACAAGGGATGGAGTGCCAGGACAAGGGGGAATGGCTTCCCACTGCCAGAGGGCAGGGTTAGATGGGATCTTGGGAAGGAATTCCTGACTGGGAGGGTGGGGAGGCCTTGGCACAGGTTGCCCAGAGAAGCTGTGGCTGCCTCATCCCTGGAAGTGTCCAAGGCCAGGTTGGATGGGGCTTGGAGCAACCTGGGATAGTGGAAGGTGGAACAAGATGAGCTTTAAGGTCATTCCATGAATCATCCCATGAGTCTGTGATTCTATGACAATCAGGAGTCTTCCACTCACCCAGTTGTCAGGCTGTGCCGGAGGAGGTCAGAGCAGGATGCCAGGGATGGATGGATGGATGGATGGATGGATGGATGGATGGATGGATGGATGGCAGGGATGGGTGGGTGGGTGGATGGGTGGCAGGGATGGGTGTTTGGCCCCCACTGGCCCCTCCCCCTGCATCAGCCAAACCTGGAGCATGGCGCACAGGCCGGGCCCCTGGGCTCAGCCCCTGCAGGCAAACCAGGCCAGCAGCCCCCAGCCTCCCCCAGGCCTGCCCCTCTCAGCGCCCATCCAGTGACACCCCCGGGGCTGTCACAGCGCTCAGTCCCCGTGGAGGGGCTGGTGGTGGGCACAGACCCCCGGGACTGTCCCCCGGGGCAGGGCTGAGGGTGGCACACCCAGTCCGTGGCTGCGCAGAGCCTGCTCCGTGCGCTCCGGTGGGCCTTTTTCTTTCAACTTTTTTCCTTTGGCTCTCTAGGATCCTGCTTGTAAAAACAGCCATAAAGAAGTTAAAACGCAATGTGCTGGCTCAGAGGAGTCGTTCAATATCCTTATTAAAGATCCGCAGTGCTGGAGCTGCACAGCTCCCGGCGCTCTGAGGACACCTTTCATCTCGCGCGTTGCGGGCGCTTTACAAGCGCTAATGAATTAAACTCCACAACAGCTCCGCACGCGGAGCCCCACACGCCAATTATTCACCCGGGGGCACAACGCGGGCATTAAATAAAAATAATAAGCTGGTTAATTCTGCCTCTGCTCCGGCCTGGGGATTGTCTCCAAGCTGATTTCAATTCTCTCCCATTCATCCAGTGCTAATGGTCCCTGGTTCTCCTGTGCGGGGGGTGGAGAGCGGGAGTTCGTGGCAGGTTTGGCACTCGGGGTCTGAGCAGGGGCATTGGGGCTTCTCTGGGCTCTGCTCTGCCCCAGCCAAGCACCAAACCTCAGCTCCTTACCTTGGCCCAGGGGAGCTCTCATCGGGTGAATTGTTTCCTCTGAGTTTTGAGAGTGTCCTGTGCAGGGCCAGGAGTTGGACTCCATGATCCTTGTGGGTCCCTTCCAGCTCAGAAGTTTTTGTGACTCTCTGATTCTGTGAGTTTATCATTCTGTAATTCTGTGAGTTTGTGATCCTGTCATTCTTCCCTCCCACCTGGGAGTGAATTCCCTGGGGCAGTGCTGAGAGGGGCAGAAGGAGCTGGTTTGGTTTTGAAGCCGGTGGGGCAGACAGAAGGTCCTTGTGATGAGGTCCTTGTCCCAGCCCCTGAGCTCCAGGGGGGTGGTGTTGACCTGAATGCAGCAGGGACATGACTGGGCTGCTCTTACAAGGAAATGTCACAGAATGATGGAATCGTTAGGATTGGAAAACCCCTCTTAGGATCATTGAGTCCAACCATTACCCAGCACTGCCAAGGCCACCACTAACCCATGTCCTCAGGTGCCACATCCACACATCTGTTAAATCCCCCCAGGGAGAGTGACCCCACCACAGCTCTGGGCAGCCCATTCCAATGCCTGACTCTGCTTTCCGTGAAGAATGTCCCCATCTCCCACAAAGAAACCACGAACTGTATTGACTTAATTGTCACTGGTACAGGTGAGGGTGACAGCAATAACTGGAAAACTGCCCCAGCAATCCTAAAGTGAGGTGTCCCCACCTCATGTCCCTGCCCAGCCAGTGGAGAGAAACTGGGAGAACTAGGGAGTGATGGCACCAGGCACTGATGGCACCAGGCAGTGATGGTGCCTGGCACACCAGGCACTGATGGCACTGGGCACTGATGGCACCTGGCACCCAGGCCACAGGGCACCAATGCCACAGCACATCAGTCCCAGCCCCGAGGTCTGTGGCACCCTGGGCAATGGGGAAGCACAAATGGTTGGTGTCTGTCCAGGTCCCTGTTCCTGCACGCATCAGAATGTGCTGGAAGCTGGGCTGGATGATCCACAGCAGGGAGGTTGCTGGGACACCTGCCCTTCCCAGCTGGCATGAGCTGAGGAGTGTGGATATCAGGGATATCTGCCTGTGCAGCCAGGGCCTGGTGGATCTGCTCCAGGAGAGCAGAGCAGGGTGGGTAGGACACAAGCCAGAGCCACCTGCAAAGGGACCCAGACCACAGCAGAGCTCTGACATCCGGGGCCAGGCTCAGACTGTGCCCCCAGGGGCAGTCCCTGGGCTGGAAAGGTGGGACTTTCTCTGAGGGAAGGTGTGCCTGCCCATGGCAGGGGGTTGGAATGAAATGAGCCTTAATGTCCCTTCCAACCCAATCGTCCTGGGATTCTGGATGTGCTCTGTGGTGGCCTCGTGGTGTCCATGGAGATGTGACCCTGAGGTGTCCCTGCTCCATCCCCTGTGGCAGCACCTCCGTGGGGACAGGGTGTGACCCAAAGGCAGCAATGGCAGCAGTGGGGACACGTTTGCCCTGTCCAGCAGGGTGGCCCTGTCCCAGCAGGACCAGCCCTCTGCAGCCACGGGACAGCTCCTCACAGCCAGACAGACCATGGGGTCCTGCCCGCTGAGCCACCGGGGTGATTCCTGGGGACACTGGGGATGGTCCCTCCCATCCCTTCCTGAGCATCGCCCCTCCCTCCTGGTTTCCATGGCGAGTTTTGGGCAGTAATTACAAGGAGGAGGATGCTGAACTCACTGCTGTATTCATTGTGCTGAGGACACCATCCTCACTCTGGCAATAACTATAGCAATGAACAGCCAATAAAATAAATCTCCAGTTGGAGCCCAAGTCTGGGGACTTGGGAGGGAGAAAATTAGAGGCAGAAAATCCCAGGAGCTGTCTCTTTTGCAGGGTGTGGGATACAGAAACGCTTTGCCTGGTGTCTGCCATCTTCTGCTGTGATCCGGAGGTGTCTGCTGTGCCCTGAGCAGTGCTGGGAAGGAGGGGCACGGCAGGGTTTGGATTGCCAGGGGTTCACGCTGCCAAACCGGCCAGGAAGCACATCCCAGAGGGATGCTGAGCTTCTCCGTAGGGACAGGGGTCAGGAGGCAGCAGCCCTGAGACACTTGGGATGGAGCAGACGCTGTCCCTGGGCTGGTGTGGGGCCAGGCACGAAGGTACCGGCTGGGGGGTGTGCATGACATCGCTGTCACAGGGCTGTGTTGGCCCACGGGCACTGTGGGCTGGGGCTGGGCCCGGACCCCTCTGCTCTGCCCCAAAAGATTTAAGGGATGCTTAAAGCAGAGCCCCCAAATTACATCTTGATCTTGCCTGATCATTTCAGTGTCACTGACCAGAAACCAAAATGATTCCTATGCCCTTCTGAGCACAAAAAAGAGTGTTTGGGAGCCAGGAGCGGGGTGTGAGCAGAGGGCGAGTGTGTGTGTGTGGAAATAGTGTGAGATTAATTACAGGAGCAACAACTCGGAGTGCTGATGAATCCCTCCCGTCAGGAGCGTGCCCGTGGTCCTGTAGCTCTCTGCCATTCTCAAGCTGGGATGAATGAAGCAGCTAATTGTTCTCTGTGCTGAGAGCCATCCTCGGGGAGCAGCACATGCCATGCAATGAGTCAGCTCCGTGCTGGCAGGGCTGTTATCAAATATTAGAATATTTAGCTGGGCGATCTCTACCCAGGCTCGGCGGCGAGAGGAGGGTGTTGTTTTCGTCAGTGTATGAAGAGAGAAAGACATCAGCTACTGTTTGTTTCCTGATGAGTGGAGATCTGGCAGAGCGCGGGATCGCTTCACTCGTTAGTGCTCTTGTGAAATGAGTCATGTGTGCTCCGGCACCGCTTCCAGAAACTTAATTGAAAGTTCTGGTGTCTGTTGTTGTACGGGGAGAACCATATGCTAGTGAAAGACACGGCTTGTTTTTTATAGTCCAGAACGATTAGAACAGCATCAAATCCCAACTGTCATGGCAAGGTGTTGGGAGAGCGGGGATAAATCTCGGAGTTTCTGCTGTAAGGAGATCAAAAACCTGAACACAGCAACACAAGAGAGACTTTGTGAGAGCCTGGCTTTGCTGGGCTGCTCGGCGGTGGGCATGGTCAGTGCCAATGGTCTGGTCGGGGTGGTGGGACACTGGCTCAGGCTGCCCAGAGAGGCTGTGGCTGCCCCATCCCTGGAAGTGTCCAAGGCTAGGTTGGACCTAGCAGCCTGGGATAGTGGAAGGTGTCCCTGCCCATGGCAGGGGGTGGGACTGGATGGGCTTTGAGGTCCCTTCCAACCCCAACCATTCCATGGTTCAGTGATTCAGGGCAGCCCCTCCAGCAGAGGATGGGGTGTGGGACACAGCCCTGTTTGCCAGGTGCCTGTGCTGCCAGCAGTCCCGGTGCTGGCCCATCTTGGACAGCCCTGGGTAATCATCCCTTGCCATCCCATTCATCCTTTTTTATTATTACTTGCGAAGCTCTTTTGGCTGGAGAATGGAGTCAGTGAGTAACACGCTGGGAAACAAACAGCCCTGGTGACGCCAGGCTCCAGCAGCTCCAGAGCCAGCCACGGCCACACAGAGCACAGCACGGGAACACTGCTCCCCAGGCCCTCATCGAACAGCTTCCTGGAGAGGAGCCAGGGTCCCTCTGTGCCCATCTCATCCCAGACCGCCTGCAATCACCCCACGGAGCCTCGCAACAGCCTCTGCACCGTGATTCAGTGGAAGGCAACAGCACGACATCCCAGCAGTGTCTGTGTGGGGTTGGACATCCCAGCAGTGTCTGTGTGGGGTTGGACATCCCAGCAGTGTCTGTGTGGGGTTGGACATCCCAGCATTGCCCTGTGTGGGGTTGGACATCCCAGCACTGCCTGTGTGGGGTGGATGAGGACAGCAAGCAGAGCAGGGGGATTTTGTGCAGCCCCATCCCAGAGCGGCCCAGCCATCTCCCATCTTGGCAGGGACACAGCTTGCCAAGCACAAGGGCCTCAAGGAGCTCGTTTATCTGGCTGGGAAGGGGCTTCACAGAGGGTTTCTGAGGTTTGGTTGTTGGAGTTTTTCCCTCAAAATGTTCAAGGACAAGTGAACAGGGCTTGGGGCAACCTGGTGTCCCTGCCCATGGCAGGGGCTTGGGAACGAGGTGAACTTTAAGGTCTGTGGTTTTGCGATTTAGTTGGGGTTTCAGTCTGCAGGCTGCTGACAGCTCCATCACTGTCACTGTGACCCCAGCACACCCCACATCTCTCCCGTGCCTCCTCCACCCACCAAACCATGGTCAGTCCCTTCCCTCTGCGGGTCACCTTCGGCAAGGCTCTGACACAGGGGCAGGGTCTGGTACCTGCTGAAACCCCGATACAGCAGCACCCGCTTAGGGCAGACCCCACACACAGTGTCCTGTGAAGGGGCTGCTTCCCAGAGGGCTCTCCTGGCAGGATGTGGAGCAGGAGTGGCTGCGGGACCTGTCTGCAGGATGTGGTACAGGGGGGAGCAGTGGTGACCTGCAGGAGCTCAGCCTTCCCTAATTCTGCATTTCCCTATTTATCCATGTGCCTGTATCAGAGAGAAATCCACGTGGCGTAACAATAGATGACATACAACTTGAACACAGGGTTCCTATGGTGAGAGATTTCTTCTTTCTTCTTATTTCCTAGTCTCTTCCTCCTTTCCGATGTTCATCCATCCCAAAATCCTCATTTCCCACAAAGGGAGCCAAGGCACTCGCAGAGCTTTCACTGAAAAATTATTCAAGGGGTTCTAGAACTGAATACAGTGAGTGAAATAGGGGAAACCTGGCCAGAGTGTTTCAATTTCAACAGAGGGTGATAAAACAGAGTATATTGCTCCTTTAGAGGGCACAGATGACAGCCTTCCTTGGGATAGGAACCCAGTGGAAAGACAAATGGATACTCAGCTCATCTTTTATGTCAGGAGGACGTTTCTGACCCTCAGAAACTTTCACCTCGTCCTGAGGTCATTTTAGGTACAATTTACCTGTCACCTTGACAGGTGCCTCTGAGATGTTATGGGAACTAAGGCATTGCTGATATTTCTGGAGCTGGAATGGGAGACCCAGCTAGGAGGGAGAAAGCTGGGGGGTTCTATGAGTTCTTGTCTCAGGCAGAGGAGTGAAATGTCACTTCTGACAGAGGGACTCTGGGTCCCTGTGCTCTGCTCGGGACCTCCTGGGATGAGCTCAGCAGGTTGAGTGGTGACCAGAGGAGAAGAGAGGGTGGCAAAAGCCAGGTCTGGCCCCGAGGGACAGGGCTGTGACCCTGTGGGCTTCTCTCAAGGCGTGAGAGGTTCAGCTGGCTCTGAAACCCCCATATAAAACCCCCAAATACAGGGACAGCTTTGGGAGCCATTCACTCCCTCCCTCTGCTCCTTTCATCCCATCCCTGTCACCCGCAGTGCTCACCCCTGAGTGCCGCGCTGTCCCCCAGGCTATCAGAGGTGCTCACAAATCTCTCATTCTCCTTGGAAATCAAGCTCTTCCTCCTGCCTCGCAGGCAGAGCAGGGCTGGGAGAACACCTCTGCTGCCCCTGCCCACGGGAGAGTGGCAGGAGCACTGGCACAGCCGGAGTGAGGCAAGGGAAGCGGGGTGTTAATGACTTGATGGGTCCGATTCCAAATTTATATGGATAAATATATATATCCTGAGTCATGGCAGTGCTCTGGGAGCACAGGAGGGCAGGCAAGAGAGTGCCTGACCACCAGCCAATGTGGAGATCTCCCCCTGGGCCAGCTCTGAACCACTGCTGACCCAACAGATCAGAGGGGTTTGGGGACCTCAGAGGGGCACAGGCCTGGGTGTCAGGGAAAGGTTCTTCCCCCAGAGGGTGTTGGGCACTGAACAGGCTCCCCAGGGAATGGGCACGGCCCCAAGGCTGCCAGAGCTCCAGGAGCGTTTGGACAACGCTCCCAGGGATGCACAGGGTGGGATTGTTGGGGTGTCTGTGCAGGGCCAGGGGTTGGACTGGATGATCCCTGTGGGTCCAACTCAGGATATTCCATCCTAAGCTTGCAATGGGATGTTTCCTTCCTGTGCCTCAGTTTCCCCACCAAAATTTGAAGATTGTGCTACTCAACCTGTAAACCCCACCTGTGAATTAAAGCTCCACAAGATAAACAAATTGAAACAAAACTTTCCTATGGATCTTCCCTTCATTTCAGCCTCTGGCCAGTCCTGATGCCAGACCAGCCTTTGGATCCGAGCGCTTCCATTTGTCCATCAGCATCACAAACTCAGGTAGGAAAACTTGCTGTCCTCCTGTCCTCGTGAGCCTCTTCCTGACAGTTTGTCAGGAAGGAGCAAGGGGGAAGTGTTTTCCCCTGTATCCCACAGCCCAGGAACGTGTTTGTTATGCAGAATCGCCTGTGCCACTCTCCTGGGAACAGCATTGGGTTGGGAGATAAATCCTTCCCTCCCTGCTCCGAGCCGGCTCCGTGCCGGAGCGGANTGGACAACGCTCCCAGGGATGCACAGGGTGGGATTGTTGGGGTGTCTGTGCAGGGCCAGGGGTTTGGACTGGATGATCCCTGTGGGTCCAACTCAGGATATTCTGTGATCCTGTGATTCCATCTGTGCTCCTCTGGAAGTGCACAGAGGAGTGGAACCTCTTCAGGAGAGGTGTCAGTCACATCTGGCAGCTGTGGTGGGTCCAGGTGCTGCCAGGACTCCAATGGAGGGAGGGAATTCTGTCCAGCACGAGCCATCCGTGCCCTCCTGACGAGCACAGATCTGATCAGGAGAGGCTGAGGGAGCCGGGGGGGCTCAGCCTGGAGAAAAGGAGGCTCAGGGGGACCTTCTGGCTCTGCACAACTCCTGACAGGAGGGGGCAGCCATGGAGTGTCACGCTCTGCTACCAAGGAACAAGGGACAGGGTGAGAGGAAACAGCCCCAGGCTGTGCCAGGGGAGGTTTAGGTTGGATATTATGGAAAATTTCTCCATGGAAAGGGTGATCAGATGTTGGAAGGGGCTGCCCAGGGCAGTAGTGGACTGAGCAATGACTTGGCTGTGGTGCCAGGGCCCTTTCCTGCACTGCTCAGTTCATACTTACATCTTACAGTGGCCAGAAGGGAGCAATGAGCCCAAGTCTGTCAGGAAGGTGCTGAGGCAAGAGTTGTGCAGGCCACAGGTGCTCATTGCCTTGGCTGTTCACCAGATGTGTATTTCCCCCAGAGCTTCAAGGCATTGTTCTTGTCCTTCATCTGTTTTGTGGTGAAACACTGAGAATTCACAAGCTCCTCTGTTCTTCCTAAACGTGTCCCTGCTGCAGCTGCTGCACACCCAGCCCAAGGCAGAGGTTTATTGGCCATTTGCTGCAGGATCTGTGGCCAGAGTGATCTCTGGGTCTTGCTGACGTGATTGCTGGGTGGATTTGTGGAGGAGACCTGAGAAAGTGAAGTCCGTGGGAGAAATCACCAGGAATGAAATTCCTGCCTATAGACGGCAAGGCAAAACCACATTTTTGGAGTGGTTGGAGCAGGAATTGGTGAGGAATTGTGTGAGGTAACTTTATTCAGTGCTTGGCGGTGATGGCCCCTGCCATTGATCCCGTTGATCCCATTGATCCATGAGTGTTGTCCAGATGCAAACACAGTAAGTCCCTTCAGCGAGGTGTGTGGGCTGAGAACCCAGCCAGAGCTCTGTGCCTGCCTTCAGCCCCCCAGAGGGCTGGGACGGAGCATGGGACGCGGTGCCATGGGGTGGGCTGGCTCCTGGGGACACCTGGCTCCTGGGGACACCTGACCCCTGGGGACATCTGGCTCCTGGGGACACCTGACCCCTGCCAGCTGCGAGCACAAGGCAAAGAGATTGAGCCTTGCAGGGGAGCTCTGAGAGTTCTCCCCACGAGCAGGGCAGTGCAGAGCTCTGCCAGAGCTGCCCAAGCTCCCTCCCTGGGGGTTTGTCCCTGTCTGCTGCCGGCTCCTCGCAGTGGTTTGAGCATCAGCGGGTCTGGCGCCGCGTGAAGGTGTTGTGGTGTGAGCTGTGGGACCAGAGGGGTTATTTTTAGGTGTGTGGAGTTGCTGCTGTCACAGCCCTGTGTCCCAGGGCTGGCAGGGGGAGGGAGGCTCCGCTCCAGGCTGGGCAGGGGCTGAGCTGGAGCCCACTCGTGGCGCTCAGCCCCCTGTGTCACAGCACAGCTGGGTGCTGCTGCTCCCGCTGCAACAGTCCCTTCTCCTTATGCTGGAACGGGCATGGAGGGGCACTCCCCATGGAAGCACCAGGGTGCAGCTGGGGTGGGTCACTGGAGACAGGCACTTCTCAGCCAGGGAGCAGCTCGGCCGCTCGGTCACCACTGGGAATGAGGAATGACCGCAGCTAAATGTGGGGGGTTCTTCCCGTTTGTGAAAATGAACAGGAGTCCCCGAGCTCCCCGCTGCAAACTGTGCAAATGCAGACCTCGTGCATCCCAGCCTGTGGCTCTGAATGTCAGCAGATGTCCCTGGAGATGCCGCTGGCGCGGGAGCAGAGGTTTGGGAGCCCCCGGAGCTGCGCGGTCCCTGCCGGCCCAGCTCCGCCTGCGCCCAGCACGGCTCGGGAAGGTGACATTGAACGCGCTGTGACCCATGGGGCTGGCAGGAGCACTGTGGCATCCAGGGGACCGGGCAGGCAGGACCTGGGGCGGGCAGCTGGCCGCGGTCCCAAACTCAGCCAAGCAAGGAGCTGGAGCTGACAGGGGCTGCGGGGGCCGGGAGCCTCGGGAAGGAGCCCTCGGCCGCCCAGGGAGCTGTCACCAGCCCTGTTGCTCCTGGAGATTCCCAGGGCAGCTCTCTCCGTGTGGAATGAGTCCCCAGCAGTGCCCTCCCCTCTGGCTGCTGGTGGGATGTGGCAGGTCCTGCCCTGGGGAGTCCTGACTGCAGCTGGCTCTGCCCGAGCGCTGGGACTCAGGAATACAACCCCAACCAGCTGGGAGGTGCTGGGCACCGAGGATAAAGTAGCCAGAGGTGGGCAGGAAGAGCCATAAGGATACGTGGAGAGGGTGAAGGAGAACTGGGTGTTGCACATCTGGAAGGGAGCCCCTGTTTCTGTCCACAAACATCGGGGCCAAGGGAGCTCCACGGGAGCTCAGCACCACTCATTTGGACCCGTTACTCCTGGGGATGGAGAAAACCAGGGATTATGAGGAGAGGCTGGTCCTCGGGACCAGCTGAGTGGGACTTTAGGAATCATCAGCTGTGGGAGAATTTGTGGCCAAAGCCCCAGCAGCTCAAACCCACCCCCTCAGCAGAGCACTGGTCTGAGTGGGCTGGAGGGGCTGTTCCCATTCCTGTGATCCCTCCATGCCATGCAGGTGGCAACAGTGGTGGTGGGGTTGGGATGGGATTCCTGGCAGTCTGTGGTGGCACAGAGCAGTGCCCAGGGCATTACATGGTGCTGGAGATCCCGGGGCAGGGGTTGGGCTGAGCGCTGCTCTGAGGGAGAGCAGGGCCGCAGGATCAGGGCAGGGGTGCAGGATCAGTGCAGGAATTCAGGATCAGGGCAGGGGTGCAGGATCANGGGATGCAGGATTGGTGCAGGAATTCAGGATCAGTGCAGGGCTTCAGGATCGGTGCAGGGATGCAGGATTGGTGCAGGAATTCAGGATCAGTGCAGGGCTTCAGGATCGGTGCAGGGATGCAGGATTGGTGCAGGAATTCAGGATCAGTGCAGGGCTTCAGGATCGGTGCAGGGATGCAGGATTGGTGCAGGAATTCAGGATCAGTGCAGGGCTTCAGGATCGGTGCAGGGATGCAGGATTGGTGCAGGAATTCAGGATCAGTGCAGGGCTTCAGGATCGGTGCAGGGATGCAGGATTGGTGCACGAATGCAGGATCAGTGCAGGGATTCAGGATCAGTGCGGGGCTGCAGGATCAGTGCTGGAAGCACAGGGAGAGCATTCCCTGCACACTCCCCGGGGCAGGTCCTGCAGGCCCGGGGGAATTTGGCTGCATTGGGAGGGGGTCCAGCCCCGGCTGGGGGGGGGAGGACAGAGCAGGGCTCACAGGGTGCAGCGGGTGCCAGAGAGCTTTGTCACATCTGTGGCCTCCTGAATGGCTGCTGAGGGACGGAAGGAGGCCCGGGGAGCTCTGCCCCTCTCCTGTGGCAGGCAGCAGAGGAGCTCTGTGCTGACCCATCCCCGCTGGGTCCCCCTGCCCTGCACACCCCCCAAAGCACGGAGTAAATGGTGGCAGAAGGTGATGCAGCTCAGCCACAGAGCTGTCACCTGGGCCTCGACTGTCCCCTGGAATTCCAAGCTGGCCTCCCAGTCTGGAGAGCTGCTGGAGCTTCCTCTGGGACACCGTCCTCCCATCTGTGCTGCTCCTCTCCAGCAGCTGGGCATCTTCACAGGGATCAGGCACATTTGGTTCTAGAAAAGTATTTTCTACAGGAAGGGACTTGTACAAGCAAATTAAGAGTGGTGGTTATTGAGCACTGGCAGTGCCACAAACCTGTTCTGTGCTTTCCTGTACAAACAGGGCACAGAGAGCCCCAGGAGGCTGCTCCGTGTGGGGGCTGGGGCTGCCCGTCCTCCCCAGCCCTGGCACCACCTGACCCACTCCCATCCCGCTCCTCCTGGATCGCAGCAGGCCCAGGCAGGGATCCCACGCTGCAAGGCAGGAGCAGACCCTGGAGCCATCCCTTCCTGTGCTTTTTGGGATGCTGGTCCCTTGTTTCTCAGATGAGGCCAGGGGCTCCCCTGCATCGCTCCCCTCCCTGCTGGCCAGGGGTGTTCTGGTGCTGGTGGCTGAAGCCCACCCTGTGCCACAGCAGCCGTGGGACCCCAGGAGCAGGACAAGCCCCAGGCTTTGCCCACACGGCTCTGTTCGGATGGGGCTCGCTCAGTCCGCAGTGACAGGGACTGTCACTTCTCTCCCTGGCAGAGAGGAGGGGATGAGTGGGCTCAGCCCAGCTCCCTGCTCCACCCGCAGAGAGCCGGAGGTGCCAGACTTTGTCTGCAGGAGGAGAAAGGCCCTGCCTGGGCCATGTGCTGGAGAGGCTGGAAGCAGAGCTGGAGCTGATGGAGGGATTGGGCCTGACAGCAGGGACTGGGTTGGTGGCAGGGACAGGACTGGTGGCAGTGCTGGGGCTGCTGGCAGAGCTAAAGCAGTGACAGGGACAAGGCTGACGGCAGTGACCTCAGAGAACCTCTTTCCTGGGTGCCTGTGCCCTCTGGAGCAGTGAGGGACCCCGCGGATGCCAGGTCTCCCAGAGGGTCCCACACGGTGCCATCCCTGGGGAGGGGCCCAGGAGCGTGTGCCGCTTGGATTGGGACAGGGAGCAGGACAGGACCATCTGCAGGGGCCCCGGTGACAAGGCAGGTACCTGCAGGTGCCAGGAGCTGCAGCCACTGCCTGGATTTTCAGCAGCGAATTAAACCCTGTGTGGGCTGAGGTTCCTCGGAGGGATCATCTTCCAAAATAACTGCACTCTGTTATTTGGAGAGAGGGGGAGGTGTTTACTCTCCTCCTGCCTCTTCTGATGCAACTCAGGCACAAGAGGCACCGTAACCCTCCATGTCCTGTCCCGAGGAGATGCTGCTCAGGGGCAGGGATGGCTCTGTCCTCGAGGGGCCAGAATGGCACATTCAAACCCTGCCCCCCGTCTGGGCAATTGGGCAACTGCAGGAGAGGCCTCAAGACACATCCCAAGGGATGCTTCCTGAAGGATGCTGAGCCTCAAGGCACATCCCAAGGGATGCTGAGCCTCACAGCACATCCCAGAGGATGCTGATCCCTTTCAGCTCCCCATGAAGGCAGAGGCTTGGTACACAGTGTGGCTGCTGCCCCACTGCTGTGCCCTGCAGAGCCCTCGAAGCACAGGAAGGTTTAAGGTATGAACTGGGGTTCCGGTGGTTCCTGGGTCATGGTGACAGCAAGCCTAGGTTGAGCTGTGGTCACCCAGGTCCCAGCCAAGTTAAATATGGCACTGGTGCCTCTCTGGGATGGGGGACACTGAGTGGGGGCTGGACTCAGAGGGAGGCAGTGCTGCCTCTCCAGGAATGATGCTCAGGGGCTCCCACTGAGCTCAGCCCTGTCACTTCTCTGCCTCCACGCCCAACATCAGCTTCTCCAAACCCCCCGCAGCTGGAGGGGGCCGCAGAGCCCTGGCCGAGGCCCTTGGAGCCGGGGGCCAGATGTCGCTGCTGGGGGGGCAGAAGGAGGCGAGGGGGCAGCGGCTGCACGTCCTTGCCCCTCACGCTTTTCCACTCCTTCTGGTGCTTCCGACTGCCTCTGGCCGTGCCTGACACTGGCAGCTGTTCCTGGGTGACCCCAGCTGGCCGGGGAGCCGGGGCAGCTGCCAGCGCAGGCATCCCGGCTCTGCCCGGTGCTTCTGCCCCCCTGGCCCTGCTCTCCAGCCCACCCCACGTGGGGCTGACCGGGCAGCGCTGGGGAGCACATGGCCCCCCTGCTGAAAAACTATTTCATACTCTTGGTAGAAGAATAATTCTTCCCAATGTGCCTTCCAGTGGGTCAGGCAGCGGTTTCAGAGGGGGATGCAGCGGTGGGATGAACGAGTAGGGCACAGCATGGCCTGTGCCACATCCTGGGGGTGGAGCACACGTGTCCCCTGTGGAGTGAGGGGGTGGCTCTGCCTCACTCATCCTGCAGAGGGTTTGTTCTGGGCTTTTTGCTGATCAGTCACTCCTGACCGTGTGTTTGCGCAGAGGAGCTGCATTAACAAGTGCCACAGCCTTTGCCTGTGTCCCCAGTGGGCTGTGAGAGTGTTCAGCAGGAGCCCAGGCTGTAGCAGGTCTGCAAAGAGGCACCTTGAGATCTGTGGATCACAAGAGGACAAGGGACAAGGAAGAAAGGACAGCTGGGAAGCTGCTGCCCGGCAGGCGAGGGCTGAAACATCCCCTGCCCTGAGCGTGGCCTCTCACCTTTGCTGTGTTGCTCCATACTCAGCACAGGCCCCTCTCCTGCCCCTCTGAGGATGATGCTGGCCCTCTGTGCCCGCTCCAGCCCAGGGCTCCTGCTGCCAGCTCTCCCAGCACGGGCTGTGGGAGCAGCACGGCAGCATCACCCCCTCGTCTCGCCGTGCAGGTGACGCTGTGGCTCCCGTGCCCACGCAGCAGGAGCTGTTCTGGGCTGGCTGTCAGTCCTGCTCCCTGGCAGATGCAGGCACAGACACCCAGGACTGCCGGGAGCACACGGATCGGTGCAGACAGAGTTGCAGCTCCCACCCTCCTGGCCCCTCCAGCCCCCAGCAGGACACCGGCCCTGGGACAGCTCCAGAGGCTGGATGAGGGGCTGGACCTGGGTACGGGGACAGGAATTTGGCCTCCCAAGTCCACCATGTGCTTCCTGCAGAATCTGGAATGAGACAGGATTTTTAGCAACTTTTGTGCTGCTAAACCTGTGCAAAGCAAGGGTGGAGCATCTGCCCCATGGGAGAGCTGGGAAAGGAGGATCCCGGAGAGTGGAATGTGCTGATGCCACACCAGCTCCCACAGGGACGAGGTGTCTCTGACCACCTCCATGTGTGCAGGAGGACATGGTCAGGAGCCATTTCCAGCTGGTGCTCCATGGCATCCCGCTGCTGTCCTGGCTCTGGAGGTGTTCTGGCGACGTCGGCTCACCCTGCCTGGCAGCCACTGCACTCCCAGCCGCAGCACGAGCTGCCTTGGTCACAAATGGTCCCAAGGCAGGACAAGGGAGAGCTGAAGAAATCCTCATCTTACATTCACTCATCGCTTTGGGGTCCAGCAGCAGCTTCCCTGGCCTGCTCCCAGGGCTGCTGTGCCAGCCACGGCCGGGACAGTGACACTCCTGACCTGCAGGACACTCACACGGCACCGGCCAGCCCAGCACTGGAGGGGTTCTTAGCCTTTCTTGCCCCAGGGGTCCTTGGCCAGGACTGTTCCGAGCAGTTCAGTGCTGTGGGCTGAAGGTCCCAGGGATCTGGCTGAGATATGGAATCTCTTCCCAGTGCTGTGGCCAGGTGCCCACCGGGCACACACCCGGGGCAGCAGGAATAGGCCCACACTACTCCAGAGGCTCACAGCTCAGGGGAAAAGCCCTTCCTGAGTCTCCTTAGAATCTGCCTCCCAGCCCCTTGGTCCCTCCAGGATCTGGCTCCAGCACTGCCGGCTGCACTCACAGGCTATGCTACAATTCACTGCCGGCTCTGGATCACACACACACGGACTGAACGCTGGTTCCTCCCAGATCCCTCCCTTTCCACACCTGTAACAAGTTTTGCACAGTCCCCAAATTCCTGGTGTGATGCCCAGATTTTCCCAGGAGGCACTCGGTGCCCCATTACCCTGCACACCTTTTTGGAGAGGTTCTGCTGCTGAAGCCCCATGGGAGGGGAGCAAAGGGGTGAGTGTTCAGCCATGGTGGTCAGGGTTTTTAGGGTCTGAGGGTGGTGGTTTAGGGGTGTCTGAGGGGCAGCTGAGGCCAGCACCCCCTCGTTTCCTCAGGGCTCTCTGGTTCTTCACATGCTCCTTACACAGCTATCCCTGAAGGACAGGCACAGGGATGCAGGAGGGGAAGTGTGAGAGGAGGGTGTTTTTAGGTGCCCATTCCTCTCATTTGAGGTGTTGTGCCTCTCTACAGTGTAAATATGTGTGAACACATGAGCACTCAGCCAGCCTGTCTTGGAAGGGTGTTTTACACCCGTCCTGACCCCTCAGCAGAGTCTGCTGTCAGACAATGGCACAAGGTAAATTGGTGTCTGTGGGTGCCTGAGCTGAGCCCACCACACTTGGTACATGGGAATGGATTGGAATGACAAGGAGGCCTTGGAAGTGTCATCCCTGCTCCCTTCCCAGATCTTAGCACAGGAACACACAGCATCAGGCCTCTGCTTGCCAGCCACAGCACAGTGAGCACGTTAGTCCCTAATGAGCCCGGGCCCCACTGTGCCAGCCAGACAGAAATCCATATTCACAGACTTTTCCGGTCCTGAAGGGCTTATGAGCTCTCCTGGTAAGCCAGGCGGAGGAAATAGGATAAGCCTCGCTTTACCGATGGGGAATTGAGGCACCAAAAGGTTTAAGTGACTTAAAAGGGATTTGGAGAGGAACGTCTCCAGAGCCCAGGTGCAGCAGCATCCCTGGAAGAGGCGTGACCTTTCCATGTCCACCTCGTTAAAAACACCAGGTGGCACAAGCAGGAGGTGGCAGCAGCCTCGGAGGAGAATTCCTGCTGCCAGCCCCGTTCCGTGTGTTGCCAGCTCCCTGTGTGTTCCCATCTCCTCCGTGTGCCCCCAACTCCACCGTGTGCTCCCAAATCCTCCATGTGTCCCCAACTTTTCTGTGTGCCCCCAGCTCCTCCATGTGCCCCCAAATCCCCCATGCGCCCCCAACTCCTGCATGTGCCCCCAGCTCCCCCGTGCCCCGGGGCTGGTGGGTGCAGGCAGCCCCTGAGACAGTGGCCGGGCAGGAACCTGTGTCCCCTCCTGCTGTGCTCAGCTGTCCCTTGCCCCGTGCAGGGACACACAGGGACTGGCGTGTGGGGACTGGCACAGGGGGCACTGCCCTGCTGCCATGGGTGGGTTCAGGGGAGCAGCCCACCCGCCCCACGCCAGCTCCAGAGGCTGCTGGCACATGAAGAGCCCTGGAGAGGGAGCCAGGCCATGCCGGGGAGCCTGTCTGCCAGGGGCTCTGCCATCCTGCGTGTCCCCACTGGCACCCGAGCACTGCTGGAGGCTTCCCAAGGGGTTTGTCTCCCCCGCCTTTGCTCGCCCTTCTCTCGGGCACTGGGGTGGCTCTGGGTCATTGTCACAGCCCGGGGAATTGTGTCAACACGTGCCTGGTGCACTTCAGTGTGGGCAGTGTGTGTGTGTCGGTGTGTGTGGGCAGTGTGGGCAGTGTGTGTGTGGGCAGTGTGGGGAGTGTGTGTCAGTGTGTGTGTCACTGTGGGCAGTGTGTGTGTCAGTGTGTGTCAGTGTGTGTCAGTGTGGGCAGTGTGTGTGGGCAGTGTGGGCAGTGTGTGTGGGCAGTGTGG